>CM074724.1:287485041-287990041 GCA_037306005.1 Rhinophrynus dorsalis
CCACTGAGTGCCTGCTATGCCACTATTAATCCTGATACATACTACAATAACTGTATGTTTGACTTGTGTACTGGTAATGGAGATGGAGATATTCTTTGTCAGAGTATTCAGAGTTATGTTGCTGCCTGCCAGGCAGCTGGTATCACCATTCAACCATGGAGAACAGCAGCATTCTGCCGTAAGTATAGTATTGATGGTCATAGTTTAATCAAATAACAAATAAATAATGACATTTTGTTTTTATGCTTTTCAAATTCCCAAATAATTTATTTTGTTTATTCTCAAAACCAGCTCTCACCTGCCCAGCCAACAGTAAATACAAGGTTTGTGCAGATGTGTGCTCCACAACTTGTGCTGGCATCACTGACCCTGTCAAATGCCCTGCTACCTGTTCTGAGGGATGCGAGTGTGATGATGGTTACTTCTTTGATGGACAGGGTTGTGTATCAATGGACAACTGTGGATGCTTTGAAAATGGAAAATATTATCGAGTAAGTAAACTTGTGTTTTATAGATTAAGGGAGCTTTGCAGTTTTGGTTTTACTCTACAAAAAATAAAGTTTGCACTGATTCTTTTAAATATATGTTATTTTTTTATAACTGTTATTCATTTATAGTATTTGTTTTACTGTTTAGAGACTTACTTGTTTTAGTATTTACCTGCAATGCTCTTTAAATCTACTGCTAATAGATGTTATCCTATCATATATCCACGAGTGTGTATAGAAACCTGAAAAACAAAATTCAGTCATTGAATTAAATGAAATAAATGCGGTTTATATAAGTGCAGATATAAGTTTTTGTTATACCAAGGACTGAAAGGTATAATCTGAAGCTATTATAATTTCCAGTCACACTGGAGTGTATCTGGTTACATAAATATTTGCTGTGTGCAGGAACCAATAGGTGTGCAACAATGCTAAACAAATAAATTAATCAGTATATCTACAGAATAGTCTACAAGAAATTCCTCATGACTCCATACATCTTATACAGTTTTGTAGTAAGTCTAGAATGGATCTTAAAGAGAGAGAATAGAGGAAAATATTGGGAAAGGGAGGTAGGGAGGGATGTAGGGAGAGAGAAAATGGAGACCAACACCAGTAGTAGTAGTAACACACTGAAGCAGTTCTGCCTTTTTTTTAGGAATCTCACAGTTGCTTTTCCTGATACCTGAAAAACAATGAAACATGGAAAAAATAACTTTTTTCACTAGATGTAAATATACAACTTAATCATCTTATCGAACCCTCATAATAAGGTATATTTTTCAAGGCAAAAGTGAATAAATTCTGTTCCACATTTGTCTCGATAAAAATATACCAGAATGTCTGCAGGTACACTTCATTGTAGATAATTTTTCCAACATACTATATGCAAATTAAATATTGCAGTAAATGTAGTTTTTTATTATTGTTATTATTATGTTTATTTTTATTATTTTTTTACTACTTATGAACAAATCAGGGATATATTCTGTTACAATTTCTACTTTTTGCTGCCCCTTTAAATGCAATTAATATTGGATTTCATTGTATAATAAAGCCTATAATACTAAGCAAAGGCTAATGGCACTCTCTTCTGGTAATCAGTGAAATATATTTGATAAAAATGGGTTTAATAGAGTGGAATAGATAACAAATTTTGGGGTAATATTTGTGTTGGTTTCCTCTTCATTGAACTGGAGAGAACATTGGCAACACTGGCTATGATATATGGGAAAAAAAACAAAAACAAAAAAAACACAGACTTTACTGTAGATGAAAACAACTTAAAATCCTAAAAGAAGTATACATATAGTAGGTGAGATAATCCATCCAAAACACCTTAGGCGTTTCAGACCTAAAAGTTATTAATCATAGTCAAGCCTACCGGGAAAAACAGGGGTTTAAAATTTTAAACCCACCCCTTCAAACCTGTGGGTAAACACATACACCGTGAGGTATAAAAAAACTCAGATATAGTGTTCATCAACATCAACTTGTTTGAATTATGGAAGCACTCTAGCTTTTGGTCAATTATTACAAAAGCACATACATGTTTTGGAATATTATAAGAAAATCTAACTGTAATGATTTGTTTTATTTTAATGCCCTTTAAAGTCAATTGTAATCCTCAAAAAGTGTCAGAATTAACTGTTAATCTATTGGTGAAGAACACTGTACGAGTATTATAATCCATTTCACTGCCAACCCAAATGTTTGGTGAAATCACTGATGTGCTTTTAATTCTTTTATATACATTTTTATTATACTCTCTTTAGTGTCCTAAAGACACATAAAACCTGTTTTGCTTTTGTTTCCACAGCCCATGGAAAAGGTTCTGTCTAGTGACTGCAAAGAAGTTTGCATGTGTAGTCCAGTGGGTGGACTTATGTGTGAGGCAACAGGCTGTGCCAGTGATGAAAGATGTCAGGTTAAGGATGGCATAGTTAAATGTGTCAACATAGGTAAAACCACTTTTCTTTTAATGCAACACTTTTGTAGGGCTATGTATTTTATTGTTTCTTTTTCAGCTTGAAATATATTATGATGTATACTGTAAGCAAAACATGTTGCTGTTTCACTAGTGGAAATGTATTCAGTTACATTTTCTTTTGTAATTCACTTTAATGTAATTGTAATTAAAATAAGAAAAAAATGGTATTTTTGGTAAATTTGCAATACCTGTCTAGGGTGTATTAACAAATCAATGGTATCTTTTTAAAGTACACATTTGTTGAACAAATACTGAAATGCAACAAAAATATAAAAGTAAACTCAGAAGAGCAAACCGTATAGTGGACTTTGATATGAGTGCACTACTGATGCTTTTAGGATGTCACTCACTGTCTATCTTTATCACAATTTGGTAACTGAAAATATTGAATTTATAGTCTCTGAAACATAATTATTGCATGCTGACTCACATAATTTTGCCATAAAAATAATGCATATTTGTTTTCCAGACCCATGCAAATCCATGAAATGTAGAACTAAAGAGACTTGTAAGATTCAAAATGGAAACCCAGTCTGTGTCCCTGATTACACTGGCACCTGCTGGGCATGGGGTGATCCACATTACCATACTTTTGATGGTTACAACTATGACTTCCAGGGCACATGTACTTACATTCTTTCTAAATATATTGGGGATGATGACAGCTTGGTCCCATTTACCATTGAGGAGAAGAATGATAACAGAGGTAGTCAAGCCGTATCCTTTGTCAGAACTGTCAATATCTATGCATATGGATATAAGGTTTCCATACTGAAGGGAGAATTTGGCAAAGTTAGGGTAAGTTCTATGATTTTATCTTAAGTGTACTATAAACTAAATACTATTAACATATAGGAATCTATTTGACTGATTAAATTAAAAAAGGAAATTTGATAACAATGAGTGAATTTAAATATATGCCACACTAATATGGTAATTAGTCACCAATTTAAATGGCTGTCCTATCTTATGTTAATTAAACGATGTTAACATAGCTTACACTTGTGCTTCATGTTTCTGTGTAGTTTACTGAAATAAAATTCTACATTCTCTTAGGTGTTTTCCAAGATGGAATATGCTAAATCAGCAAATATGTTTGACCATTTGTAAATACTTGAAGATTTTTACCAATTATTCATACAAAATGGTGATGAATAGCATATCAAACATGTGAATATTACTGCAGATTGATAAATCTTTGCAGTGATATGTGCTATAAGTGAAAACCACATTTTTATTGGAATGATTTTACATGTAATGCATGTAAAGAACTGGGAATATACTAACCAGTTCTCATAGAAAAAAGATTAGCACAATATTCCAAAATTATGTAGCTGCAAAGTAATGGTGTCACTCCTTTCTTCCTGTGTTTAAACCACTTTGTAATTCAAAATTTTAGCATTGTATCCAATGTAACTGAAACATTCCAAATAACTAAAGGACAGACAGTTATTAATTATGGCCTACTTGTAAGTGGTGATGGTCGTTTGAGCCTGAATTCAGATACATTGCATATTAATATATAATGCAACCACATTTTATATAGGCACATGTTAAATGTTAAAACCTGTTATTTTTTATTTTTTATCATTATTGATATTTGTATCTTGGTTTCCAATTTCTTCCCTATTAGATAAACGATGTGATTACTAATCTACCTGTAATATTATTGGATGGCAAGATTTCCATAAGTATTAGTGGTCTCAATGCTGTAGTGCGGACAGATTTTGGCCTTCAAGTAACATATGAATATAATTGGCATGTGGTGGTCACTCTCACCAGCAGTTATTATGGAGTCACTGGTGGCCTTTGTGGAAACTTCAACCAGAATGTCAGAGATGAAATGATTTCAGCAGACAGCAAAGCTGTCACTTCAATCATAGACTGGGCCAAGAGCTGGAGGGTCAATGACAGAGATCCCTTTTGCTGGGACATCTGCCGTGGAAATTGTCCAACATGTGATGAGAGTAAAAAGAACCTTTATGGAAGTGATCAGTCTTGTGGTCTCATCAGCAAAGCAGCAAATGGACCTTTCAGAGAATGTCATCCCAAAGTTAATCCAGACAATTTCTTTGATAACTGTCTTTATGATGTCTGTATTAATGGTGGAGCCAAACAATTCCTGTGCCAAGCTCTTAATGCCTATGCCAGCACTTGCAGGAAGCAAGGTGTCAAGATTTATGATTGGAGGACACCATCTGGATGTGGTAAGTAACACAAACGTCCTTGTATGAATGAGGTGAATTCATATCATATTGTCATACTTATATTAATTTCGAAATGTTTAGCACTTTTAACATATTTATAGTGGAAATGTAAAATTTGTAGAAAATGTCAAAGAAAAACTGTAGTAAATGGAAAACAGAACAAAAAAGTAAGCTTTTAGATCATGGTTATTGTTATTGTTTAGTACTAGAAAAGAAATTGAGTAGCATGGGGTAAAAACTGAAATTTGTAAAATCAAACTCCTAATGGAAGAGTTGTCTATTTGTGTCTCAGTTCAATAGATATTTTGTTTTATTTCAGTTTTGCCTTGTCCTGCAAACAGTCACTATGAATTCTGTGGAAACGCCTGTCCAGCCAGTTGTACTGATCGGACTGCCCCATCTCGGTGTACAGAAGACTGTGTGGAGACCTGCCAGTGTAATGAGGGCTTTGTTATGAGTGCTGACAAATGTGTTCCAGTTAAAAGTTGTGGCTGTAACTATAACGGTGCCTATTATCAAGCTGACCAAGAATTTTGGTCTGATGACAACTGTCGTGTGCTCTGCAAATGTGATTCAGACTTGGGCATGGTAGTTTGTAAGGAAGTCAGTTGCAAAGCAAGTGAGAGATGTATGGTAGTCAATGGAGTACGTGGTTGTCATCCAATTAGCTTCTCTACTTGCTCAGCTACTGGTGATCCACACTACACAACTTTCGATGGCAAGAGGTTCGACTTCATGGGCACCTGCATCTACCAATTAGTTGGAGTGACCTCCAAGGATTCTTCTCTCACTAGCTTCACTGTAAAAGTTCAAAACAACAACCGCGGGAACAAAGCTGTGTCCTATACCAAAGTTGTCACACTAGAAGTCTATGATCTGACATTAACCCTCAGTATGGACTACCCACGTCGTATCTTGGTAGGATGTTATTTATTTATAAGACACTCATATTCCAAAGGACTGTACATTAGAACAGTAACAAATACACACATTTTTACATAAGCACATACAACAAAACAATGTGGGCCTGAGTGTACTATATAGAAAAAATATGACTATAAGAATTGTGAACACAGGTAGGCCTTTTAGGTAATGTGGATGTTATTTCAGAGTTTAACAATCAATGTTTAGAAGCAGACTTCTGATAAATTTTACATTTGTGTTATTTATGCAAATGGTCTATACACCCACTCCTCAGTCAGCATTCATAGTCAAATGTAGGTTTAAAGAACCATTTACATTTTAAAATGAAAGCCATTTATTGTAAGTATTTTCCTGCTGAATACAAGTACACTTCCCGTGCTAATATTTGCTTTATTCAAAGTAGTAGTACTGTCATATTCTATGCAGCGCTATAGCCTGTGATGTATCTCTCCCAGAGAATACAACAGAATGTTTGTCAGGATACCAAGTAAACTGTCTGTGCAACAGGTGGATTTTTTAGCTAACAGTTTAATGTAAAATGTGTACAGTCTGAAGAGTAATAACTTTTGAATAAAGCTGTTCCCAGCAGTAGGAACTTAGAAAAAAAGCCTATATACTTTTCCCCCTCATAATAAAAGTTTACTGGTCATTTAAAATCAGACTGTATCCATCCCTATTGTACAACGCTGCAGAAATAGTTGGTGCTATATAAATAAAGAATAATAATAATAATCACTATCTGCATCCAGTCCTAGCAGAAAAGTTATCCAACTGCATTGTATGGAACACATGACATTTCCTGTTATTCCCATTGACTTTTACCCATTAAAGGAATAGTAATACTTCGTTTTATCTTTATTTTATTTTGTAGGCATTAAGAAAACATGAAGAACGATATAAGTCTTATCGCTCAAACCTTTATGGTTTGAGAGATATTCACAAGCAAAGTTTCCCCTCCCGCCCCTTTTACCTAGTGTAAGCCATCTCTTCTCAGATGCAGAATGCAGTCCATAGACCAGACAGATAACAGAAGGGGACAATCTTATTCCTATGAGAACAATGAAAACCCTGCCCCCCCTTTACAAGTTTTTCAGGTTTTTCCCTTATCTTAATTGAAGATTGTCCCTCTCTGCAGTCTACCTGGGCACCTCCCTTCTGCTCTGGCTGAACAGTGTTACATCAGTAAATGGGGCGGGAGGGGGACACTTTGTCATTGAATTACTCTTGAACTACAACTCTGACAGAATTGAAATAACACTCTCCAAAGTCCAAATACTATGATGATTAATTAGAGCTGTTTTTATTATGAAACATTACTATCCCTTTAAAAGCTAAAGAGGTCTCATCTAGCATTCAGGAGGTTACATAAAAGCCAAATTTAAATTAATATACATTTTTATGTGTCCCATATCATGCAGTTAGTTTTACTCCAAAATTGTTTCTGGAACATCAGACTCTCAATCTTGCTACAAATCATGTCATTTTTCTTGGTAAAAACTTATAAAACAAAATCAACAGTTTTAGCAAATTGTTCTTATCAACTGGTTATGTTATATGAAACATTATATACTAGTTGAAGAGCTCGTTACACGGGCCACAGTGCCACTGTCAGCCGGTCGTGGTGCAGTCATGCTCAGTAGAGACTGCCCGCTCCACGGCTGATACAGATCTGGACGCTCCTTCAGAGTGCCCCGCTCTGTTTCAGCCACGGCACGGACAGTCTCTACTGTGCATAACTGCAGCACACGCAGCAGTCTCTACTGCGCATTACTGTGGCATTACACACGTTTTAGCGAATTATTATATAGGATACCTTATTTATTTGATTGAGTACAATTTATTAATTTGCAGCAAGATGTTCTAGTGTTTTTGAATTGTCTGGTGGCTAATTTCATTGTCTTTTCAGTGTAATTCTGAATTAAAACTATTAACACAGTTTCTTCTCTTTTTCAGATTGATGGCATTGTCACTGCACTGCCATATTACTACCAGACTGACAAAGTTATAGCTTATATCAGTGGCAGCCATGGCATTATAAAGACAGATTTTGATGTCACTGTAACCTATGACTTTAACAGCTATGTCGCAGTGACTGTGCCAAGTACTTATGTCAATGCTCTTTCTGGCTTGTGTGGCAACAATAATAAGAATCCTAATGATGATTTAACCATGAAGAATGGAAACATGGCAGCAAATGCAGCTCAGTTTGGTGATAGCTGGAAAGTTGGTGAGGTCCCTGAATGCTCACCAGAATGCAGAGGAAATTGTCCTCTATGCTCTGAAGCTCAGAAACAAGAATACAAGAATGAGAAGTTCTGTGGAATCATCACAAAGTCTACTGGACCATTTAGCCAATGTCACTCTGTCATTGACCCTACACCTTTCCTCAATGATTGTATTTATGATGCATGTCAGTACCGTGGTCATCCATCTTCATTCTGTAATGCCATTGCTCTCTATGTGTCTGCCTGCCAGGCTGCTTCAGTCAAACTTCAAGAATGGAGATCAGCTACTTTCTGCAGTAAGTTTTATGTGTGAAGGTGTATTATTATCTCTTTAAGGTCCAGGTTTATAATTAACCATTTAATGACCACATTGGTGTACAAAGAATTGCTTTGCAATGTGTTGAACAAGCATCTGGTCCCTAAAAGGTTAATGTGTGTGTGTCTCTCCTTTCGTTCATGATTGAATAGGTATATTCATAGAATATGGCAACTTTTAATAAGATTATGTATCCATTTTACATGATATTCCCCTATAATGACTTCTTACACTGCAGTGTTCTTTTCTCCAGAATATTTTGTGACATGATTTGGTACTTAGCAACACACAATGAATACAGTATGCAATGTATGCACTTGTTTAATTGGTAAGATAATGAATATAACAGAAAGTATAGCAAATTATTAAACTCATAGACAGAGCGTAAGAATGAGCATCCATCTCCATAGTGGTTGTGGGGTTGAAAGCTTTAATGTTGTAGATGCTGTTTGCTTTTGAAAGCTAGTGAAACAGTGAATATGCAACAAAAGATTCAACCACATATTATATAAGCTTTCTTGCTGATTAAAACAATGTTATCTGCTCTGTTGGAAGATGATTCATTCAGATGGTATTACAGCTCAAACATATTCTTTACTCCAATCTGCAAATCGTGATCCACGCCTAAGTAGTGTCCAGTTTGAGACCTAACATTTCTAAGGACAGCCATAGATAAATACAACTTTGTGATTTAGGCAGTGTAGTAATCTTGGTTTACTCAACAGGGAAAGCCCCACTAGATTTTTAAATGCTGCAGACATCTCCAGTGAGATGTAACTGGAGATAAAGAATTAAGGTTAAATGTTACATTTAAAAATTAGAAATTACACTTAGTGATAAAATAGATGGAATTTCACTTATAGGATCCAATAAGAAAATGGTATTAAGACAAAAGAGGACAATTGATAGTGGATAGTGTTGGAAAGGAGGCTTTTGCATGCAGAGCAGGAGAAGCAAACATGAAGGAGAGGAAGAATGTGGGCCACAGTTGATGAGCATTGAGTCTTGCAGCTGAGGTTTTGTATTATCTAGTTTATATCTTATTTTCAGGGAAAATAATGAGATCTGAGGAAAAAGTAAAGAGTCTCTATTTTAGTTGAATTATATTTTTCTAGCTAAAGATTTTATCTTATACAGGAGTGTGGAGAAGGAGACGGAGATCATGAAAACAAGATAGATTGATATATAGTGTATTGTCCAATTGGATTAGTATCTTAAAAATGCTTAGTAGAGAAAGGGGTGGATTGTGATAATTACATATCGTAATAAAAAAGAGGTTCTTAGCTACATAAAGTATTGCACTGGAGACCTCTCTAGTGTTGATGCAATTGATTTTCTCTATAATTGTTTCACTTTTCTTGTATACAGCACCTATTTCGGTCACTGACAACAGGTGTTTGAATAGCTTTACAGTATGTGACTATGCAAAGTACACAGAGCACTTTTTGCTAATTAGTTAACTTGCTGGACTAATATTACAAAACTATATGCTGTAAATCAGTTTAGATGAGCCCACACAATGGTATCTCTTTTGATAAAGTAGTGATTGGCCATGAACAAAACCAAAAATTTCTAGTACAACAAAGACATAGCCACAGGTCAGCTTTAGCAATGCAAATTGAAATAGGTGACCATCATGCACCTGAACAGAGACCCATTTTGCCTCTTATTTGTGACCCTTGCTGCTAACAAGAATTTGTAAAGACGCACAATAATGTTTGCTGTATGTTTATTTGCATAGCTTGTAAGCCACAGACATTTTAACTGCTAAAAATATATGTAATACACAAAAGAAAATGATGCATCAGCAATACAGTGTTTAGTGGGCTTAGCCTTCCCTAACCTATCATATGCTCATGCTTACATAACAAAGCATGCACCCTTACATTATCTCAAATGTATTTACACACATTCACCTCATTTCGCTAGCAGAAGATAAAGGTTGAAAGGAGATTCTCATAGTAATTCCCATGAGAAGTTAAAGGTTCTGATTTCTGCAGATTTCATCCTGCTCTGAACATTTTTGTCAATTGCTAGCTATGATAGCTTGGGAAACTTTTTGACTCCTCAGCCAATGATGGACTTCAATAACTACCATCTTCAGCCAGCCAATGCACATCAGTTCTGGGCATCTTTAACTATGGTACCTGAGAAACATCATCAGAAGATTTTCTACTTTAGGTACAAACATTGTATAACAGTTTTTATACATGAAGCTCATTTAAACCTTTGATGTTTTTGGTAAGATTGCAAAACATTATGAGACATTGTCTTGCAAACTCTTGGCACTCAATGGGTTAAACAGGAATTATATAATATGATTGTTTTGTACTTTGCATATAGATCATCATCAATCAATCAATATATTTTAATTCATGTGAAACACAGTTGTGTCACAGTCACAGTAATGGTAATGATCAACTGGATACTAACACATTCTTTAAAATAACTTACTTAAATATTTTATTTACTTTCTTTTATTCTTTTAGCTCCATCCTGCTCAATAAACAGTCACTATGAATTGTGCGGAAATGGTTGTCCTGTTACCTGCAATGGTCTTGCCTCACCAACTGGCTGTAATGCACCTTGTAAGGAATCTTGTTACTGCGATGATGGATTCATTCTTAGCGGACATAAATGTGTACCTGTTGCCAAGTGTGGCTGTGTCTACCAGGACAGATATTACCAGAGCAATGAAGTATTCTTCCCCAATGGACAGTGCAATGAGAAGTGCCAGTGTGGAGAAAATGGTGTTGTCACCTGCAAGGCAGAAACATGTGGACCTAATGAGGAATGCAAAGTGGTCAATGGTGTTCGAGGTTGTCAGCCAAAAGAATGTGGCAGATGTGTGGCTGCAGGAGATCCCCATTATATTTCTTTTGATGGTCTTGCCTTTGATTTCCAAGGCACATGCACTTACACGTTGGCAAAGGTGGTAGAAGATGATCCTCGTCTTGTTCAGTTTTCAGTAGTCGTTGAAAATGAGAGTTATGGTAATGGCAAAGTTGCTGTGACAAGGCTGGTGGTGGTTTCTGTGTATGGATATACGGTGGCCATTGAAAGAGGCATGAAGTGGAAAGTGAAGGTTAGTCTCTTGTAATCATCAATTTCTGTCACTGATGTTATGTATTTTAAGTTCTAGAGCACTTATAAGTACCGTACTATAATCTGATTCTGTACCACTTTGTACAGTGAAAGTTTGTGCATGGCAGTTAACCAGACAACAAAAAAGACACACAATACAGTTTCCTCTTTCTTCTTGAGCAACTTTCATTCTACAGACCTTCTTATTACTCATACTTCAAATATCTCAATTCAAGCATATATTTTAGATTATTAAATGTATTTAGTTGTGGGAAAATAACAAATATATGTTTTGGCTGTTAGTGATTAGGATTTACCTTTATTTACAGGTTGATGGAGAGATCCACAAATTACCATTGTCCCTGGAGGATGGAAGCATTTCTGTAAACCAAGAGGGGAATAATATTGTCCTGCAGACTGATTTTGGCATTAAGGTTCTTTATGACACAGTATATCATGTAGTCCTTAATGTTCCTAGCTCATATAAAGGCAAAATGGGAGGTCTTTGTGGTAATTTCAATGGAGACAAGACAGATGAATTCCAACTTCCCAACAAACAGATTTCCAAAAATGTGAATGAGTTTGGTGTTTCCTGGAAAGTGAAGATTACTGGGGCAAAGTGCAGTGATGATTGTGGAGATCGGTGTCCTGTGTGTGATGAAGCCAAAATTCAGCCCTTTAAAGCATTATCATCTTGTGGTATGATAACAAATCCTGCTGGACCATTTAAAGCATGTCACTCTAAGATTAGCCCAGTGGAATACTTTAACCACTGCACCTATGACTCCTGTGTAGCAGAAGGGAAGGATGACATCTTGTGCAAGAGTCTGCAAGCCTACGCAGCTGCTTGCCAAACCCTGGGTGTCCCTATTCCCTCTTGGAGAAGCCCTACATTTTGTCGTAAGTAAATATTAACTTTCTTCAAGGAACATTCACAACTAAAATGAAATTGGTTGGTCTACCTTCTAATATAATGTACTTATAGCTAGCATCTGTAAAAAAAGTATTTATGTTAGATCCTTAAAATATAATCCTAAACTTACCTTTTTAAGGCATGTGCAGATTGTCCTCTTGAGACATTGTTTGGTTCATTTTATTTGTGCTGCCTAAAATGAGAAATATGAGCTGAGGCAGTTAATGTCCCCATCCTATGTTTCATAATTGATATCAAACCATTTGCCTACACATCCTCCAAGTTATACACATAACATACACTGATATCTTGACTGAAGGCTTTTCCCCTTGCTTCTCCCTACTGCTGGAACTCCCTACCACACAGGGGAGGGCTGGCCTGGGGGGCAGGGAGACAAATGCCTCCTGGGTCAATCATATGCTTGGGCTGATGGGCCATTGTTTCCCTTTCGCTGCTGTAAATGGAATTACACTCCATTGAAATGGAACTACACAAATAGTACCACAGATTTACAGTTCAAATGGAGCTCATCTACTAGCATAACCCATTTCCTTGTAAGCTCTATAGTATCACTAGTGTAGTTTTGCTTAAATTGTAAACACTGTAGTTTCAGCAGTGTAATGCAATTTCAACTGTAAGCTAAGTGGAATCACTTGCCTTACTTCAAAACGTTAATGCCAATTTAAAATTAACAGAAGTGGTTAGGCTGGGAGAGTGGGCTCAAGTGATATAAATGGGCCACTTGATTTTATTCCCCCCGTGCCAAAAGTTGCCAACCCTCCCCTGCTACCACCTAACATTCACCAAGAATCAACCCTCATAACTTCAAATCCAAGGCAAAAGGAATACCTTTTAAATGTAATACTACTGTAATAAGTACACCTTATCTCATGCAATCAGAACTCTTAAATCTTACTTCCTCCTCTACCTCACTGTATCTGTATGCCACCCATTGTATATTTAGATTGCAAGCTTTATGGGGAAGGGACTTCCTATACTAGTACATCCATACTTAGTGTTCCCCTTATGAGAATCGTCTGAATAGCTACTTATTCACTGCATTTTTGTATCCCTTCAATACTAAATATAAACTGTAAATCTGTAAGTACACCTGTTGGTGCTATAGAAATAAAATATATATGCACAGAATGTATAACGATTAGAACCCAGTATGCTAGTATCTAAACAGGCTGGAAGCTCATTTTGAACAGCAGGAAGGCTAAATTGTATGCCTCAGAAAACAAATAGAAACATTTTTATAGATGCTAGCATGACGTACAGGATATTTAAGTGTATCTAAAACCAGTTTCTAGGTGCTAGTATTCCTTTAATTGATATATTTCGTAGGTAAAATGTTGGCTTAATTTGATTGTTTTCCTTGTTTCCTTCTAATAACCTTCATATATCTAATATGTTGCAAAGCTTAAAATACATATCTATTTCTATTGATCTGTTTTTTTCAGCACTTGCCTGTCCAGCCAATAGCCATTTTGATCTTTGCACCAGGACTTGTGATAATACCTGCTTTAGCTTTACATCCCCAGTGACCTGCACATCACGGTGCTTTGAAGGATGTGAGTGTGACTCTGGCTTTGTGTTTGATGGAGAAAAATGTGTCACCATGGACAAGTGTGGTTGCGTCTTCAATGGAAGATACTTGAGTGTAAGATCTTCTTATACTTTTTGAAGTTGTAAAAAATCTTTGTGCCATTCACATCTTATTAATTAATGTGAGCATATGAATGTAGCAGATGTTTCTGTGTTGTTTAAGGTCCATGGCTAGAAATGTAAGTTTGCCTAATAATAAGTCACATATAGTCCTGTATTCAAGGTGACCACATATCTGTTTAAATCAGAGACTTCTTTGAAATTTTGTCCTGCAGAACTGAGCAGAAATCAGTGGATCTCTGCCATGTGTGCTTTTATGTGTTCCTGATTTCTCTTTGAGTGCCAGAGGTGTCCACAATGTTGGCTCAGTAGACCAACAGAATTTGTTACCTAAACTAAATGTCTGGTAGGACCAGAAGGGTGTGCAGTGTATTTTAACTCTCTGGCACTCAGTGAAATATATAGGAGCACTACTCAGAATCTGCAACTAGTTTTCCATGATTTTTAAGGAAATGATACAGTATTATGTCCGAAGTGTAAAAGGTAATAAAACTTTAAAATATACAATAGCTTCATAATCATGATGTGTTCATAGAGATGTGTTATGGAATCTCTAGAAATCTCCATTGGAGAACTCTACTCCAGGATAACATAGTAATTTTTGTGTTTTTGTGATACCACTTTCTGGTTTCTGTGTTTATACTTTTGTTCTTTATTTTAATTTTACTTTTTGTTTTTATTACTTTAATTTTTACACTTTAAAAACAATTCTGTTTCCAGGATGGTGAATCATTTGCATCAACTGACTGCCGTCAACTATGTAAGTGCCAAGCAGGAGGTGTTACCTGTGTGGCTATATCTTGCCCAGCTAATGAGAGATGTGGACTAAAAAATGGTGTGCGAGGTTGCTACAAGGTGGAAGGCGAATGCACTGTAAGCCCACAGAAGCTCATGACTTTTGATGGCCTGTCAGGAGGATCTGTGGCAAATGGCCCCTTTGAAGTAGCCTCCTTGTGTAACACAGATTCAGCTTCATGGTTCAGAGTACTGGCCGATATTCAGACCTGTGGAAAAGGAGCTTCATCTATTGCCAGGCTCCATATCTTCCTTCAGAATTCTCTGGTAACCATTTCAAAGAGCAAGGAGGCCTGGGTAAGTCTCTATAAATCTTCTTTATCACTACACTCAACTCATTGATTCTGATTTAAAATGAAGAACTGGAGCATTGACAAGCAAACCAACTGAACTATAGTAGACAAGTCAAAAATTCCTATTCATTGAAATGGAGATGTTTTTACCTCTTGAAAGTTAGAGAGGTCTCGCAATGCATTGGAGACATCTCTAGCATTCAAAGAGTTAAATGCTTCATTTAAAGCAATAGGAATTTTGGAAATGTTTATTTGTCATCTATGGTGCAGTTTAATTGCTCCAGAATTAGTTCTGTTTATTAAATTAACCCTTTGAGGACTGTGCAGTGCAGTCCTCTCTGCTGATAGCTTTATGAGAGGTCAATACAAGGATCTCTGTGGTGAGCTATTCATTCCAAGGCCTGATCAGGTGACTAGGGGACACCCCTTGAGATTAGAGGAAAGGAGGTTTAGACTTCAGCAGAGGAAGGCTATTTTTACAGTAAGGTCTGTTAAATTGTGGAATTCCTTGCCCAATGAGGTGGTTATGGCAGATACAATGGATACGATCAAGAGAAAATTAGATAAATTTCTTTCCAAAGGGAACATACAGAGTTATACTGTGTATTAGTAGGAAAACCAAGAAGGTCTGATAAAGACTAACTTATTTGGTAGCAGGAAAGCTATAAACTTCTCAGTCACTGGGGTATGAGGAGAAGGTTGAACTTGATGGACTTGTGTCTTTATTCAACCTAATTTACTATGTTACTATGTAAGTATACCATCATTAAAAGCTGAGAATACCATCCAAGCATAATTATACTGATGATACAGAAGTGAAATATTGCAACAAAAAACATAACAGCTTACCTAGCAACCATGATTTTTTAATGGAAAATATCAATTAACAAAATTGTAATTTGGTTTAATACAAGAAAGTGTCCTGAATATAGTAATGGGTTGAATTCCATTGATAATAAATTTATCACTGGTTTTATCTACAAATTCCTTCAAAGGTTCCTTTCACTTGAGCAACATTAATGTAATGATGATGCTTTTGTTCATAATGCTTTCGCTAAAAGGTATGCATTTTATTTAAGATGTCTTTCATTATTTCATACTTTAACACACCAAAGTCCAGCAAGCTGCAACTTCATTTTATTTATACTGTAATGCAGTAATGTTGCAGCATGGCTTCTCTGCACTGCAACCTATGGGAACACCAGCAGACTGTTCACTAAAGCAAAATTGCAGGTTGCAATAATCATTGCAAACACCAATGAATGTGAGACCCACATAAGTGTCAATCAATAATATTCAGTTGATGTGCACATGGGCCATCAGTCGAACACTATTCTCTTGCAATGGGATTGCCATAGGAATACTAATGTATGTGAATTCAGAACATGGGATACAGGAATGCAATAGGGGGTGGTTACACTTACATTGCCCATGTGATAATATTAATAACGTGAAATGGAATATGAGGTAAAGGGAAACTCAATGTAAATATGGGTTATAATCTAAAACTAAAACTGGAGAAAAGTCAATAAGTACAAGCACCTTTGAAATCAGTCATATAAGGCTTGACTATTTATAGGTGGGGAACAGTAAGTTAATTAAAAAGATCTGAAAAGATAGAGAACGTTCATGAAAATGGCATCTTTTAATTGTGTATAGTAGAATATTGGTGTAGCAGTAAAACAGTAGATTTATACGGTATATGTATAAATATAAAACAGAGCAATTCTGGAGCAAAGCAACTACACAGTAGGCAACAATTAAAAACTACCATTGAAATTAAATTGCCTTTAAACTGCTTGAATAGGCTGGAGGCCTTTCTAACATTCAAGGATTTAAAACATCTAATTTAAATGAAAGAGTTTGGAGAATTACGATACGTTCCCTATGGTGATGTTGGTTGGTCCAAGCATTGCTCGTTTTTGCAAGATGAATATTATTTGTAGAATGATGATGAACAAAATTAGGAGTATGATGGTGGCCATAACACTGGAGTGCAGGTTTGTTGAATGAGCCATACAAAAGTCCATATGGGGAAAATCAAATATATTGTTGGTGCTGGAAATGTGAAACAGTGAGAAAGAATAAGGTTAACGTGAACATATTTATTTAGCGTTGATATACCTAGAACCGTATTGTAGTATTCAAACATCTTGCATACTAAAGATGGTTTTTTATCACTTTGCTATGCAATGCTTTAAAACGTCTCTAGCATCCAGGGGGTTATAAATCAGGATAACATACACTTCAGACCAAACTTTGGTAAATCTCATATGATTTACACAGAGATAGCTAGAAATCAGTAAGTGGGTGAGCAAGGAACCATGTATAGGCTTGGCTGGGTTTTTGGTACACTAAATAGAAAATGTATTTAAAGATGCAGTCAATGTTTATTATAAAGAAAACATGTATTATAAGGTTTACTGCTGAGTAAAATAAGGGTACTCCTACTAATGCGAGAGTTTTCATTTAAAAGGTATTCAATTGACGACATTTTTTATTTTAATCATCAGTGTTAAGTAGTGTTCGAAAGTCAATACATAAAATTTTCTTCATAAAAAAAGTTTAGTGTCCCTTTAAACAATTCACTGGTGATAAGGCTCTCTAAATGAAAACATGTGCACCAGTTTAATTCCAAGAAGGGGAGTGGAATGGACTAATAATGACTGAATAGAGAGTGCACAGAGAGAAAAGACTCCTCAAAGTAATCTGCTCATCAGTCACTATTAAAAAGAAGCTGAACTCTTAAATATTTAATGAGATTTTAAAAATAACTGAATTTTGGTTAAAAACACAGCTCATACCTATATTTTATGGTTGTATAACCACCATTATATCTGCATGAATATCCTTAAATCCAGTTTTTTTAGGTTATTCAGAAGGTAATCTTTCAATTTTGTTCTAGGTCAATGGACGCTCTGTAGCCCTGCCGGTTCGTTCTTCAAGTCTAGTAGCCAGTACTGGAAATGGAGCTACTTTGATACAGATTGGTTCTGATCTTAAGATAGAGCTACGTGAGAGTGGAGAACTGACATTGCGTGTGGCCGAAGGGCTGTCTGATGCATTGTGTGGAGCATGTGGAAACTTTAATGGAGAAGAAGCAGATGATCTTCTGGCTCCTGGTGGAAAGCCAGTTAATAACATTGTGCAGCTGATTGCATCTTGGCGGGCTATTGACTTCTCCAGTTGGTGAGTGAATAATTTACCCAAACACTCCTTCCCACTTAGGATTTCACTATAGTTCTGTTCACCTTATATACCAATTAAAAAAAAAAAAAAAAAAAAAAAAATATATATATATATATATATATATATATATATATATATATAAGTTAGGAAGCACTCACGCTTATTGATAGACAGCTGCCTGGGTGCTAATGCAAAGGTGCGATTATCTTCTTTTTGTGTTATAACATAAGCACTCACAGGACTTCTTCAGTAAATTTGAAATAAAATATTTTCTTTATTGAATCAATGTTTATTTCAAATTTACTGCTTGTTTATGCATTGTTTATGTGTATAAATGCTTGTCTGTGTATCTGTGTGTGTGTATGAGTGTGTGTGTGTGTTCTTTTGTGAAAATTATTACTAAATGCCTTAAATAATGTAATATATATTAGTTAGTCCAGTGGTGTACAGGTCAAATGAATAAATAGTGCATTATATAATAACACCTTTTTTATTGTGAGAGAGATGATTAACCCCCTGAAAATGTGTTGCATACCACTCTGGTAATAATATCTCACACATTTTTCTACTTGTATCTGTGCACTGTGATTCTGTCTGTCTCCCCCTGTCTCTTGTGTTGCCACCCACCCCCTCCCCCCACATTCCTTATCAGTTTTAAACTTTCATTTATATGACTTTTCTACTTTTGTTTCTCATATTACAAGCATGCTTTTGACTTGATAAAGGGATCATGTCTCGAAAGTTGTCCCTATGATATTGAATGTTAGTGCAATTAAAAAAGGTATTACTACATACTGCAATACAAATTAATTTAATTGTTTTTTGATGTGATGTCAATTTTACCACCACTCTTTATAAGGGTATAAGAGGTTTGTTTCACTCATTATCTCTCCTATTTCTCTGTTTGCTCTTTGATTTCCTTAAACCTTGGCAAACAGACAAGAAGCTACCTGTAAGTGTGAGTGCTCTCACTCTGTAATGACATGAAACTGTATTTTGCATACATGTAATAGAATCATTCCATTAAATAAGATGTGTTATAATCAAACTCTGAAAATAATATGTGTGAATACACCTGTTTTATTGATGAGACAAACTAAGAAATGCTTGACTATGCCCAGTTCTTTTCCTACACTCAGTTATCTAGGAAGAGAGAAGGACCAATCCAAAAAAAGGTCCACACTCACAAAAAAAAATCTGGAGCAAATTCAGGTGCAAACCAATTGCATCATTAGGAACAAATAGAGATTCCACTTGGATTAAATTAGGCTTTTTACCCATTGAATGCTAAACAGGAGTCAACCCCACCACATTGCATAGGGATGTGGGGTCATTTAAATATGTTGCAGCATTTGTGTAACCTCAAAATATTTAGCTCTTGTTTTCTATCACACAATAATACAGTTTATATATTAACTTTCTGTAATATTTTTACCCTCTTCAGTGATGCCTGAAAAAAGAATATGAAGATACCAGAGAATCTATCTAACTTTCCCTCATCCATCTAAACTACAAGAGAAAAGTCCAGGAGTTGAAACTGCCCAACACCAGCAGCCTGATTAGAATGTACCTCAAATCTCATTCCTGGAGGGAAAACAGATTAAAGAAATGAAACCACCTGTATATCAACATTCCATCCCTTGTGGACCAGGGAATTGTGCAACATATTGGGATGCAATCTACTGCAAACCTCTTTGATCCTCAAAGGGGTTACATAAAATTGCTTCATTATAACCCTTAGTGCATTGCAAAGTATATGGAGTTTTAAATCCATTGAAGTATTTAACCCCTTGAGTGCCAGGAGGTACACAATGCATTGCTTTGCAATGTGTTGCTTACCCCTCTGGCACACAAGGGGTTAACCATACAGTGAAGGAATAGACAACCCTTTCTTTATAACACCCATATACATGCCAGGATTTTGATATATGTATACAGATAAATAGTCCTAGAATAACAGCCACATTACAAAAACAAAAAAACAAACAAAAAAAAAACAGTTTTTGGTTTACAAAGTAAGAAGATGACATGAATCAAGTGATATCATGGTTCATTTAATACTTTTTCAAGAACATTCTTTGGTCTTTATGCACATAGAAGTGGCTAAATTATGGGGCAAACAAACTACCATATGGACAAAATACAATTCTCCATTGATTTAAATGGTGATTTAAACCCACTGAAATCTAGAGAGGTGTCCAGCACATTGCTTCAAAATGTTTAACCCTTTGATTGCCAGAGGGGTATGCAATGCATTACTTTGCACTGTGTTGCATACCCCTTTGGCACTCAAATGATTAGTAGACCTCCCTAGAATTCACCAATCTAAAAATCCCCTTTATATCAGTGGGATTTTTATTTGTTACCTATTGTGCAGTTGGTCTGACCCAGAATTTCTCCACTTGGACTTTGTCTATATGGCCCTTTGTACTATGTTTAATCATTCTTTCACTGTATAGAGCTATACTATCTATACTATTGAGATGATAACCTATATGTGTCAATAGGTGTGAAAAACCCTCCAATCAAAAATTGTTCAGAATTTCTGTTACTGTATGATATCTGTTTGTTTTGTAGTTTAATCTCTGTATGCCAAAACGAAGAACAAAAGAACTGAATAAAGTTTTAAATTGTAAAAAGGAATAAAAATAAAAAATAAAATACAATTGGGTACAATGTTTTGTAAGGATTTAACCCTTTGAGTGCCAGAGAGGTATCCAATGCATTGTGTTGCACCTCACTGGCACTCAAAGGGTTAGTGCTAAAAATGCATGTACACTACATTGGTCTGATGTACTATTACTGGAGTAATTCTGAGGAAAACCAACTGTACTATAGGGACATACAAATTCACATTGATTTAAAGGGGAACTCTCACCTCTGTTAAAGTACTTCTTATCTTATAGTGCTATCAGAGTTTATTTTTTTTTTATGTAAAGCAGTGTAGCCTGAGATTTTACCTTTTAAAAATGAGCTAGTGATGTCAGTTAAGGACAGCTTGTGGTACAGCTCTTTACCACAGCCTGTCAATCTTTGCCTCTTCCCCTCCCCAGTAGTGCCTTGTTTTCACCTCCTATTTTGACAGAGGTTTCCTCCATGTGAGCTGGAGAGCTCTCATTGGCAAGTTAGAGCGTTACCTCACATGGAGGAATCTTCTGTTATCAGTGGAGGTGGGAACAAGGCACTACTGGGGAGGGGAAGAGGCACAGATTGTCAGGCTGTGGAACAAAGCTGTACCACAGCCTGTCCTTAAAGGGATATTAATACTTAAAAGGTACAAAAAAATATGTTGTATAGTTTATCCCCCTGAGTAAAACAAGGGTACTCCCACTGCTGAAAGGTGTTTCATTCAAATGTTATTACAGCTCAAAGTTTAATTTTTTAGGTGCAATATCACAGTGGCCTGAAATTGTACAGTGGTGCTGTTGCCACACCATCCTATGGAGATTTATGGTCTACGGACCAGAGCTGTCCATAGAATGGTGTAGCAACAGCGCCACTTTATAATTTCAGGCCACTGTGATATTGCACCTAAAAAATTCAACTTTGAGCTGTAATAACTTTTGAATAAAACACCTTTCAGCAGTGAGAGTACCCTTTTTTTTTTACTAAGGGGGATAAACACTGCAACATATATTTTTTTACATATTAAGTATTACTATCCCTTTTACTAACGTCACTGACTTATTTTTAAAAGGTAACATCTCAAGCTATACTGCATTATATTAAAAAAAAACAGACAGAAGATAAACTCTGATAGCACTTTAAGATAAGATGTACTTAACAGAGGTGAGAGTTTCCCTTTAAATTTATTTTTTTAACCCCTTGAATGCTAGAGAGGTCTCCTATGCATATCAAGCTATGCTTTGGAGATAACTCCAGCGTTCAAGGAGTTTTTAAACCCATTTTTGAGAAATGTTATTTGTCCGCTCTGGTGCATATGAGTTATACCAAAATGAATTCATTTCTTCTTAGAACATCTATCTTATTGGGAATCAAAGCACAGGAGATCTCTGTAACATGCAAGCAGATAAATTGTATTTTTGCAATTGTATAAATACTCCATATTAGTTAACCTACATGATCAGATGCTCTTGAGGTAACACAATGCAATAAAAATGTCTTTCATATTCAATTGTGTTGTTTTTGTTTTTGCAGAACTGTACAATTCAAACCCGCCACATTAGCCAACAATGGCTAGTCAGACACTCCACTATGTATATGAGCAAACAGGATAGCATAGATCTTGAGTTGGCTTGGCACTCATAAACCAGTCAGATGAGTTGTTATTGTAAATGCGTTGGAAGGGGACTCTGTTAAATATAATGTTATCTCTTTGTGGATATTCTACTCTGCAAAGTTTACACAGGCAACTTACATTGGGTGTTTCCTAGTCTGAACATCACATTTTGATTGCGCCATTACAATTAATCCCGTGGAGGTCTCCCGAGTTGTGGTCCAACAAGAAGCTAGACTTAAACAACACACCATGCAGGTCAAACAAATTGAGTCAAAGTTAGACTCCACTGCTGCTATGCTTCAGCATATGCAGTAGTGCTTTGAGGCATCTAAACTTTCCTAGTGCAGTCCTGTTGGGCTTCCAGGCACCATGTCTTCCTCTGCCATTCATTGCCCTCCAGATTGCCACTGCTGGACAGCTATGATGGCTCTCCCTCTGAGCTTTGTGGGTTATAGAACCAATGTTAACTACATTTCCGGAGCCAGCCGGAGGCTTATGCCTCTTATCAGGCCCTCATTACTTTTATTATTTCTCTGTTATGTGGTTCTGCTTTGGCCTGGGTCTCGCCACTCATGGACCATTAGTCTCCAATTTTGACTGACTTTTACACTTTAATTTCAGCCTTTCAGTCCTTGTTTGATACTCCGCTGAAACTGGCTATGGCTGAGTCTGCCATATTAGATTGTCAACAGGGTTCAAGAACACTATTGCAATATGAGATAGAGTTACGGACCTGGGTGGATGAAAATGAGTGAGATCACATAGTGTCTGATTTTCATGTATGTTATCAGGGTGTTTGTGCCAAGGTGCATTCCCTTCTTTCCCCTTTTCACTGACTAGTCACAAATTGTGCACAATGCTGTCTCTGATGATGGCACTGTGCATGCGCCAAGAGAAAAATAGTCCTACACCCACCACTTCAGGGGGAGGGGAAAATGGAGAAGAATGGCCACTTTCTTCTTCTCCTCCACACTCCCCTTCACTGACTGGGGTAGAGGATGATGCTGCTGCTGTTGCTGCAACTGCCTCAGTATCAGCACTGCAACTAGGACCAGGAGTATTGCTGCTGGCAAGTGGAACCTGTCCTAGTCCCGCATAACTTGTTGACCTTATTCCCATTGTGTCTAAGGTGGTCTTTGGCACACTATCCTGCTCCTCTGCATCCTGCTGCCCTTGCAGCTCAGCAGCAATAGGAATTAGAGCAGTAGCAAACTCCACAAATTCCAAAAGCTCACAGCTGGTGGTTGTGGTGGTGATGGTGGTAATGCCCATCCTCATCCCTGTCTCCATTCCGTCTCCATTTGAGCTTCTCCCCCATCATCATCACCACTCCCTCTGTGCTACTACTGCTCTGTTACAGACGTTTCAGTGGTTGGAGGAGCTCACACTTGCCATTTCTTATTGAGTTGAAGAAGCAGACTGGCAGCAGAAGCAGCAGGCACATGCAGCTGATCTGTGCTCCTGGTGGTGGTGGTGCTGGTAGTATTGCTGCTAGGCAACAATTTTGCCTTCTTCAGGATCATGTTCCACATCTACAATGTGGTGGGTGGGCAAGGGGACTCCCAGGGTCAGGGGAATGATGTGGGTTCCCTTGACTACTAATCTGGCTGCTCTGCATTACTGCCCCTATCACTCCCCTAATGCTACTCCCACCAGCTGCTTCACCATCACTATTACTACTAACGCCAACCACATAAAATTCAGTATGATCACCCACTCCCTCACTTCTAACAATCTGAGCCTGTACTAGATGCACTAGTGGCGGCACTGCTTTGGGATGGCCAGTATGACTTAGGGTCCCCTGCTGTCAAACTTGGCATTATCTCCTCCTACTCTCCTCCTGAGAATCACAAGAGACACTGGCAACAGGCACAGGTAGCTGACCTGTCCTGCTCACACTAATTTCCTCTTCTTCCTCCCATGACACAAATTTCCCCAAGATCCCCAGGGGTGATGTTGGGGGATTTGCCACCACTGGTTCTTGGGAAACAGGGCATCCAGACCCTTTCATGTCAGTAGTGGTCACTTTCTCCTCCTCAGACTCATTGGATGCATAATGGTCCTTCCAATGCCACCTTCTATTATGATTAAACTTGCTCATAGTGATAGAAGTCACTATGAGCCTCTCCTGCCTCAATTTTGCTATTAACTCACAGCGCAACAGCCTAGTATCTCTCTCTCTCTTTCACTCTCTCACTCTCTCTCTCCTGGTATTGGGTTTCATTTCCTGGACATTGTCATGTATTTACAGAGAAAAGGTGAAAAACTTGATTAAAGGGGAGAAAACTTTCTAGCAGTGGAAATAATAGTGAGAAAGTTTTGGCAATAGCAAAAATGGCAAAGATTTTAATAGTTTTATTCAGAGCAGATTTTCCCACTAAAAAGCGAACAACGATTTTCATGGATTTTTCATGGGAACACGACGGGACCTTTTTCCTGTCCCTAATCAACATATCAAATAATTGAGTAAAAGGCTGAAGGGAAGCTGTGTGACATGTAATTAACTATGCAGGTGAACCCAGTTAGTCTTTGAGCTAACAGTGTTAATAAGTTAGATACACAATATGTTAATAGAAAGGAAAGTTCTGCTAAACCCCTGATTAATTCCTGTAGATGCACCTGGCACACAAGATGTTAATCTGTCAAATCATTGTCAAGATATTCACTGTATTCTTCTCACCTCTCAGAAGCAGCAGAAAGTGGCAGCCGTCCGTCATTGGTTCTTGGCATCCAGTTTCACTCCACGGGATCTGATATGGATCTCTGCCAAAAATGTTAAGCTCTGCTATCTATGAGATAAATAGGGTCCCCAATATCTAGTGCCATTCTACATCAAGACCCATCTCTCCATGGTCTCTTACCGCTTGTCCCCTCCAGATCCATCTGGTCTTCCATGTGTCTCTGCTCAAGCCCTTTGTGGAAGCTCATTGTTCTTACTTCCCACCCTTCCCCTCCTTCTTATGTTTCTATGGCTGAATCTGCAGAGTTCTTCATTGATGCCATACTAGACTCCCATGGTACTTTACAGTACCTTGTTCCCTGGAAGGGCTATGGTCTGGAGGAGAATTCTTGGATGGTTGCCTCAGATGTCCATGCTCGTTATTTGGTTCGCTTATTCCACCTTTCTTTTCCGGCCAAACCATCTGTGGACTCCTGGAGGCAGTACCTTGGGGGGGGGGTCACGTTATTCCCCTGTTTTTATGGGCTTTTTGGTATTCCTTGCCTGGCCTTTTGTTTTGCATTTGATTTGTATTCCCCACCTTGTTGTGTGATGCTCTAGCTGAGCCTTTATCAGGTGAGGAAACTTTGTGTCAGTGTGCAATTAAAGCTTTCTGTCGTGTCCTGATTTCAAGCCTTGTTTTAGTAATTCCTGTGTACTGATCCTTTTACTTTGACTTCCCTTGTGTTATCTGATTTGGCCCTGTGTTCATGCTTACTGTGACCATGGCTCAGTTTCCACGATAATCTTTCTGCCTTTGGCCAACTGGATTGTGACCCCAGTTTGTTCGACTACTCTTAGTCTCTTCACTGGTACTGCATTGTCCATTTGCATTGTCCATCTGATAATCCTACTTCCTTTGGCCAACTGGATTGTGACCCTAGTTTGTTCGACTACTCTTAGGGCCAGATTTAAAAGCCATTAAGCCAGCCTCTAAGTAAAAAAGGCACATCGGACGCAAATAATACATGATTTACAGCGGATTTAGAAAGTAACTCTACAAGAATAGCTATCGAGCATAGGCACAACAAAAACACGTAACGCAAAAACCTGCGTTGCACCTGTTTTCGCATTACCGTGCATCCCAAACACCCGTTAAAACATAACTTGTCAAAATGTAACATTATGGCTGGCATTGGCTAGCAACCCTGGTAGATGCACAAATAAGATTCAAACCTACAGCCAATCCCAAGGCCCCAAAGTAGCAAAAATGTTCAAATACACCTATATATATCCCAAAATAATGGTCACACCTTGTCTGTGTTTCGCTTTTTGGCAAGCTAGATCACAGGACCCAGGAGAGGTGGATAGCGTTTAGAGCGAGGGAGAGAGAGAGAGAGAGTATATATAGAGGAGTAAGGTAGAAGGATTTTGGAGAGGAGAGATTTACATTTAAATAGACACATAGCACACTTTTGCACATAGCACATACACCCATACAAACAGAAGCACATACATATACATACATACACATATTCTTTTTATTTACAACTCCTTACACATTTTTCAAACTTTATTTTTACAGTGTGAATCTGTGAGTGAAAGAGTGTGACAGAGAATGAGTGGGATTGAGTGTGTCTGTGAGGGCCATTGGGAGTGCCTGGGTGTGAGTGGGTGAATGATGGTGAGGAGAGGAGGACAGGAGAGAGGGATGGGGAGAGTAGTAGAGGAGGAGGAGGAAGGGCAGGAGGGCAGCCCTGAGCAGAGTAGGGGTGGGAGAGGGAGATCCACAGAGCGGAGGGGGAGCCGGCTCAGGAGAGCAGGAACACGGAGGACAGGGATAGAACCTGCAGTGGGACGAGGGGTGCATGGTGGGGACCACCACACACAGGCAGGGGCAGTGCAGGCAGGGCACTCTGGTTCCAACTCCTCACAGGCCGGAGAGGAAGAGGACAGGATCAGGGATCCTCACTATACGTAGGAAGAGAATAGGGCCCTTGTGGAGGCTGTTTTCTTGGAAAGGGAGACCATCCTCTTCCCGAGGGAGAGGGTCTCTGGCCTGGCTGCGAGGAGGAAGGTCGCATGGAACCAGATCTGCAGCCGGGTCAATGCAGTGTTCAGCTGCAGACAGGATGTTCACTCCATCAATAAGAGATGAGGCGACTGCAAGAGGCAGGTGATAAAGAAGATGGGGGATGCCGAACTGCACCCCAAGGCACTGGAGGTGGTCCACCTGTCCCCATCACCTTTAGCGGATGGGAGGAGAGGCTGCGGCAGACCTTGTCATATACGCTGCTTGAGGGGGGTCCCTGGAGGATCAGACACTGGGGATGAGAGGAGCCTGCACACTACCGGTAAGTGCATCATCCAATAACCACACACCACAGTCACATCCCAACAAATGCCCATCATTCATCCACATAAATGCACCAACACAGTACCCTGAGGGTTAAAACAGGACGCATTGTCAATTGTCAAGGTTCAACAAGGCCCAAACCTGTCCAACTCCCTTGTTAACCCTCATGTTGCTGTGCTGATCACATACAATACACACAAACCATGCTAATAAAAGTGTTGTATGTTAAACATCAGAACTGCCCTACACAATGATGGCCCCCATGTACCCACAGGGAAACCAGCACATAACCCCTTGAGTGCTAGAGGGATTATCAATGCATCGCTCAACAATGCTTTAGCAACCCCTCCAGTACTCAAAGGGTTAACCAGACAACAAACACAAGTCCATAGGCTAACGATTACATGCTACACAGGGGATATTCACTAAGCGGTGAAAAAGAGATGATGGAGAGAAATGCTGAAAGATAGAATGCAAAGAGTGGTAGTAAATGGCAAGTTCTCCAGTTGGATAAACGTGATAAGTGGAGTGCCTCAGGGATCTGTCCTGGGTCCTCTTCTTTTTAATTTGTTTATTAATGACCTCCCAGAGGGCATAGGAAGCCATGTATCAGTGTTTGCCGATGACACAAAATTAAGTAAGGTAATAAAGACTGAACTGGATGTGTCTTCATTACAAGAGGACTTGGACAAATTGAGTAACTGGGCAGGCAAATGGCAAATGAGAATCAATATAGACAAGTGTAAAGTTATGCATTTTGGGTATAATAATAAAAATGCAACATATAGTTTAAATGGTGTTTCTCTGGGGAAATCTACTAATGAAAAGGATTTAGGAGTAATGGTAGACTATAGACTTTACAGTAGCATGCAGTGCCAGCTGGCAGCTGCAAAGGCCAATAAGATATTGGCATGTATTAAAAGGGGTATTGACTCAAGGGAGGAAGATATAATTATGCCTCTTTACAGGTCCATGGTAAGACCCCACCTAGAATATGCCGTTCAATTCTGGGCGCCCTTTCTGAAGAAGGACATTATGGAACTAGAGAGAGTGCAGAGGAGGGCTACAAAACTAGTAAGGGGAATAGAATGTTTTAGTTATGAAGAGAGGCTAGAAAAGTTAAACTTGTACACACTAGAGAAACGGCGTCTTAGAGGGGATATGATAACACTATATAAATATGTTCAAGGCCCATATAAAGGGCTTTCAAAAGACCTGTTCATTAACAGAACAGTACACAGGACAAGGGGCCACCCGCTTAGACTTGAGGAAAGGAGATTTAGTCTACAACAGCGGAAGGGTTTCTTTACAGTAAGGACAATAAAGGTATGGAATGCACTTCCGGAGGAGGTGGTGCTATCAAATACATTAGATGCCTTTAAAAGGGGCCTGGATACTTATTTAAAAGAGCATAATATAGAGGGCTATGCACGTTAGTATTGGGATTAATATTTAGTTAGGGCTTGTTGATCCAGGGAGAAATCTGATTGCCATTTGGAGTCAGATGCCTTCTTTTGGGTCAGCGATGGTAAACAGGAATAGGAAAAGGGTTGAACTGGATGGACGCAAGTCTTTTTTCAACCTAAATTACTATGTAACTATGTAACTATGAACCCTTACATACCCTAACTTCACCAATCTCAATGTTAGACTATGGAGCATATTCAATAACAGAAATCAAGTTGCTAAGGTCACATTGCAAGGCTGGATGACAAACCCCAGAGGAGCTGGAAGAGAGCCCGGGATGTTACCTCCACTGACAGCACCTTTTCCCCTGTAGGGGAGAGTGAAGGCTTGGGTGCGCTGAGTAGCGAGCGGAGATAGGTGCGAGGGCCTAAACATGTGTAACTCTCCAGAAGAAGGGAACCAGAGGAACAAAGGATAAAAATACTATCAAAAGCAGAGAGAACAGACCTGTTCAGATGAGCAGTCCAGGGATCTTGGCTGGGTGGACCTCTTGAGCGGGAGGACTCTGGACAGAGGTAAACTGCAACAGGTCTAGCAGAAGCCTGGATCAAACACAGCAAGGCAAAGGTTAACTCGGCAGGCAGAGAAGTGGTCAAGTCACTGCCTGGGTCATACACAGCAATGCAAGGGTTAATTTGGCGGGCAAAGAGGTGTCAAGTAGTAGCCAGGGTCATACACAGCAAGGCAAGGGTTAATTCAGCAGGCACAGAGGTGTCAAGTCGTAGATAGGGTCATACACAGCAAGACAAGGGTTAAGCAGTGGACAGAACAAGCTACTAAGCAAGAGACAGACTAAACGCTACTGTGAACACTATCAGAGTGCACCCGCACTAGTCCGGAGCGTCTGGATATAGACACAGCCGGATGACATCACGGTGCACGTGACGTGATGAACCCGAAAGTGGCAACCCTCAACGAGAGCAAGAGGGCAGAGAGGAAGCCGCGAACAGAGCGGTATGTGACAACCATGAATGATAGATATCTCTGATTGAGTACAGCTGCCACACTCAGAAGGATGGATGGGCTCATACAGAAAAAAAAACAACAGGCCTCAATCAAAGTTATCCTTCAATACTGGCTTGATTATTGCCCTTCAGGATTCAACTGGAACAGACCTCATGGACAGGATTCTGTTCAGTTCATCAATCTCTGATTGCCAGGGTGGTATCCCATGCATCACAATGCAATGCATAGGATATCATCATGACAACCAGAGAGTCACCTGTAAATTATCTCAAAATCATGCATTGTACGGGATCAATTAATAAGATAGGGTTGAATAACACTTGAATCGTACTGCAGATCTGTTCAAAAAAGATATGCACACAAAGAAAAATGGACAGATATGTATGTGGATATGTACCTTTTAAATGGCTCCAAATATGTCCCAACACTATGTGAACACAGAGATCAGTTCAGTACGTTTGAATGCCTTACTGGCCATATATCTGCACCCATCACAAACTAACATTCATTGATACCATCAAAATACACATACCCAGTATATCCCATCCTATGTAGATGTGATATACGAGATATGTTCATATTTATGATGACAAGGAAAAGACATCAGTGAGCAGCAGTGAGTGAAGTGGTGGGCATATACCCATCTGCAGCAGCCACAGCACACACAACACCAGCTGAGGACACAGCACCAGCTGAGGACACAGAATCAGTTGAGGACACAGCATCAGCTGCTGATGACACAGAACCAGCTGAGGACACAGCACCAGCTGAGGAAGTAACACCAGCTGAGGACGCAGCAGCAACTGAGGATGCAGCAGCAGCAGTGGATGCAGTAGCAGAGTCACCGGGCACAACCATCTCCAGCAGTGAACGCCCCACGGGGATGGAGGCGGAGTGTATGGCCCTACAAAGGAGATTACTATGGTCAAGCCACAGCATAAATGAAAATATCACAAGGAGCCGGAGGGAATCCAGGAGGAACACCAACAGGATAGAGGTAAGGATCCATGCCCTGGAGTCGGAAGTCACAAGGATCAACACTCAACTCCATCAGCTCCACACAGGGATGATGGACATGCTTGCACAGGTGCTGGTCAGTTAAGAGAGCAGAACCGCAGGGAGAACCTACGTGTAGAGAGGGAGAACCTGCGTTCCACAGAGGGGTCCACTGCACCCACCCACCACTCCCTCCAGTGTGACCACTGAAGCCACACCTAGGGGGCAAAGGGTGACCAGGCAATCAGCCAGGGCATCCACCTCTGGCACCCAGTCTAAGGCCCCCCCCCCAAAAAAAAAAGAAATAAAATGCCCGACTTGTTCTTTTTCCCCTGAATAAAAGAACATTGTGCTTTTGAATCCTGTCTGATCTGCTTTGTATTTAGTTAGAGAATGGGTGGCAGAGTTGTCTCCAATGCATTGCCAAACACTGGAGTGAACGCAACTTCTGCCCAGGTAACATGTTTGTGGGATGTTACAACAAGGGTTCACACACACACCATTGTCAAAATTCAACTGGCAATCCATTCCCGGAGCCATATAACATGACAGTGTTATATGGCCATGACGTGGGTTGAATTTGAACAGAACATACCCCCTAGCATAACAACCGGTGCAACACTGAACAGTCATCTACATCAATTGTTGTGTTTAAGGGGATAACCAAACAAACAGCTATGTGACTTAACAGTGAAATAACAAGCAGTACAGATGGAACATACATCAATATAGTCTTTGATTCAAACTCTTACTGTGCAACTGACTTACTGGGGAACCCAATGTTCACCCTAGGATTTCTATGTGTGTGGTACACATTGTGATCCCAGGGTGAGCATTGGATTCACCAGTAAGTCAGTTGCACAATAACAGTGTGAATCACAGCCTAACTTACTGGGGAACCCAATGTTCATCATAGGATTTCAATGTGTAGCACATACATTGAAATCCTGGGGTGAGCATTGGGTTATCTAGTAAGTTATGTTGTTGTTTTCCTAAGGTTGTAACAGACTTCACCAGTGATAACACTTGTCCATTTAGTCTGGTTGTTTGTTGATGTAGCCCAAGTACTGAAATATGTCAAACTAAAGCAATCTCAGAACATTGATTATATTGAGTAACACAGAAACCATGGACATGACATCACTGTGAAAGTATGTCCCCTGTACCACCTCTTTATCACTCACAACACACATTGGTGTTTCACTGCCAACATCTGTTAGCATGAATACATCACAGAGTCCACTCACGGCCAAACAAGTAGTGGACTCCTGTGATGTGGGTCATTCCTTCCCATGTCTGAGGGATACTGTAGGCTTGAATGTGGTTCCACATTGAGAGATGTCTAATCCAACATCTAGTCATACAGACACAGATGGAATAGTGATGGTTCTCCTTTATTGTGTCTCAAACTACAGTAAATCTATATGTGTTTTCTGTGTATATTGCCTATATATGCATTGAACACTTGTATGAGCACATAAAAGGTACATTTAAACAAGATATGAATACTTTAGGAACACTACTGAACTGCTCATGTGTTGTGCACAAAGTTTGTCACCTCTGTAGATGAGCATTCTTACTGTACGGGTTTGATACCGATATGTTTGTACATACATGAATTTGTGTTTTCTGTGAATATGTGAATGTTCCAGTAGAGGTTTCTGTGAACATCAGGTCAAATATTGCATCACCAACACATCAGGAAGTTAGCTTCATGGAAGTGTTATCAAGGTTTCAGTCCAGTCACATGGAAACTGTTCTGTTCAAGGATGGATCATGCTATGGATGCCTGTGGGACAAAAGGACAGGATTTGGAACAGCACCATTGAACTGATCATCATGCAACAACTTCAACTTCATAATCCCCTTAATCTCTGTTACAGGTGAGTACACAAACCATTGCTCTGTAATGTGTTGTGTACTCGACTGTAACCCATTATGTAGAGAACTCAGGAAATGTGAACCAGCCCTCAGGATATGTGCCCCTGACATGAATACACACATCAACAAGCATGTTCTGAGAGCTCCACGAAACTAATGAATCTGGGCTTCCACTGTGTGAGTGACAGTGGTAGCCCAATTTGATTTGTTTCATGGAACTACTAGGCCATATTTGTTGATGTGTGTATTCATGTCAGGGGCACATATCACAGCACACTCACAGGTCAGTATGGTGTCCCTGGAGATCTGATCCACGTTTCATAACCTCTACATTGTGTAACTATACCACTGTAGATCCATCCCTCTGCTGCTCTTCTTAGCTCTAGCAAACTACAGGTTCCATGTTAACTCTAACCCTTGATGTGACAGAGTATTATTTAATGCATTGCACTGGATAACACTCTTTCGCTACAAGGCTACCATGGTTGCTCTGGCTATGATCATGGCAAATCACGTTAGTTGCTGTCAATCAAGCCCTGTAAGGTGATGAACACAGGTTATGTGTTGTACCTTGTTTTTCCTGGGGGTGTGCGTGATATCCTTGAGGTATGTATGTCAATGTAGAGAAGGGAATGGAAGATGGATTTGTAATCCCCACACACAATCTGCCACATCCATGGTATGTATGATGTTTGGGGCATACTTTTGCCAGTGCAGTGCTGTGTCAATGATCCTGTGGGGTGGGTAGTGTGTTGGCACCAATTGACAGGACTGATGGGGGACTTGCATGGATTGTTTGAATGGCTGTGTTATACTCACAGGTAAAGTTGTCCGTGATGAGCCTGTCTCTGATCTGCGCCCTTCTCAGGGTCTCCTCAATAAGGCCGATGTCCATTGGCACTTCAGGTATGGGGGGTCCTGGATATGATCCACCAGCCTGGTGTCCACTTTGATATTGTGCAGTACTGCACACGCTATTGTGATGTCAAACACCTTTCCAGGTGCATACTGGAGTGCTCACCCCGAGTGGTTCAGACATCTGAATCTGGACTTGAGAAGGGTGAAAGTCTGCTCAATGACATTCAGACTTCTGCCATGGGCCTAGTTGTATCTCTCCTGGGCATCTGTTTGGGGACTGGCGACTGGGGTCAGTAGCCAAGATTTGCGTCCATAGCCAGAATCACCTGTGGAATGTGAGTGACATCGTGAGGCAGGTAGCACATGTTGTGTGAATGCTGTTTTGTGTGGTGGACGTACTAGCTGTGAGTCAGAATCATGCTGAGCAGTGTTGTGTGTACGGCTGTATATGTGGTATGATTTAGTATTGTGAACTCACCCAGAAGACATCCCCCTGTATAAGTTCCATTCTCTAAATCTTTGTGGACTGAGGAGTTTTGGAGAATGTAGGAATCATGTGAGCTGCCAGGATATTTTGCACAGACATTCATAATCCTCATGTTGCTGTCACACACCATCTGCAAGTTCATGGAGTAGAAGTTTTTCCTGTTGATGTAGATATGTGCATCATGTGCTGGGGCTTTGATACGGACATGGGTGCAATCTATAGCACCCTTGACCCTGGGCATGCCTCCCTTGTTTAGAAGCCCTTCTTGCTGTGTATCCACTCCATGTCGGTGGTGGGGAAATGTATATAAGTACTGACCTGGCTTTTGAGGGCTGGCAAGACCTGGGCCAGCACTCTGGAGAATGTGGCCTGTGACATACCAGATGCGTAACCCTCAGTGGACTGGAAGGCCCCGCTTGCCATGAAGTGTATGGCACACAGGAGATTTTGCAGGCCAGATAGGGCATGGTTGTGGATGTAAATGGGATCCAACTGATCCTTGATGACCTCATAAAAGGCAATGTTACTATGTGGCCTCAACCTGTAGCAATCAATCACCTCATCATCGGTAATTCCAAAGATAGTGACCCTTGGGCGGTATACCCTGTGCCTTGGTGGTCGGCTATCCATCCTCCGCTGCTGCAGGGGTCCCTGTGGCAGCTGGGGATCTTCCTGTTGCTGTGGAACATCCTGTTGCTGCAGCCGTGCATCTGCAGGCAGGTGCTGATCTCCAGGTGGGGATGGGCTCCTGTATGGCTGCTGACCCAGACCCTCCTCACTCGCAACAGGTGAAGGCTGTTGATCAGGTGTGCCTGGGGCTTGCTGGTGTCCCCTAGCTCTCACCCTTGCATGCCTTCTCTGCAGTCTTCTCATCAATAAGTATCCCAACATACTTATTGTTCACTCTCTATCTCTCTCTCCCTGAGTGGAAAACAAGCCACAAGTGAGTTTGGTGAGCTGTCCCTTTAAATACCTGGTAGGGCGTTGTGTAGGTGTGGTGATAAGGTGAGTGATGACCAATGGGAAAGTGTGTGTTGTCCAGGTAAGTGTTTGCAGGTTTGTCTATGTTTTAAAATGTGTTGTGTTCTGATTGCTGTGTCTCTGCCAGTTGTGGTTCTGAAGTTGTGGGGTGCAGGTTGCGCCTGGATCGTGTGGTGATGTTGCACAGGTGAGCTCGTTTTGTATTTGCAGGTGTCTGTGTTGTGTGATAACCCCCATTGTTCTGTGCCATGTTGTGTTGGTGTTTTTTTTTTAAGTCCTTGTCCCTGTGGTGTTGCTTGTTGTTGTGTATGAGAGTGATTTGTGGTGTCTGTCCATGTTTTTGTGTTCTTTGGCATTGTATGGGTTAATTTTTCCATTTATATGCTTGTGTGGTAAGCATTTGTTCTGTTTTCCTATGTAACGGGTGTTTTTTTATTTGCCCATTGAGTGTCTAATGGCTAAGAAAAGTGGCTTTTAACTTTTGTCCTATAAGTGTATCTTTTTTTCAGCTGTTAACACTACCACAAGCCTTTGAATGGCTCTGGGGAATGTTGTTCCATGCATCTCAATGCACGTAAGTGTATCGGCCGTAAAGATGATCAAACTGACGTTACCTGTTCTTTAGAAGGACCTTTGGATTGTTAGATCCACCTTAATGCACCTGGTAGTGCTTTTTTTGGCTAACGGCTGACTTTAAATCTAGCCCTTAGTCTCCTCACTGGTACTGCGTTGTTCATCTGTTCCTGACTTGGCCTGTCGACTACTCTTACCTCCGAATCTGGTGCTTCTCTTCCTGCTTCCCTAGCTTAGTTCAACTTATAGCTGTTCCTGGTTCCTATTATCTTCTGCTCCAGTTTGCCAACAGTGACAACTATACTGCTGGAAGGTTTCTGCTCTCCCTGTTCATGTTCTCAGTGAGTAATTGCTATTTTTTGGGGTGTCATTTGGGGTGCGGGCCGGCTCCTCCGGTTGGCACTAATCTGACCTTGTAGCCAGCATCTTTATTCCAACTTAGACAGCAGCAAGGCTTCCCAAGAGCAGCCATCACCAGCCAGCAATGCTTCCCAGTGAGTGTTCTCTAGCATCTTGCTCACTGAGGCCTACTTAGTAGCATTCTTGTAATGTTTTATGTTGTGTCTGTTCTATCATATTAACAGCAGTCTGTTATCTCTTTGTGGCGATTCTACTATGCTAAGTTTACCCAGGCAGATTACATTGGGGCCTCCGAGTCTGGAGATCACAGTAACATAGTTAATGAGGCTGAAAAGAGACAGGCACCTTTCCTCTAGTCTTAATGGTTGACCTTTTGATTTTTTTGCTCAGCTGTTTGAGGAAATATTTCCAAAGAGAGTTCTTTGTACTAGCTTTGAATATATTTATAAATGTCACTCTTATCAAACCTTAGCGATGTTTTCCCTATACCAAAGAAACCAAATTTTATTGCATGTCTGCATTTTTTTTTCCAGTTCAATATTGTTTATTTTAAGAGCATGCCCAAAACAGTACTCCATATTCCAGATGAAGCCTAATTAAGGATTTATATAGAGGTAGAATTGTATTCGTAGACCTTGCATCTATACCATTTTTGTATACGGGTTAGTAGCCTATTTCTAAAGTAGCAAATAAATTACACTGTACACTGCTGTGAAGTCTGTTGTCTTTCAGTACTCCTAAATATTTCATTAAAGAGGATTCCTCAAGTAGTTTCCTATTTAGTTTATATGTATTTTATTTATTTATTTATATATTTCGTTAGAAAAGAAGAATACATTGAGCGTTCTCTCATTTTCAAGTATGTCCGCAGCTCAAATGCATAACCATATATATATCAATATTAAATATCACCTGCCACTTTTCTACTCATTCACTCTGTTTATCCAAATCTTATTGTAGAGGAAAAATATCCTGCTCTGGATATATTTCCTTACACAGCTAAGTGTCATCAGGAAATATTGGCACTACTTTCAATGCTCAACTCTAGATCATTAATAAAAAATGTAAAATGCACTGGGCCCATGGCATGCCACTTACAACTTAAGACCAACTTGAAAATGTTTAATTTACAACTAGTCTCTCTCTCATCTATCATATAACAATTTCTCTATCCATGCACAGATATCTCATCCCTTTCCAAAGCCTTTTAATTTATGCATTAACCAGTTATGAGGCACACTTTAAATAGATTTTGCAAAACTCAAGTATACTGCACCAACATCAATACTCTTGTTCAAATTACTACTTACCCTTTCATAAAATGCTTATAAACTAGTTTGACATGACCTATTCCTCATAAAACCAAGCTGGTTCCTACTAATAATGTTGTTGGTCATCCCATTTTCTTGAATATCATTAGTTAATATCCCTTCTAAAATCATACCCACTATGGAAGTCAAGCTCACGGGTCTATAATTTCCTGGTTTGGATCTTGCCCTCTTTTTGAACAATGATACTACATCAGTTTTCTTCCAATTACAGGGCATAATGCCTGATGGCATTGAATCAAGAAATATTAGGTATAAGGGTCTTGCTATTGCTGAACTAAATTATTTAGGTACACTTGGGTTTATGCTATAAGGTCCAGGTTCTTTATTCCCCATAACTTTTTCCAGTCTTTTTTGGACTTTGTCCTCACTGCACCATGTACATGATGGAGGCAGTTGTGGGATTCTCTCTGTTTGCCCATAACCTGCCTTTATTGTTTCCTTCTTATATACAGAATAAATTAATGTGTTTAAGGTGTTAGCCATAGCCTTATCCTCACTAATTAATTCATCTGTCTCAGTTTTAAGAGGACCAATATTATCATTAATCTTTTTTGCCATTTATAGACTTGATGAATTGTTTAGGATTTTGTTTTCTCTTTTTACTCATTTTCAATTGTAGCTAGCCTAATTGCTTGTTTGCAGATTCTGTTACGTTCTTTATAATTATTAAATGATGCATCTGACCCGTCTGACTTAAACAATATAAAAATTTGCTTTTTATTTCTCATTTCCCTTCAACCCTCCCTACTAAGCCACACTTGCTCCTCTTGTTTCAATCCCCAATAATTATCACATATAGTTTTCTAAGGGCATTTTAAACAAATTCTTTCTTTCCTTTCCATTTTTCTCTTTGAAAATTACATCCCTTTGAATGTCCTTTAATACTGTTTTAGCAATGTAAAATTAGCCTTTATAAAGTTGAATGTTTTGGTTAATCCCCTTCCAATGGGTTTCTCATAACAAAGTTCAAACAATACCATATTGCGGTCACTGCTGCCTAAATATCCCCTTACCTGTATATTCTTTACCATTTCAGAATTGTTTGAGACCACTAGGTCTAGTAAGGTCTCTTTTGGAGATGGTTTCTCTACTGTTTGGGACATGAAATTGTCATTAACCTTTCTTATAAAATCATTTTCCTTTGCTGAAAGTCATATTTCTCCAGTTAATTTTAGAGTAGTTGAAATTTCCCTTTATGATTGTATTGCTTCTTCAAACTACCTTATGTTTGGTGGCTCTGGCTTGTAGCAAATTCCCATTAAAATATTTTATTATGGTCCCTTCAAACATTTCTTCCCTAAGTGACCAGTGGATATATTTGCTATGGGACCCTAAGACCCATATCAATATATCCAAAGTATGAAAAAATGTGTCAAATGTTATTAGAATTAACCCTATGAGTGCCAGTGGGGTATGCATACACCACTGGCACTCACAGGGTTAATCCAACTAAGTTAAAAAAAAATCCTCTGAGAAGAAACACCTACCTGTAATCTTGACATCCAGTGGGGTCTTCAGCACCCTTGTGAGCTACTCAACATCTTCTGTGTCTATCTTCCTTCTGCTTTCTCTTTATCTTCAATCAACTTCTGTTTCACCCAGATGTCCCTTTAATAAAGTCCACATTAAATTGTTTAAACTGTTCTGCCATTCCAATAATTACACAATTTTTGTGTGTCCAAAGGGGAAAAAAGGCCTAATTCATGTTGCACAAATATATAAAATAGACCCCTTAGAAAACATCAGTGTTCCATTCCATATACCAGTGGTTTCCAAACAAATGCCCCCAGGGCCCACTAACAGGCCAGGATTTGTGGATTTCCTTTTGAAGAACACATGCAGGTTAATCAAACTCACTTAGCCTGTAATTAACTCACCTGTTTTCTAGCAAGGAGATATTTAAATCCTGGCCTGTTAGTGGGCCCTGAGGGCATGGGTTGGGAAACATTGTCATATACAAAATATCCTATGGCAGTTACAGTGTTAAAGATGCTGCCGCCTCCATTGGCCGGGATGTGTGTGTGCTTAAGCATCTCCCAGCCAATCAGTTCTATTAGGTTTTGTCACCCCCACCCCAACAGAATAATAATCGAATGTGTCAAATGTTATTAGAATTAACCCTATGAGTGCCAGTGGGGTATGCATACACCAGTGGCACTCACAGGGTTTATCCAACTAAGTTAAAAAAAATCCTCGGAGAAGAAACACCTACCTGTAATCTTGACATCCAGTGGGGTCTTCAGCACCCTTGTGAGCTACTCAACATCTTCTGTGTCTATCTTTCTTCTGCTTTCTCTTTATCTTCAATCAACTTCTGTTTCACCTGGATGTCCCTTTAATAAAGTCCACATTAAATTGTTTAAACTGTTCTGCCATTCCAATAATTACACAATTTTTGTGTGTCCAAAGGGGAAAAAAGGCCTAATTCATGTTGCACAAATATATAAAATAGACCCCTTAGAAAACATCAGTGTTCCATTCCATATACCAGTGGTTTCCAAACAAATGTCCCCAGGGCCCACTAACAGGCCAAGATTTGTGGATTTCCTTTTGAAGAACACATGCAGGTTAATCAAACTCACTTAGCCTGTAATTAACTCACCTGTTTTCTAGCAAGGAAATATTTAAATCTTGGCCTGTTAGTGGGCCCTGAGGGCATGGGTTGGGAAACATTGTCATATACAAAATATCCTATGGCAGTTACAGTGTTAAAGATGCTGCCGCCTCCATTGGCCGGGATGTGTGTGTGCTTAAGCATCTCCCAGCCAATGAGTTCTATTGGGTTTTGTCACCCCCACCCCAACAGAAGAAAAAACAGATAAACAATAAAGTTAGTTTGGTTAATGGATAATGATACGTGGAATCAATAGGCTGAAATAATGGGTTAGAAAACAGTTACCAGAAGTTCGTGATGATGACAAAAGTGATGGAATGGATGAAGTTAGTCCGTATGAAACAGATCGATGATGGATAAGTAGAGTCAAATGGAATTAAATCTCCAGATGTGAGTGCTGCAGTATGACACAACTTCGTGGCCTTGTCCACTGTTTGTAGTAACTGTATCCAAGATGACCTGAAAAACAATGCACAACACAAGAAAGAAATATCTAAGTGTAATACGTTTTATTAAGTGAAAAAGATATAACATAATTTATGCATTTACTTGGGCTTTATGAGCATAACAGGTCCACCCATTCTCCTGCTCTCCAAGTATTCTGTCCTTATTCAATGTGCAGTCAAGATGTCCAGTAGTCCAAGATTAACTGGATAGTATAGTCCAAAACCTTTCTGGGATGACATGGGAGATGAATATTTTCATCCAAAGATGTAAATTTCAGCAGATGTTATTTATGTGCAAGTAATGCAAGGAGAAGATGGGGATGCTGAGACTCAAATATTGCAGCTTTGTGGTGAGGCTTATCCGGAACACTGGGCGCCGGTAGCAAAGGTAAATATGGGGCAGGGTGGGGAAAACTCACAGGGGGTGTGGAAGGGTCCTGTGCTGAAACGTGAGCATGGGTATGGAACCCCAAACTTTTTCCACAAACTGTCTGCTTCCTCAAGGTATGAATACAAAATAATTGCTAATTGCTAAAAGGGGTACGATGTGTAGATAATCAGTAAGCCAGCATATCAATTAAGAACTTAATGAGTCAATTATGTAATAAGTCAGTTTTGCATATACACAACCAGGGCTCAAAATTTCCACTCGCCACTAACCAATGGTGAGTGAAAATTTAGCCCTGGCGAGTAAAAATTCAGCCCTGGTGGGTATGTTTTGGCTTGCAGTGGCGAGTAACTTTTCAGGCCTGGCTAGTAGCAAAGGACTTAAAATTATAAGCCCTGTACACAACATATGTTTTTCATTAAAATCACTTCCTAAATGCACAAATTATTTTAAAATGGGATTATCACAAAAACATGTGTGCTGAATGAGCAATAAGCAGAGGTGCAATAAAACAGATATGCAATAAAAATATAAAATTAAAATATGTATTATGACAGTTTAAAATAATCAGAAAAAGAACCATGATTTCACCATTCAATAAAACTGGGATATGTAAATGCCTTTTGTATTTATGATGGAAATTATTGGTTTTGCGAGTCTGGACTGGAATTGTGTGTAAAAGATAGTGATGAATATAAAAGAACAAAATATTAGAATAGATACATACGGAGGAATAATTTTATGTGAGCAGCGTGAAAATGTATGATGTTGGGAACAAGAGAAGAAAACTGTTGAAACAAATAAATGAGAAATATTGTGTGTATGTGCAAAAAAGTTATGTGCATTTCGGTGCTGCCAGGGCATGAATATTATTAGTACTTATCATAGTCTCCCTTTGAGGCCTCAGTGATCCTGTGCTCCTACCACTGTATGGCCGCCGGCCGGCATGGCCTCCGGCCACTTCCTCATTGCTAAAGTCATGTTACAGGCACTGGCACGGACGCCTGTTTATGGGCTATTCTGTTGGGCTCAATTGGGTCCTGTCTCCTTCTGCTGCTTTATAAACCTCATTTAGGCTAGGACTTGTTGCCCTTTCGTGGTGTATCTGTGCGTTTCTTCAGTGTTGCTCTCGTTTGACCCTTGCTTGGCTGTCGTGTTTTCTCTTGATCGATCCTGTGGCTTTATCTGACTACCTCATCTGTGTATGACTCTGGCTTGTCCGACTACCAGCTCTGTTTTGACCTTGACTGTGGCTGATTACCCAATTTGGCTCTCGACTGTGACTTGTCTGACTTACGCTTTGTGCTGTCCGCTCCAGTCTGACTACCACCAGTCTGGGCTAGTTGTGGGTGCCTGCTACCCCCACTGTAGAGTTGCTGGTTGCCTCTTGTTCCATTGCCTCCATCCTCTGCCACTGTATCCGTTGCCTCCTGGGCCTGTTGCGTAACCCTCCACTCTGTAGCCTACATACAGTATGGCCTTCACATACTTACTGGTGTTGCAGCTGGCTACGTTCCACTCTCTTGCCTCCACCCTTTTCCTACCTAGTAGACTGGTTCTGTGACTCTTTAGGAGTACTAGTTACTCTCTGTCTCGCTCCTCCTACCACTTCGTGGTAGAGTCACTACTTCAAGACATCTGTCTGCCTGTCTCATGTCTGGGAGTTTAGTTGTCGCTCCAGTGATCATGTTTCTTGGCGTTTCAGGTTTCCATTTGCTAGGTAAAGAACCAAGCCTGGTTCTGCTCCCATCTATCTCTATAAGCTACTGAGAACCAGTTACAGTTCAATGTCAATCCTTAGGTAGTGGCCTCAGCACTGTCCTCACGCCTGTTCCTACTAAGGTTGGGGAAGTGCTTACTCTTGTTGACATTGTATGAAAAAGAATTAGTCAATTATGGAATTGTTAAATGGCTAAGAAATTTTGTGTAAATAATACACCTGCACCTCTTCTTCCTGCCCAGTGTCCACCTCTCTGTTGGTGTTCCCCAATAGGGGTGGGCAAAAGTTGTCGCCGTTTTCCCACGGGAAATTTCACTAAAACCATGTTGTTATCCGCTTTTTCGTGGGAAAATCCACTTTAAAACTAGCAGTTAAAATGTTCACACCTTTCGTACATTGGCCAAAATCTTTCGCCATTTCTTCAATGGCTACAAAGTTTCTGCCCATTGATTTACGTTGTTTTCGCACTTCCTCTATAAAAACGTGATGTTTTCGCTGAAGGCAGACACAATATAAGCAGCTACAGAGTGAGATAAAAGTGCTGTGCTGTTCTCGTGTGATATTTTGCAAAAAATGAGGCAGGAGAGGCTCAGTGGAGAAGCTGGAAGGACCATTATGTGTCATCTGAGTCTGAGGAGGAAGGGACCACTACTGTACCACTGCTGTCCATCTTCCATGTTACTGCTATTGTTGATCCCATTCCCTTTCAGCTGCCTAATCATCCTGCTGCTTAAACAACTCGGCAGCAGCAGTATGAACATCAGTTGCAACCCAGGAGGACATTTGACAGTGGCCACTGGCCAACATGACCTGCTGGCATTATGCCAGAAGGGCATTTTTATTTTTTTCTCAGGGCTTGTGTTTTGAAAAAAAAAAGAAAAAAAAATAGTCCTACAAAAAAATATTTTTTGCAGGGTTTGTTTCTAACAAGTTTAAGTCCATCAAATCAATGTTTCCTTAGGGCTTGTTCCAAACTAGCTTAAGTCATACAAATCAATGTTTCTTCAGGGCTTAGGCCTCTAATAAGTCTAAGTCCTGCAAAGGCCTCTAACAACATATCAAACAAAACATCCTCTACAAAATACTCTATCAAGTCAAGTATCAGTCCACCCCAGTGGCAGCTTTTGTCAGAGGGTTCCTGTCTCTGTCACTTTAAATACAAATGTCTTATTTTTTTGATTTATTTTTTATTCCCCTCAATAGCAGTCAAGAAAGCCCCCCAAAACAAATTCCCTGTTCAAATGATTCATTCATTCATCAACACAAACACCGTCCTCAGACCCCTTTATACCATGTCTTTATTTTATTTTATTTTATTTAGGATCTCTTTTTTATTAAGTGCCCCCCCAATCCCAGTAAACAACCCCCCAAAAACATTCCCTGTTCAACTGATTCTTTCCCCACACCCCACCAACACAGGCACCCTCATGCCCCTTTTATACAATGCCTTTGGGAAATAAAATATTATTTGTAATGTGTTGTGTGTAACTTCTATGTTCCCATTGATTTCAGGGTGTGAAAAAAGTGTAAAATCAGCACTTTTTTAGGGAAATTTTTAACCAAGGGGAAAGTGCCATTTTTCACCGATTTCAGTTTGAGGCGGAGAGTTTCGCCCATCCCTATTCCCCAAGGCTCTGTTCTTTCTACACACTATAAAACTTGATTAATTTATTAACTCATTCTGATTCAAATATCACCTCTATGCAGATAACATCCAGCTTTACTTATCTGAACCTCAAATTACTCTTGATTCTCAGTCTAAAGTCACAGATTGCCTCTTGGCTGTCTCATATTGGATGGCTCATGGACACCTTAAACTAAACATTCTGCCTAGATGTGGACCAGTAGTGCCTCCCCAAGTGACAGTAAATGGCACTACCATAAATCCTGTATCTGAAGCAATGTGCCTTGGGGTGATAATTGACATTGCCCTCTTATTCTCTCATCATGTTAATGCCAATGCCAAATCCTGACAATTTCTCTTGTGTAACATAGCAAAAATCTGCTCCTTCCTCTGTTCCACCACAGTCAAAATTCTTGTACAATAATACTATCCTGCATGGACTACTGTAATCTTATTTTCTCTTGTCTTCCCGTCTCCCAACTCCAGTTTGAGGCAAAAATTTTCACTCATCCCTAATGCCAAATATATTGCAGATCAATGTATTTCATATGCTGACTGTTATAATTATCTAAAAGCCTTTTAATAAATTGCTGCCTTATACCTTCACCACTACAACTGCACACTTTTGTTTATGTACAGAATATATGTCTAATCTCTATATTTCTATACATACATATAAAAGACTCAGGATTTTGAACCAAATCTCAGGTGTAAATGCCAAATTCTTAGGGTGACAAAATCCAGTGTTTGCGAATATATGATTTAAGCCAATTTAATATTTATTAAATATCCAGATTTGTGATATTTCTATTAGACAGACAGAAAGAGAAGTTCTGCTAGTCTTGTGAGTATTTACAAAGTGATATCTCAGTACTGTAGCATGTTAAAGGTTCCTTGAAGACAGACTGAGTCACCTCTAGGTTAGGGTAAACACTGACATAGCACCGAGAATCTACTTTCTTAGGAGCATTAAGGATAAATATTTCAAAACTCTCAGGGCGAGCTAATTTCAAAAGTTCCCAGTAATATTTATGGGAAGCTTGAATAGCAGCTTCCTTTTCCATTGGCATGCTGAGTGTTCAATCACATCTGAGTGAGTTCCAGAATGACAAATAAAACAACTATTGGTGCACTTATGCATTAGTTCTCCAACAATGCTGAATTGCCTGAAGGATAATTATATGGCTTAACCCCATCTCAACAAATGACTTACCAGGTACGTCCCACAAAAACTGTCACTTAGTGACAGAGGACGTACCTGGTAAGTCCCGGAAGTCCGGGTCTCCATGCAGCTGCACGCCGTTCGGGGACTCCGGAATCATTTAAAAAAAAAAATGCTAGTCGGGTGTTAAGGTGACAGCCACGTACGCATGCAGCTGTCACTAAGGGGTTAATGTATTCACCCTCATTACATAACTGTCATGATGGGCATACAACTCTGGTCTGAGCCAGCAGCTTAGAATTATGACTCATAATTCTCTGTTGTCTCTGGTGGAGTGTCCTCACATTAGTCTTTGATGGCTCCATTAGGATCACAACTGTCAATGTGCAAGTCCTCAATTCCCAGGGAAAATTCTCACTTGCACTCAGGGAATTTTATAGACTTAAAGCACTTTTGTATCCTCCTCCTCTGTCAAACTCCAAAACTGCAAACACTCTACTGTGTACTTCTCATCTTCACAGGAAAAAAGAAGGGGGTGGCTATCCTATTTAGATCAACCATGCCCTGGACTATACTGGATAAGAAAGCAGATGATTAAGGCCAATTTCTGATCCTTAAGGGCTTCTTATTCAATAAACCTATCATCATTGCTGTTGTCTATATTCCCAATACCAACAGATATCGTTCATGTCTCATTTTTTATACGTACTGGATGACTTTATGTATGGCCCAGTTATTCTATGAGGGATTTCAACATTGCTTTGGAGCCTGCTCTAGATTGTTCTTCCGGTTCCTCACAACTTAAATTATCCCATCTAAAAGGTCTCTATCTTCAACTTTCTCAACCTTAACGTGTTGTATCATGCACACCCACAACAGAGATTGCACCTTCTTCTCTTTTCCCCACAATTCAAATAACAGAAAATATTTTCTCCTTGTCTCCCAGTCTCTACTACACCAATTAGTAATCTCAACATTTATATCACACCATGGACTGATCACTCACCAGTCTCCTCTAACTTCGCCTTTTCAGAACTGGTGGACCTACCACAGCATTGGACCACCAGCGAATAGCTCCTTAAGGACCCCTGATCAGGATGCTGTGGGCACATGTGGAAGAATATTTCTCTCTTATTGTGGAATCTGGTGTCTCATCCCTGACTCTGTGGGAAGCTCATAAGAACATCATGATGCAACACCTCATTAAGTTAGGATTGTTTAAGAAGCAGGAAAAGTGGTGACAAATAAATGATTTGCTGCAAAAGATAGGAGTCCTGGAGGAGACTCACAAGTGTACACTCGTGATACCTGACACACTTAACACACTTAACATTGTAACATAGTAACATAGTTTATGAGGTTGAAAAAAGACATGCGTCCAGCCCATGCCAAACACACCCCTGTTGATCCAGAGGAAGGAAAAGAAAGGCCTCTGAAGCCATTTCCAATTTCCTGGATCAACAACCTTTCTGCATTTAAGCCATGTGTCATAATTTTCAATATTGTTCTGTCCATTGTATTTTTGAAAGCAGTTGCATTATCTGCAAATACAACATCCCGAGCCAAAGAATTCCATAGCTTTACTGCCCTTACTGTAAAAAATTCTTGCCTTTGTTTTAGTCAAAAGCGCCTTTCCTCTAGTGTTAATGGATGACCTCTTGTTCTTAGCTCAGCTCTTTTGAGTAAATAATTCATTGGATAATTGTTTGCATTGACCTTGAATGTATTTGTGAATGGTAATCATATCACTCCTTAAACGTCTCTTCTCTAATATAAACAAATACAGTTTGGGTAGTCTCTCTTTATAACAGATCTTCCAATCCCTTTATAAGTTTTGTTGTACTTTGTCCAGTTCAACGTCTTTTTTAAGAACTGGTGCCCAAAATTGTACTGCATATTCTACATGAGTCCTAATCAAGGATTTATATAGAGGTAGGATAATATTGGCATCCCTTGCATCTACACCACTTTTTTATGCAGGCTAGTACCCTATTTGCTCTTGCAGCAGCTGAGTGACTCTGCACACTGCTGTGAAGTCTATCATCTATCATTACTCCTAAATGAGGATTCCCCAGGCTGATTCCCATTTAGAGTATATGTAGCATGTTTGCTTCTACAGCCCAAATGCATAACCTTACATTTATCTATATTAAATGTTATCTGCTGCTTTTCTGCCCATTCATTCAATTTATCTAAATCCTTCTGCAGAGAAATTTGGGCCTAGGATTGAACCCTGTGGCACCCAACTTATAACTTTAGACCAGTTTGAAAAGGTTCCATTTACAAAAACTCTCTGACATCTATCATTTAATCAGTTCTCAATCCATGTACAGATAATACCTCCCAAACTGTAGCCTTTTAATTTATGCAGTAACCTGTTGTGAGGCACTGTATCAAAGGCTTTTTCAAAATCCAAGTATACTACATCAACAGCAATTCCAAATTACTACTTATTCTTTCATAACATGCAAGTAAATTAGTCTGACATGATCTATTCTTCAGAAAACCATGCTGACTCCTACTAATAATATTGTTTGTCTTCACATAGTTCTGAATACTACCAGTTAGTAACCCTTCCAGTATCTTACCCACTATGGAAGGCAAGCTCACAGGTCTATAATTTCCTGGTTTGGATCTTGCCCCTTTTTAAACAATGGAACTACATCAGCTTTCCCTCAGTCACAGGACACTATGCCTGATGAATGTGAATCAATAAATATTAAGAAAAATGGTCTTGCTATTACTGAATTAAGTTCCCTAAATACCCTTGACTGTATACCATCAGGTCCAGGAGCTTTATTGACCATAACCCTTTCCAGTCTCTTTTGGACCTTTTCCTCAGTAAGTCATGTACATGATGGAGGAAACTCTGTCGTTTTGTCTGTGTGCCCATATCGTGTCATTGCCGCTTCCTTTGTATATACTGAAGTAAAGAATGTAATTAGGGTATCAGCCATAGCCTTAGCCTCACTAGTCATTTCACCTGTCTCAGTCCTAAGAGGACCCGTATCAACCTTAACCTTTTTCTTATTAATATATTTGTAGACTTGTTCAGGGTTTTTTTTTGCTCTCTTTGCAATATTTCTCTCATTTTCAATTTTAGCTAGCTTAATTGCTTGTTTGCAGATTTTATTACATTCTTTGTATTTTTTAAATGATGCATCTCCCTACAAACCTCATTATTAAGCCACACTGGCTTCACTTTACTTCTCTTGTGCTTATTCCCCAATGGTATATATTGACTTGTATGTTTGTCTAAGAGCATTTTAAACACATTCCATGATTCTTGTGCATTTCTATCTTTGAAAATTACATCCCACTGACTATCCTTGTTTGGTTAAACCATTGATTATGTTTTTCTTATAACAAATTTCAAAGGATACCATATTGTTGTCACTGCTGTCCAAATGTTCCCTTACTTGTATACTGTTTATCAGGTCAAACAAGGCCTCTTTTCTAGTTGGCTCCTCTAGTAGTTGGGACATAAAATTATCATTAATCATACTTAAAAAATAGTTTCCCTTTGTTGTGCCGGAAGTCATATTGCTCCAGTCTACTTCATAATAGATGAAATATCCCGTTATATTTACCTTTCCTGACCTAAAAGCCTTTTTCCGTTTGCAGTAAAAGTTGGACTTTCTCCAACTCTCCATTATTAGATGGCTTGTGGCAAATCCTCACTAACATATTTTATTATGTGTGCCCCCAGTGTGTATTTCAACCCACAGGGTCTCTACATTTTTATTGGACCCTTCATTTATATCTTCCCTTTTACTAGATTTTAAGGCATGCTTTACATGTAGGCATATCTCTCCTCCCCTTTTATTAACCTTATCCCTCCTAAAGAGTGAATAACCCTCTAGATTGACTGCTAAGTCACATGTGTCATTTAACCAGGTTTCAGACACAACAATTGGATCATACTGCACATATATTGCAATCATTTCTAGTTCCCCATCTTACCAGCCAGACTACGAGCATTTGCATGCATACATTTTATCTTTTTGACATTTTGAAACATGTAATTCTCTCAAATGTATTTGCCTTTTATCAGGCTGTAACAATGGCAACTCCCTATCAGATGAACTAGCCCATTCCCCCTCTCCACCATGTGCTCCTTCTCTAATCCCATTTCTCCAATTATACTACATTCCCCATCATGTGTTGCAGCTCCTCCTTCTGCTAAGGTGCAATCCATCTCGACTATAAATAGTGCCCCCAAAGGAAAAGGCCGCCCAGTGCTCTAGGAATCCAAACCCCTCCTACTTACACCAAGTCTTTAGCCATGCAATAAACTCCCTAATCTCCCTTTGTCTTTCTAATGTAGCTCGTGGCATAGGTAGTATTTCAGAAAATACTACCTTAGAGGTCCTATGCTTAAGCTTATATCCTAAGTCTCTATAATCCTTCTTAACTGACCTCCATGTTCCACTGACTTTGTCATTAGTACCAACATGTACCATGATAGCCGGATCATGCCTAGCCCCTCCCAATACACTCTAGTAACTCGATGTGCCAAAAGTTGAACCCATGCTCCTGGGAGACAGCAAACTTTTCTATTGTAATGATCTGGGTGACAGCTTACCCTATCTGTCTTCCTAATAATATAATCCCCTACCACCTCCATCTGCCTAGGTCTGCCTGAGTCCCGGATTCCATCTGTGCTAGAGGGACTTTTCTCCTGGCTGTTGGAGAGAAGAGTCTGCTCCAGCAAAGGCATTCCTGTGTCAACATCCCCAACATCATTACTCAATGTAGCAAATAGGTTAGGGTTAGTAAACACAGGAGTGTCCTACCTATTCCTCTGACCCCCTTGCTATGTCTAACTGTAACCAACCTGTGCAGTCTCTACCCCCAGAACTACCTACCACCACTTCCTGCTGCACAGTCAGCAGACCCATCTCAAGATTGGCCATCTCTTTCAATGTTGCAATTTGCCTCGCCAGATCTCTAATATGAGCTTCCAGAGAGACCACTTGCTCACGTCTGTCACAGAGGTATGCACCCTGGAATGGTTGTTGTGGCAACTTGTGCACTGAGATAAATGGACAGTCAAGCTACCACTCATATTATGCCAGTTACCACAAACTAAAAGGCATGCAGAAAAAAAATCTGTACAGTAAGGCTAATAAATGTGTTTCCCTGTGTAATCCCCTGTGTTTGAATTCCCATGTTATTTACATTTCCACACTTACCACACTTCTGCACTGACACACTGATGCAAGATTCAAGTAATCACTGTGTATCTGATTTTTAAAGCAGAAATCTACCACTTACAACCCAGAAAATAACCATTCTTACCATACAAGACTGCAATCAATTCCTTGTACCACTGCAGTGGGAAGGGAAAAAAGAGCTTTGTTTTTAAACCTCTCCCTTACCACACTACACCACACAAAAAAATACTTATTCCGTTTTTCCAGCAAATAACCCAAGATTAGCTTTCAGTTCACAGATCAGAGATCTCATCTTAAGGATGAACTGTCTTCTGAGGCAACATGTCAACAAATCATTGACAAAATGTGGAGGGTAATAAATGTGGAAGAACTCTCGCATCAGTGGTGAAGAAACGCTGATGACTCAAAACAGTTGCCCAAATGAAGGAACCCTCCAACACAATTTCCAGATCTTTCCCTGTGATGGCCAAAGACTTAATGGAATTCTGCCATCATTTGTAAAACTTGGAAAAGGAGAACAAAGACGGTCCCCATACTGACAACTTCGGTTTTGTGTCATTCTTTCTAACTAAACTCCCGCCAAATGTTAAAGATGAATTAGAGACCCATATATCTTCAGAGGAACTCATAAGAACTATGTATGGTCAAAATTTCACCTCAAACTGAAATCGGTGTATACTGGCACTTCCCGCTTGGGGAATAATTTCCCATGAAAAGTGACGTTTTCCTGCTTTTTTCGCCTACTCATTACATTGAAATCAATGGGAATATATAAATATATATTATATACATTTATTTACCAAAGACGTAGTATAAAAGGGGCATGAGGGTGCCTGTGTTGGTGGGGTCTGGAAAAAGAATTAGTTGAACAGGGAGTGTTTTTGGGGGGGTTGTTTACTGGGGTTGGGGGCAGTTAAAAAAATCATAAATACAATTAAAAAACCCCATAAGACATGGTATAAAAGTGGTCTGAGGAGGGTGACTGTGTTGGTAGGTTGAGTCTGGGGAATAAGTCAGTTGAATAGGGAATTTATTTATTTGTTTTGGGGGGGTTCTTAACTGGTATTGGGTGGACAGTTAATAAAAATAAAATAAGAAATGTATATGTAAAGTGATAGAGAAACCCCCTGACATAAGCTGCCACTGGGGTGGACTGATACTTGACTTGATAGAGTATTTTGTAGAGAATGATTCGTTTCCCTGAGGAAACATTGATTTGTAGGACTTAGACTTATTAGAGACACAGGCCCTGAAAAAACATTGATTGGCTTTGGCACAAGCCCTAAGAAAACACTGATTTGTAGGACTTAGGCTTCTTAGAAACAAACCCCCAAAAATGTATGTGATGTATGATGAAGGGTCCACTTGCCACGACTAGCTCCAGTGATGCGCCTGAGGCAGTAGCAGCACAATAAGTAGCCCCCAGTAAATGTGGAGAAAAGAAAAAGGCCAATAATTCTTCTCCAACGGCCCCTCCTTCAAAATCATGGGAGTGTTGTTATTAGAATATAATTTTTTCCCTTGAAAGCAGGAACTGAGGCTCTCATCAGCAATTGCAATGTGCACAGTGTGTGTGGTACGTAACATCTGGGGCACAACTGTATCCAAACACCATGACACCAGAACCTAAATACTTCAGCAATCCTTGTCCAGAACCCGCTAAGGACATATGACAACTTGCAGACAGTTTAATAGTAATGATGAACCCTCCCTGCCACCATCTTAGCATATTCTGTGGGATGGAATCTCCTCAGATGCTGCTTGATGCCCTGCTTGCGATTCTCCTCCACCACACTACCATGTATGGTCAGTGCACCACACAGTGTGCAATGGGTGGACACAAACTGCCGTATCCGAACATCAACAGAGTGGCTATCATTTGGCAGGGGAGGTAACGATGAACGAAGTAGATTAGCAGAAGATATAGTTACAATAGAGGAAGAAGATGATGGTGAGCTAGTTGTTTCACTCATCCTGGATCTTCCAGGCTCTGTCTGGGTTTCTCTATTCTTCCTCCTTTTTGATCTCTGCCTTACATCTTGTTGCTTTTCTGGAGAGGCAGGAGGTACAGCAACAGTGGTGCTTGAATTCTGTGGTGGGTGTTTGACTTTAACATGTTTGACATAAATGTCATGGTGTTTGTGTTTCATGTGTGTTATCAGGGTGGTTGTGCCAAGCTGTGTTCTCTCTCATTTCCTCTTCTCACTAACTTGTCACAAATTGTGCACAGTGCTGTTGGTGATGACTGAACGGTGTCTGCCCCAAGAGAAAAATAGTCCCACACCCATGAATTCAGGGCAGAGGGAACAGATGGAGAAGAATGGCCTCTTTCTTCTTCTCCTCCACATTCCCCTTAACTGACTGTGGCAGCAGATAATGTTGCTGCTGTTGCTGCCTCAGAATCTGCACTGCAACTAGGACCAGGATTATTGCTTCCGCTGGCAATTGGAACCTGTCCTAGTTCTGCATCACTTGTTGACCCCACTGTGTCCACGGTGGTCTGTGGCACACTAGCTTGCTCTTCAGCATCCTACTGCCCTTGCAACTCAGCAGCAGCAGGAATTAGAGCAGTTGCAAATTCCAAAAGCTCACTGCTGGTGGTGATGCCCAAACTCGGGCTAAAAAGGCCAACAATGTCTCTTCCACCCCAGATTCTCCATCATCATCATCACCACCACCAGTAGTCCCTACGTGGTGCTACTGCTCTATTATAGTCATCTCACTGCTGGTTGGAGGAGGTGACAAGCAATGTGATAGAGGGTCCCCTAATGTCACACTTGAAATTTCTTGGTGACGTGAAGAAGGCAGACTGGCAGCAGTAGCAGCAGACACAGGCAGCTGATCTGTGCTTCTGGTATTGGTGATGGTATTATTATATCTGAGCCTGCTATCATCCAACAATTCTGGCTTCTTCAGGATCATGTTCCACTTGGACATGTAGAGAAGGGAAGGGGACTCCCAGGGCCAGAGGAATAGTGTGGGCTCCCTTGAAACCTAGTCTGTATGCTCTCAAATGCTTCCCCTACCACTCCCCTACCACTAGTCCCACCAGCTACTTCACCATTACTGCTACTACTATTAAAACCAACCACATGAAGTTCAGCCCCAGAGTCTTCCTCCTCACAGTCAGTAGTAATATGATGATTACCCCCTCCTTCACTCCTAATGCTAACAAGCTGCTGGATCGTCTTATTAGTAGTAGTAGTACTACCACTGGCTTACTGCTTGGGGATAGCAAGTATGACTTAGGGTTCATACTTGACATCATCTTCTCCTTCTTCTCCTCCTGAGTATTACAAGACACACTAGCAGCAGCTTCAGCAGTGGTGGCAGCAGGTTCAGCCCTGGCAGCAGGCACAGCAATGATGACAGCAAGAGGCAGCATGTCCAGCAGCCTGTTCAGTATTGGTGGCAGCAGGTTCAGCACTGGCAGCAGGCATAGTACTGGTGGAAGCAGGGGAAGCATGTCTGACAGCAGGAACAGTATTGGTGGCAGTAGGTTCAGCACTGGCGCAGGCATAGTACTGGTGGAAGAAGGTTCAGCACTGGCAATAGGCAGAGCACTGGTGGCAGTAGGGGGCAGCACTGGCAGCAGGCACAGCAATGGAGGCAGCAGGGGCAGCACGTCTGATAGCAGAGACAGCACTGGTAGCAGCCGGGTCAGCACTTCTGACAGCAAGCATAGCAATGGTGGTAGCAGTAGCTCTGTGGGGGTGACTGGACAGCATTGGTTCTGTAGTGTTCACTTCCTCCTCCTCCTCAGACTCAGTGGACACATAAGGATCCTTCCAGTTCCTCCTTTTACTATTTGTAAACATTTTTCACAGTGATAGCAGTCACTATGAGTCTTTCTTGCCTCAATTTTTCTAAAATATCACAGCAGAACATCACAGCACGTCTACCTCGCTCTGTAGCAGCTTCTATTGTGTTTCACTTCCTGGATAACATCACTCTTTTATATTGAAAGGCGAAAAACACGTAAATCAATGGGCAAAAACTTTCTAACCGTTGAAGAAATGGTGAAGAATTTTGGCCAATGGTTTTAAAGACGATTTTCCCACGAAAAAGTGGACAACAACTTGGTTTTCATGGGATCTCTTGCAGGAACACGGCGTGAGTTTTCGGCCATCGATAATAAGAACCTTGACCTCAATGAAACTGAACAAAAGCCGAAGCCCAGATGGTGTCTCTATGTTTTACTACCGTACCTTCCAGGACACTCTATTGACATACATGTTAATCATTCAACACAGTCTTTCTAGGCTCCCTGTTTCCACCACAAGCCCAGAAGGCATTGATAATGGTTATCCTTAAACCATGTAAAGACCCCTATGTATATAGCAGTTATCGCCCAATTTCTCTAATAAATTCAAATCGCAAACTTTATGCCAAGATCTTAGTCAACAGACTTTGGACACATCTGATGCAACTAATACACTCAAACCAAAGTGGTTTTATCCCTGATGGTGAAGAGAGACATAACACTATTGTAGCAATATCTCTTCTTCAACATGCCCTAAGAAAACACATCCCCTCAATTCTGCTTTCAATAGACATGAATGCTTCTTCAAGTTCCACATATCACCAGTGTTGGCTGTTTTTCCCCTCCTTGCCCCAAAACCTATCACGGTGCCCGTGATTCTGCCTGAGCCACATTGTTACTTCCGGGTTTACCCTGGCTGCATTATTATTGGCTCTGTGTTGATAACTCCTCCCAGGGCTTGCCTTTAAATATGCCCTCCTGTCACTATACCCGTGCCCTTTCGTGGTGTACCCGTATCTAGCGACTAGTAGCTCTTGTTCCTGTTTCTGTGTATGACCCGGCTCTCCTAACTACGGTTAGCTCCTGACGTTCCTGTGATCCAATTCCGTTGCTTACCTTGGACTGGCTGACTAACTCCTTGTGTACCGAACTGGCTTGGCTGAGTATCTGATTCCGTTACCAACTAAGGACTGGCTGACTAACTCCCTGTGTACCGAACTGGCTTGGCTGCATATCTGATTCCGTTACCAACTAGGACTGGCTGACTAACCCCTTGTGTACCGAACTGGCTTGGCTGAGTATCTGATTCCAATTCTGACTAGGACTGGCTGACTACCCTGTTTGTACCAATCTGGCTGGGCTAGTGTCCGGTGGTCCATCTGACTGGCTGTGTATTCCGTGTGTGCCGACCTGGTTGAGTTTCTAGTTCCATCGCTCATGGGACTGGCTATTCACCTCCGTGTACCGTTCAGGGTGACACCGATTACAGACCGGTTGCATTACGTACCCTTCTCACTCTCGCTCGCTTAACGCCTTTCGCCTGTTAGGCCTAACCACTCCTATAGTCTCCTGGAGCCTGTGGGAGTCCCATCACTCACGAGTGTCTGTGTTGCCTCTGGTAACCCTATAGTAGGGTCCAGTCTATAACAGACATCTGCCCGTGTTGCCTACGATCACCCTAGTGGTCTAGGGTCACCATGCTGCCAGTATCTGTTGCCTCAGTTAACCCTAGCGTGCTAGGGCCCAGTTGCTGCCACAGTCCTGTCCGTGTTGCCTCCGTTAACCCTAGCCTTCTAGGTTCAAGCCGCTGCCAGAGTATTGTCTGTGTTGCCTCAGTTAAGCGTAGCATTCTAGGGTTCAGTCACTGCCAGAGTCCTGTCCGTGTTGCCTCTGTTTACCTTACTACTAGGGTCAGTTCTTTGCCAGAGTCTTGCCAGTGCTGCCTCCATTAACCATAGATGCCTAGGGTCTAGAGTCTCCCTGTACTCTATTTGTGCTGCCTCCAATATCCCTAGTCCTCTAGGGGATTGCCCTTCAGTCACCCATCGCTTGTATCACCTATTTCAGTGTGGGGCTGTTGAGGATATTCTGTTCCTGAAACTGTCTACGAAGTCTCCTGCAAGTCCAAGATCATCACACGTATTTTGTACTATTACTACTGTGTATGTGTTCAGTTCTTGTCCTGACCCGCGTCAGATTTGGAAAGTACTTGGTACAGACCTAATCTAGACCTGAGTGGTGCTATTGTGCATTATTTTCAATAAAGCTTTTAACCTTACCTAACTGTCTGAGAGTTCTTTAACAAACCATGACAAAACCCCACTTACCTTTTTTTTCCAGTTTCCATCCCCCCCCCCCCTACACCTACCTGTCTATTTTGATCAGCTACACTTTCCAGCCCACATATTAGAAGACTGGAATTCTTAATTACCAGCATTAGCAATATGTCCAAAGCTAGGAAATCATACGATTGCCCTCCTTAGAGACCTTCTAGTGAGAGCCTACCACATACATCATAGTATCGTAGAATGATCTTTAATACCATATTACCTTTTATCATTATATTCTATATGTAGAGTCAACCCCTGTTTGTTGTTTCTGTATTGATAAGATTCACTAACTTTATTTGATACTGTAAATGTAGGTTCCAATATACCACCTTGATCCATGTTGATATGGTCTGTATTATATTTGACACCTTGTTTTTTCTGTTTGACAATGCTTTGTTTGCATTTTCTCTTAATGAAGCACTTATAAAATTAAAAATACAAAAACAAAACATTTTTCCACTGATAAGTGATTAGTAAGATCAGACAGGCAGGGGATCTAAGTTCCTACCTAAGCTGGCTGTGCCTCTTCTGTGATTGAAAGAGTAACAGATACACTTTGCAAACAAAAATGCATCATACACCCAAGAGACAGACAAGTACAACTTACTTGACTCTTACGCCTACAAATCACAAAAAGTAGAGGGATATGTATCTAGTGAGGTGTGGTGGTGCTGCATGTCTGCAACAGCTGCTATGCAATGCACTTTATCCTTTATAGAAAACTGCTGATTCTGAAGCTAACTGGTGTATCCTCATCCTGAAATGTATTGTAAAAACTAACACTGCAGTCAAGTTACGAGATAAAGAAAGCTACTGCTGAAATTTTGACACAAGCTACATGTAGAGGCAGATAGAGATGTAAATATGGGGAAAAGGAATTGCATGTAGGTGCAGGGAGCACGTGTGATTTCTTGAAATATTTCTGTGAAATGATAGTTACCATATGTAACTTTTCTAGGAATTTGACACTTTATGAAATAATTAGTTATTCTGTAAAATAATTAGTTAAACTGAGACATTTTCTTTTTATTTTACACTTTAACTTAACCCTTTGAGTGCCAGAGTGGTGTAGAATGCATTGCAAAGCAATGCATTCTGCACCCCTATGGTACTCAAAGGATTAAATAGACAGTTGTTTCACAAATTAAATAGTTATTTCATAAAACAACTGAACTCTGCACTTGATGTGTAACGTTTATCTTGTTTTAATTTGTTAAGTGACGTGACGTGTTAAGTGACGTGTTAAGTGTTTTTTCTTCTCTTAACATGATATTGCAGATATATATATATATTTTTTTTTTTTATTTTTTTTTTTGTTTTAACTTAGAAGGAACTGCTCTTTAAGTTATATTTTTGAAACCAAGTACACTTTGGGAGTTTTATACTATGGTGGGAGAAAAGTAAAATAAAGTCTCCAGTGAGACAGATCAAGTTCCTGTATTATTGTATGGAACCTTCCTTTCAAGTTGAAGAGCTTCATAAGCTTAATTCAGTAATATGTATATTAAGGAATTTCTTTCATACTAGAGTGTATCTCAACTTATTGTATCTTCCACCCAGAATTACTATGAGGTGCAACTTCTACTACAAGGTGCAAACATATATAAGTATTATTTTTTGCAGTTCTGATTAGGGTCACATTAATACATGCTATAATGGAATAAACGGTAATGTTATTACACTTTTAATTTTAAGTTATTGCATCTTTAAGCAAATAATTGACAGTTAAGATATCCACACACAGCTTTCAAAACACCTTCTTTAATAAAAAATTTTAATGTCCTAGAAAAGTTGTATTGCTTCTAAAAAGAAAAGACACATGGTGAAATACATGGACATTTTATGCCTTCAGATTCTTTTACCATTGCTATTTTTTAATTTGGATCATTCTTCTTTAAGCACGTTTTACAGAGAAAAGTATTTTCTTTTACTATTAAATGCCAATTGCAATCAGATTCACCATAGAATGCAATTTGGTTAGGGGCAAACTTACTTTCTATAATTATTAAATGACAACCAGAACCAGAATCACTGCATACTTTGAACTGGGCTTTTCAATTTTAGTTTTATTAAATTATCCCCAATAACTCGGAGAAGCTGAAATGAATACAAAATAAGAAAAAGTAAGACATGTTTCTTTCATTCTTTGTTACAAAAATATAAGAAAAAAAATTATGTTGCCCATAATTGATATCTATAGTCAGCTCCAACTCTGGACGTTATTTGAAAGCGTGGGAAGATTTCATCCAACACTCAACTCTGCTCTTATCTTCATGAACCACTGGGGAGATAAGACACACAGTCAGATTTGGTATTATCTTTCTTTGCATGAAACAGTCTGAATGAAGTCAGTATGTATCATAGCAGTTTGAAATAAAATATTAAACCCTTGGATGCTAGAAAGATATTCCATGCGTTGTAAAGGAACATATTGGAAATATCTCTAAACAATAAAGGGGGAAAAGTCCCATTTAAATCAATGGGAACTTTGTGAATGCTTGACAGTGCAGTTGACTTGCTCCAAAATTGCTTCTATTAGTACCTCAACTACACTAACCTTTGTCTCTTTGCTAGATATATGTCAGTGACAGAACTGAAGCTGGTGCAATTCAAATACAATGGGAAATCTATCAACTGTACAACCAGACCTAAAATGTAGTAACTTATTGTGTCATTCTTCATTTTGGAAGACTAAATGAGTGTCAAGAAGGTGTTGTTCTACCACAGTAGTGGGCTGTTCAGGACTACAGCTCTCTTCATTCTCATCCAGCCAGTGGCTGGTTAGAGATGGTTTGAGTCGTAGTTCCAAAGTGATGTGTGTGTGGTGGGGGGTCCCATATGTTCTATGACAGATGGATAGATTTGTCACTCACCACTTGTAGTAATCATGTGATCTCCAGGATGCAATGAACTCCGAAAAGTTAGCAGTGATTACTCCTCCCGGCCCTTGCAAATCACCAGACTTTTGCTTGTTAAAATTGCCACATGCTCCACACATAGCTCCAGATAGTTCCTGGTTCAAATGGAGGGTCAGCTCTCCATTTGCAAGCATTTCAAGCTCCATGATATCTCCATCTTTTATCACTATAGATCCCTCTGTAGAACTCACCGACAGAGATTTGGAAATATAAGCAGGAAGTTTAACTGGTTGTCCATTCATCTTTAACACAAAAAAAAATACTAATTAATTTCACATGAGATTTTTCACAAAATCATATTGCATGCCTAATCTCCTTAGATGCACCCACAAAAATCACTGCATATGCTTAACATCTTGGAAGTCTACAAAGCATTGTTTGTAACTTGTTGGAGACTTTGATAGCATGTAAGGTAGGAATTGTCAATCATTGACGTGAAAGGGTTTCTTGATCTCACCCAATCCTACCTGGTGCTCCTGCTAGAATGGAAGCAGGGGAGCTCTCTTGCTTCCCTGTGTCACCTCTATTGATCTCCCAGCTGAATTGTCTGGGAGATCTGTAGCTGGTAGGGCATCAGGAGGGGTCCTGATGTCCCACCACAACGTCTGACTTTTTGTTTGTAAGTTGGTTGATGAGGAGACAGGGGTGATCCTAAACCAGTTGCTAACATTTTCTTTTTTAAACCATTTTCCAGCCACGCGCACTGACAGCTAACCAGATTCACACACACACACAATATATATAAATATATATATATATATATATATATATATATATATATATATATATACATATATATATTTCGGTCTAAACAGACCTTTATCAAGACTTGAATCCAAGGGGTCAATTAACAGCTAAATCTTTTTTGTCTGTCTGCAAAAGGTGAGTACTGAGTAATCAAGCTTATACTAACTTCACATAGTATTGAACTTACATTAAATAAACTTCATAGAGTCATGAGGGCACACCAACGGGCAACTTTTTCAGGATATTCCTACTTAAAAACAGGTAGCTCTATCATAATCATTGATCTATTCATTATCATTATCATTCCTGTCGTGTTAGAACTAAATGTAGAATACTAATATCTGACAAGAACTTACACCAATAGCTTGAAAAATACAGTTTACACATCTAGTTTGACATTGTGAAATGTTTGTGTGTCCCAGATCCGAGGAAAGGGGGAAAGTCTCCACCAGGGAGTTCTGGTAGGCATGTTGGCCTATTGTTTAAATGGCATTCATTAAAGGTGGGATCTTTTGTGTGAGTTTTATGGTGGTGGTAAAGCACAGCATTCCCAACTTCACAAGGATTTATCATGCAGATAGGAGATTTGTATATTCACATAGGGGGTTATTCACAAAGACATAATAAAGAGCTGATAAAGTAGAGATGACTTCTATGTTATTATATTGAGCCTTTGCACTAAGACCTACAGAGTTGGAGAAATCTTAGTGCATTGGCTCCACAGAATAAAATAGGAACTGGGGAAGTGATATCACTATAGAGGTCATCTCCACTTTATCACATCTTTATCACACCACAGTGCATAATCCCCATTTTATATGTGTAAGGTAATCCTGAGTGAAGGATTGAAAATAGTTATAGAGCAGATATAGCTTTCCCTGGTACTCTAGAAGAGCTACCAACATTTCATGTTTTCAAAATATTCCTTCTCAAAGTGACTGAGCCACTGATTGATTTATCTGTACTCAAGCAGAGATATACTTCAGGACTCGGTTTGAATATATCTTAACTAAGGCACCATGAAGCATTCTAAAAATTGTCACCTTTTGTATCACAATTAGTTTCCCTATAGAAAATGTTTATTCTTAATCTCTTCCAAGTCATTGTATAAACTTTATACATTATAATTTAATTTGTAGCAATGTAATTTTTTTCAGTTCTTACCCAGGCCTCTCCACTGGGATTGATTGCTATGGACACGTGAGGGAAATAGGCATGAACAGCTGATATATCGATTATGTTATCACTGTGGCAACTCTGGATAATCACAACCAGTCGGAACCAGGCATCATGGGTGGAATTGCACACAAAGGCAAAGTCAAAGATGTTGTTAGCAGCAACAGGTCCAGATAAATTGTCAAAGGTTGTCAGGTTACCCTGAACACTGAGTGAACAAGAGCCTTGTTTTTCAAAACAACCACGTTCTCCCTTCTGTAGATCACAATGCTGTGTGTCCGAGCAGGAGTGACTACTGCATATTACAACTCCGCCAGTTTCACACTTGCAGCTTTCGAGGCAGTCAGGAGAAATTATGGAAGACCCAAGCTATAATGAAAGGAATACATATTACAGTGTCACATTAACAAGATATGATTATCAACACAATTGTGTGGACCATATTCATGTAGCTAAAGAGAAGAAATTCCAACTGTACTACTGATGACAACTGAAAATTTCCTAAACACAAAGGGTTAAGTGAATTTATTTTTAAGTGCTATTTATAATTAGTAGAGCACATAGCTGTGCAGAACTAATTGTAACAAGAGGTATCTGTCATGGCTGAAAATGTAAAAACAATATATGGACAGAGTTGTTGTTTTTTGGGTTTTTTTTTGCTAATTAAAATTGAACTTTCCCTAGTGTTATAAGTGATGCTCTTAAATCACTTTGTATAAATATTTTAAATGCCTTTTATTTAACTTAGTTTACAGGTAAGGTACATAAATGTTTTAATGACTGTGCAATATAAATGTTCTTAATAGTTTATACTGCTAATGTTTTATTTATTTGTCTTTTATTAGAAGGAACCATGTAACTGCCTGGCAGTTGACTTCTTTACATACTAACTACATCTGCTGCTAATTCTTATAAAACAGAAAAAAAACCAAATGCTTGACAAATGTCCACTGATTTTAAGAGACTAATATAAAAGCCAGTCAGGCCTTCTCCTCTACAGAGCAGGAGTTGTGAGCTATGGAGTGGCAACTTGATTATTCTGATTAGATGCTGCAATGTCATACACACCTGCATTGGCAATAACAATGAAAGTGCTTCTTCACCATCAGCTCTTGCAGAAGTTGTGATAAAACATTTGGGTGGCAACTAATTAGATTATGCTTCTGCTATGCATATATAAGGAAGTTGCATAAATTTACTCGTAAAAGACTGAGTTCTAACACGTTTCTATTTATTCATATTAGTTGCCCTCCACGTGGAAAATATATGATTCCCTCATATGCAAAAATTAGAAAGGAATTAAATGGGAGGGGATGTTTCTGCTGGAAAAATTTTAGGTGGAGCTAATGTGATACCCATAATTTTTGTAAAAGTGAGATGCTCTTGATACATTCATTTAACCTGTTAACCAAAGTATTTTGAATCCAAAGAGACTTTATTATGATGAACTTCAAGATCTACATATTCTCCTCATGAGATGCAATTTTAGAGTATTATTGCAGTAATGCAGTGTTATAAACGTAGGTATATAAATGGACAGTATGATTTCCCCTATTATTAAGGTTAGAATGAGAGTGAGAGTTATATTAAATATATTATCAAGATGGCACACTATAAGCACTTCATCAGTGATTTTTTTAAGGGAATTAGACTGGTTCACTTTTAAAAGGTTGCACTCCCTTTTGCCATGTCATCATGCACTTCATGCAGTGCGAGATTCTCATGGTGCCATTTTTATCATGGCAACATGGTTAATGCGCCATGTGGTTGCATGCTCTTTTGCGTGAGACCTTTTAAAAGGATACCAATCAGACTATCCTTGGGTAATAAAAGTCTATAAATCATAATATCATCAGCTCAGAAAATATTATCCTTTTAGATGCAAGAGTCATCTTCAGTTTATTGCTTCACACTGAATTGGAGGTTACTTTTATCCAAATGGTAACAACATTCAGTATACATCAATTGTCAAGCTAGTTTAATAGTACTTACACTTAAGTATCTTCCATTGTATACACAACCACATTTGTTTATGGTAACACATTTGGCTCCATCAAACATATATCCATCATCACACTCACATCCCTCAAAACATTTATTAGAGCAGGAACCAGATGTGGTGATTCCAGCACACGTGATATCACAAGAGTGAGTGCAGATTTCATAATGACTATTCTCTGGACAGGAGAGAGCTACAATAAAATGAGGAAACAGTTATTATTCTACATTATATTTACATATGTTGCCAAGCAAAAAGAAAGAGAGGAACACTTGTGTGGTAAAAAACCATCGGTGTCATAGGTAACAAATAAAACTGTCCCAATTCCCCTTTGATTTAAAGGGGACTTTTAACCCATTGTGTGGTGGAAAGGTTGCCAGAGCATAGCATACGAATGGTTAGAATCCCTGTGTAAATCAATAAGTATTTTTATTTACCTCCTATGCTGCAGTTATCCTGTCTCAGAATTATTCCAGAGGGGTTATGTGCTAAGGTTTGATAAAGAAGAGATAACTTCTCAAGTGAGATATATTATCTCCAGTTCTTGTGTTATTCTATGGAACCTATAAACTAACATCTCTCCAGCTAGATATATCTTAGTACACAGGCATCATAGATTAACATAGGAATCTGAGAGTTTATCACAGTTCTTAAAACATCAGACTCAAAGGGTTAAAGGAGCCATTTAAATAAGTTGAACATTTTAGTTGACCCCCTATGGTGCATTTGATTTTCTGCAGAATTTTTAAATGAAACCCCACAATAATAATAATAATAATAAGCTATTTTATATAGCACTTTTCTCCCAGTGAGGACAAAAGCACTTTGGCCCATGACCTTAGAATAAACCACCTTTTGGCAGCTACTGTTACCCAACACAGTGAGGCTCATATTATCAACCTTGAAAGGATGAAAGGCTGAATCTGCTGTGTTGGGACTACAATATTTAAGTTTAAGGTATAAACAACTACTACAGTTAATGTTTTACCCAACTGAGCTTAAAAGAATGTGAACACCTTGAAAATTAAATAAGGTTATATACTTTTAAACATCATACTCCATGCTACTATCTATAAAAAGCATTTACTGGATTCAAGATCCCATTTCACATTCAACCTTAAGCTTGCTATGTTAATACGCATGTAGAAAGTTGTGCTCCTTTTCTATTCTGTCACTGATTGAATACCTTTGATTGCGCTGTTTATAAAGATGAGAGACAAGGTACTGATATTAGTGTCCACTCTTCTTCTAATCAGAATGACTGTTATATTTTGTAGTTTACATTTAATTCTGCAGGCTCTCCTTTGAAACACCTATTAAGCTTGTTTATGTAAATTAAGGTCATATGGTCTTGCACAAATCATCATCATTGGATACTTGCATGGGGCATATCCAAGAGCAGATACTTAATATTAATTGATTCACTTTCATCAGGCATAGTGTCCTGTGATTGGAGGAAAGATAATGTAGTTTCATTGTTCAAGAGGGGGGTCAAGAACCAAACCAGGAAATTATAGACTCGTGAGCTTGACTTCCATAGTGGGTAAGATATTAGAAGGGTTACTAACTGACAGTATTCAGAACTATGTGAAGACAAACAATATTATTAGTAGGAGTCAGTATGGTTTTATGAAGAATAGATCATGTCCGACTAATTTACTTGTATTTTATGAAAGAGTAAGTAGTAATTTGGACAAAGGAATTGCTATTGATGTAGTAAGCTTGGATTTTGCAAAATACTATGATACATTGCTTCACAACAGGTTACTGCATAAATTAAAAGGCTTTAGCTTGGACAGGGATATCTGTACATGGATTGAGAACTGGTTAAATGATAGATGGCAGAAAGTTGTAAATGGAACCTTTTCAACTTGGTCTAAAGTTATAAGTGTCACAGGGTTCAGTCCTGGGCCCAATGCTTTTTTATTTTGTTTATTAATGATCTAGAAGTGTAAATTGAAAATATCAACTCAATCTTTGAAGATGACTCTAAGCTGTGCGAGGAAGTATATACAGGGCTGGATGTTTTTTCACTGCTGAAGGATTTAGATAAACTGAGTGAATTGGGAGAAAAGTGGTAGATGACATTTAATGTAGATAAATGTAAGGTTATGCATTAGAAAAAACATGCTACATATACTCTAAAAGGGAAACAACTTGAGGAATCCTCATTAGGAAAAGAGTACCGCTAGATGACAGACTTCACAGCCGTGTGCAAAATCCTCAGCTGCTGAAAGAACAAGTAGGGTACTAGCCTGCATAAAAATAGGTGTAGATGCAAGGGATGATAATATTATTCTACCTCTATATAAATCCTTGGTTAGGCCCAATATGGAATATGCAGTACAGTTTTAGGCACCAGTTCATAAAAAGATATCGTTGAACTGGAAAAAGACGTGCAACAAAACAGATAAAGGGATTCGAGGAGCTGAGTTACAAAAAGAGGTTAGCCAAACTGTGTTTGTTTACTTTAGAGAATATAAGTCTAAAAGGTGATATGACTAACATTTACACATACATTCAAGGTCAATACAAAGAACTATCCAATAAATTATTTATGCAAAGAACTGAACTAAGAATGAGAAGTCATCCATTAACACTAGAAGAAAGGTGCTTTCAACTAAAACAAAGGCAGGGATTCTTTACAGTAAGGGCAGTTAAGCTATGGAATTCTTTGCCACGGGATGTTGTACTTGCAGATACTGTAACCAGGGGAGGGCTGGCAACTTGTGGCCCGGGGGGCAAATACAATCAAGCGGCCCATTTCTACTATCGTTTGAGCCCACTCTCAAAGCCCACCTCCTTTTGTTAATTTTAAACGTGGCATTAATATCGTAAAGTAAAGCGATACCACATAGCTCACATTAAAGTGGACTAAACTACTGATATTACAGAGCTTACAATTTAAGTAAAGCTACACTAGTGATACTATAGAGCTTACAGTGGAAATGGGTTATGTAACTAGTGTAGCCTCATTTGGATTGTAGCTTTGTGGTATAAATTGTATAGCACCATTTCAATTGTAAGATCTGTGGTATCATTAGTGTTGCTCCATTTATAGCTATGTTACAATTTAGATCTTCGTACCAAACAGAAATTTTACAGAGGCTGGCTTGGAGTACTGTGTAAATATATCCCAATATATAATGTACTGTAGTTATTTGTTAGTGTTCTTTTAATTGATAACCTCCTATGTGTAGACACGAGCTGTGCATAAAGCAAGGTATTGTGATGAATCTCCTTTAACTTGAATATGCTATCAATTAGTCTCTTCTCATACTGTATACTAAAACTAACCCAATACATTGCTATATACAATAAAAATGAAGAAATGTGGATGAAATTTTTAACTATATATTTTAAGTTCCATTGTTCCCTTCATATTCAACCATGCAAAATTAGTATATCCCATTAAAGACCAGAGGGGCATGCACTGCACTGAGAAACAATTTGTAGCACACCTCTTCAATTTTTAAAGGAATATAAAATGGACAATTCAGGAATATATAAACAGGTAAATAAATTGGATAACAGTGTCTCAAACAGGGAGAGAAATATGCTGTACACATACTGACCACACCCATATCTCAAAATGTGGGCATGCCAGCACAATTGTGGACCCCTTCACTTTTGCTGTATTTATATCTATCTAGCTGCTTACTGTCTAATGGGCCTATCTGACCTACATTGTGTAATGAGCAGTTGTTACTTACGGCATAAAGTTGCTGTTCTCCAGGGCTTAATCTTGACTCCTGCAGCCTGACATGCAGTGGCATAAGCACGTAGACTTTCACACAATGTCTGCTTTTGACCATCAGCAGCACACATATCAAATAGACAATTGTTAAAATAGTCAGTAGCATTAACTACAGCCTTGCATTCTTCAAATGGTCCATTTTCAATGAGCAACAGTCCGCATGCCTTATTGCTCCCAAATATGGCAGCTCTCATTGGATCACAACCATCACACTTTTCTGTGCAGACATTGACACAATTGGGTCTTTTCAAATTTGCATTCCAAGCTGCCCCAAATTCTTCCACATTGGTAGCCAGTTGCCCAGAAGGCTGGCGGAAATCATCATTGGATTGACCATTGAAATCACCACACAGACCACAGACAGCACCCCGGTAAGCACCAGGGACAGTTATTTGAACTAGATACATGTCATTGAATAGAACCTTCAGGTCAAAGTCAGTCTGCAGTATTATACTGGAACCCTCTTGATTAATTTGAATCTTCCCCTTCTCCAGAATAAGAGGCAAAACATTAAACTCATTATTGACCTGTGAGTAAAAGAAATGAAACGAGAATTAGAATTTTATTTTTGGAGATATTTGTGATTTGAAATGATTATTTGCACAGAAAAAAAGAAGAAGAAGAGAAGAGCGCAAGGCTACCTGGTGACAGTTTATTCCTGAAGAAGTGAGCTGTGTCTCACGAAACACGTCGGAACTGTTTTTACTATATATTTATTGTTACAATATTGATTAAATTATCTTTTTCTTAAACAACACTATTTTTAAGTTGAGCTCTATTTTTGTCTCGGCCGGGTCGGGCCTATTATTACCATTTGTTCTCTGGACTTCTGGTGAGTTGCTCTTAATTGTGGGGGAGTTTTATCCCTTACCTATACAGATTTGCTCTTAGAGTATCTTTACATGCTTGCAGCCCCTAGGGGAACCGCCTCATTCACCGGAGAGTTTCCAGCCACTGTGAAGTAAGGGAAGGTTGCATTCCAGATATCATTCCTCTTTGGCTACACTTACAAGAAGATATCTTGTAAGTAGATTGGGGTGTATTGTCTTGATATTTGACATTACAGATGCTACTCTCAGGTAGCCTTGCGCTCTTCTCTTCTTCTTCTTTTTTCTGTGCAGATATATATATTGAGTGCTACTGAGGACACTCAGGATAACAGCCGCAGACAGGAGAGTTTAAGACTGAACTTTATTGCCTTGTGGCACATTACTCTGAATATCTATTTAAGGGTATACACTTTGTGGAAGGTGCACATTGTTATTTTCTCTGTCTCTTTGAAATGATTATTGTCATTCATTGCCTTCTTGTAAATAAAGAAAAACTTGTAGGATATCCCAAAAGAGTGCCATGTCTTGGACCTTTCAGAAATCAATTTGACACCCTGAGCCAACAAGTTTAAATAGTTTATAACCTGATATTATAGGAAAAAAATAAATGCAATAATATAAAAAGTACCAAATATGTTTGATAAAATACAGTAATTAAATGTCTTTATATGGAGTGATATATGGATCTGCAGCTATTTAAACTTGCAATAACAACAACTACACTCCAAAAACATTAACAGTTACCTGAGATTAAGAAAATATACTCTGACCAGATTACTATTTTAATGCAAGACAAGTATTACATTTCCATTCTGCTGGACTGTACAGGAGCCATACTGTAGTACGTGTATTTCATTAAAGCAGAGCTGGATTATCAAAATGACAGAATAAGTGAGTGCCTAGGGCCTGTGGAAATGTGAGGGGCACATCACAGCTCTAAATGGAGCAGAAAACGTGAAGGCACCTGTGCAGCTCTCTTCTCAGTGCCATTTCTTGTAGTGAAACTGTCATGTGCAGTAAGAGGTACAGGATCTGATCCACCATGACACTAAGCAAAAGACAGAGCAGAAGAGGTATGCTCTTCTGCTCCTAAAGGTACTGGGTGAGGATTATTACATTGATATTAGTACCTCTACCCACTAGAACAATGGTCAAACTGAGAGGTTTGTGATGTGGTAATGAACAAGCTGGGGGTGGAGTATGGGGGCAGTTTGGCATCCTGTGGGGTCTTAATCTGGCTTGGCATTTGAGTCCCATGTTAAATTATGATCTGGTTGCATTAGGCAATGTGTCTGCAATCTTCAGGACCCCAACTGTTGTTGCACAACAAATCTTCAGCTAGCCAGCAAGTCCAATAAGAGCTATAGTTCTAATGATTGCCCTGGAATAAAGTTATGTTGAATGCCAGCACATTATTTTCAATATTCTGTGTCTCAAATCTGACAGCAGCAATAGAGTACCAGGGTTTTAGAAACCTCATATTGGTTTGGAGTTGCATACAGGACTCACCTTTACATTCCACTGTGTTTCTTGCTCCATTGTTATCTCATATCCATACACATTTACTGTCAATGACCTTGTAACAGCCATGTTGCTTTTCTCAATTTGTTCATTTTCTATTACAACAGAAAAGTTTGCCAGGCTCAAATCTCCTCCACAGACATCAGCCAGAGTGTATGAACATGTACCATGGAAGTTGTAGTTAAGACCATCAAAGGACATGTAGTGAGTGTTTCCTGTTACTGTGCAAGTTCCTTCACTTTCATCATGGCAACCATGTATTCCATCAATCACCTTACATACTTCCTGTGGAGAACAAGTTACAGTCTGGCATTTCACTTCTCCATTGTCCAGACACTGGCACTTCTTTTTGCACTGTTCCTCAGGATAAAACTCAGCCCCATTTTGATAATAAAATCCTTGGAACACACAGCCACACTGAGATCTGGGGACACATGTATCTCCACTCAGTATAAACCCACTATCACAATAGCATCCTTCTGTGCATGACTTTTCACATTTATCAGGAGATGTAATGCCTGCACAAGTAACCAGGCAGCCACTCCCACATATTTCATAGTGGCTATTTGAAGGACAATCCAAATCTATGGAAAAGATATAAAAAGAATATTAGTTTAATTTCTAAACTTGCTTTGATTCATATTTGACTTTTGAGATTTACATCGTTCACAGCTTTGCTTTTATGTAATTAACTCCTTTGATGCTAACAAAATGTTTTTACCAACACGGAGGTTAAAGGATACATAGCTCCACTAATAATAGCCCCCTACTTTACTATAGAATAAAAGCCTAATGGTCTTATGAATTGTGGCCTTCAATCAGTCCTTGATTTCATGAGCATCGAGGCAGACATTACAAATGTTAGAACCACAGCACACAAGCTCCGACCACTGTACACATAAAGCTTACTACTTTAAAGACCATAGGGGTGTGCAATTCATACATCATTACATATCTTCCTGGTCCTTAAAGGCATACGTAAGTTTGTGCTTGTTTTAGTTTGAAAAAACTGACAACAACTGTCATGTGAGCCTTCATGGACATTACATCCTGGACTTGAAGGCACAAGAGCAAATTCCATAGAGGTTATTAGGATTTTCTGGTCATAATAAGGTAAGTGGGGGTTGTTATTATTAGGAAGTGCTCGTTCTTCTTTAAGGAAAAACAATTATGTTTTTGATTAAATGACTCTTTATAATGCTGCAACTTCCAGATTCTGGAGTATCAGTGAATAGCTAGTAAAACCCTTAAGCTTTTACACATAGGACTTGTATTCAGGAAGATGAATTCTGTAGCAAACCAAGTGTGCCAACAAAATACCAACTGTGAAAATCTCTATTGCTTTAAAAATTGCTATTGCTTTAATAGGGGTTTTTAACTGCTTGAATGCAGGAAAGGTCTCTAGTACATTGATAAATCAAGACCTCTCCAGCATTCAAGGGGTTCAAATCCCCAATTAAATCAATCGGAATTTGTATATTTTCATTTGTCCCCTTTGATGCAGATGGTTTGATCCAGATGGTTTGATCCAAAATAGCGTCATGAATTATTACTGTATGAAAGAGCATGTCATCATGGCAATAGACATTAGATATGTAAAAAATGTCCACATCTTTATTCATTGCTATCTGGTGGTTAGCAATATGAAAGTGTATGTAGTGCAGCCAGTATTGTCAGTGCACTCCCATACATACACACACAGTAGTAAGGGATGCAAGAAACCTGGATTCCTCATACTATTGAAAACCGTTCATGGTTCTATAAAGTAAGAAGTTAAGAATGGGTTGGGCATGGGATATTGGCATCACCCAATGTATGACCCAGAAAAAACATATATATATATACATATAGTAGAGTGGAGATTGTAGCAGTATTAGTCCGGTGATGCAGATGTAAAATAACAAACAAAATTAATATTGTGTAATACCTTTTTTATTGGACTAACAGAATTATGGATTGACAAGCTTTTGGGTGAACCTCCCTTTCTCAAGTCTCAATATTAATTTTGTTTGTTATTTTACACACACACACATATATATATATATATATATATATATATATATATATATATATATATATATATATTATTACTTTTTTTTTTTTTTATCCACTATGTTGTGCTATGGTGACTGACTGCACTTATTTAAGTTACATGCATGCTGAATCAGACTGAAATCTTGTAGGAATGCTATAGCTAAACTAGTATTTGTCATTGTATTGAAGACCTTATTCACAGTTTAGTGTTCCTTGTATGTAATATATATATATATATATATATATGTATATATACACAGTATATTATATAGTCTTGAGTATTTTATCGTATGTGTATGTATGTATAATATATGTGATACAATTGTGGTACAAAAAAATAATAGTTCGTTATACTTCGTATGTCTTTATTTAAAAGTCTCACTTACTGCAGAAGGTAGGTGTTCTCCATTGTGAGATGTTGATCCCTTTTTCTTGGCATTGAGAAGCATAAGCAGCAATGGCAGCACACACTACTGAATAATGACCTTGGTACTGACAGCTGTCATACACACAATCAGTAAGATAGGGAATTGGGTCAATGACCTTGAAGCATTGACTCAAAGGTCCTTCAGCCTTGTTCAGGATCCCGCAATACTTTTCACTTTTGTACACAAGACTTTGCTCTTCACTGCACTGAGGACAGGCTCCTTTGCATCCAGATGTGCATCCATCAACCTCACCAACCTTCCATAACTCCGAAAGCAAAGAACTGTCAAAATTGTCTTTACCATCTGTCTGTGGCAGGTCATCATTTGGATCTTGATTGTAGTTTCCACAGAGACCACAGACAGCACTGGCATAGGTACTTGGCAGCATGACCCGGGCATAACTATCCCAGTTGAAATTCACTGTCACATCAAAGTCAGTCCTAACAAAGGCATGTTCTCCCCTTATAAATGCCTTAATTTTGTTTGTATTAAAAGAGAATGGTAATGAGGTGAGGACTCCATTAACCTAAAATGAAACATATTCATTAGTACAGTGAAATGCATTAGAATTAGAATGACCTCATTAGCTCCAGACATATATGCCTGGATTCCATTGCAGTTGATAACTTTATCACTTTTTGCAAACTTCCCCATAGACTTCAATAAAAATCTGGGAGATAAAACCAGTGATAATATTTATCCATTGCAATGTATAGTAGTTTAGGCCATATTAGTTGAAGAGCCGGTTTACATGGGCCACAGTGCCACCCAGCAATGGCCATGGTGCAGTTATGCACAGTAGAGACTACCCATGTCGTGGCTGATGAGGAGTGGGACTCTCTGAATTCAGACCGTAGTCAAGGACTACAGTCTAAATACGGAGCCCTGCTCCATTAGCAGCCGCGGAGCGTGTAGTCTGTAGTGCACATGACTGCAGCGCGCCCAGCCGTCTCTTCTGCACATGACGGCTTCTGACAAACAATTTAGCGAATTATTATATAGAATTTGGAGACATTTGGATGACAGAGAGATCTTCAAAGCATTGCTTCGCAATTAGCTGGAAACATCATCCAGGGGGGTTTAAACAATTAGTTTATGAGGTATTTCTTACTGTAATTGCATGCAGCCTTTATGTTTTTATAATTTATTCAAGCAATACCATTTGGCCATTCTAGGCCTCGATTCAAATCCCCTGTCACCAAAAAAAAAACACCCACCTGCATTTTTTCAAGCACGGCAAGCAATTAAATCACCTGTGCTATGAAGAAATACTGACAGAAAAAAAACACAAGTCGGGCACTAAAGTTAGCACCCATTTGAACCCATCAAAATTAGTTCTGTTTTCTCATTCAGTTCCATGCATTAGGCTGAAACATGCATTAAGGGACCCCAGTTTATCACCAAAAATCTAGACCCACGCATGAATTGAAGGGGACAAAAAGCCAAAAAAAAAACTAAGTGATCACTATTGATATGGGGCCCTAAGCCTCTCTGGCACTTAAAGGGTAAAACTGTGCTATCCCCAATGAAAATAAGTAATTCATTTCCCCCAGCAGTGAAAGTGTTAATGATGCTGCTGCCTCTGCTGCTGTTGCTGGTGGTGGCATCAGGATTGCATGCCAAAATTTCACCCCCATGATACCTTCCAGGCCGATGCACGAGCATCTCTGTGAAAAAAGTTAACTGGGACTCAGTTTTATATGGGCATTCTTTGTTCAAAATGTTTTCCAGACTGCCACTGTCTGGAATGTGTACTTACACACCTCCCAGCCAATCAGATTCTAGCAGGTAGGGGTGGGAGAAAGCTCTCGCCGTGTTCCCGTGAGGAATTCTGCGAAAACCATGTTGTTGTCTGTTTTTTTGTGGGAAAATCCGATTTAAAACCAACAATTAAAATATTTGCATTTTTTGCCCATTTGCCAAAATTGTTAGACTTTTTTCAATGGCTAGAAAGTTTCCTCCCATTAATTTTCACTATAAAAAAGTGACATTTTTCCATAAAAGTGAAACACAATAGAAGCAGCTACAGAGTGAGGTAGATGTGCTGTGCTGTTCTGCTGTGATCTTTTGGAAAAATTGAGGTGGGAGAGACTTATAGTGAGTGCTATCACTATTATCAGGTTTAAAACTAATAAAAGGAGGAAGGACACTTGTGTGTCCACTGAGTCAGAGGAGGAAGTCATTACAACTGAACCAATGCTGTCCAGTCCCCTTAAATCACCCTTAGGGATCATGGGGAATTTAAGGGGAAGATAGCGAGAAAAGGGTAGTAATAGTGAGAGCAGGACAGGTCAGCTACCTGCACCTGCTGCCAGACGTGCTGTCCCTGCTGCCACCATTTCTGCCCATGCTGCCACTAGTGCTGTGCCTGCTGTCAGACATGCTGCTCCTGCTTCCACCAATGTTGTGCCTGCTGCCAGTGCTGAACCTGCTTCCACCAATACTGTGCCAGCTGTCAGATGTGGTGCCCCTGCTGCAACCCGTGTTGTGCCTGCTGCCATTGCTGAACTTGCTGCCACCAGTGCTGAACCTGTTGCTAGTCTGTCTTCTAATACTCAGGAGGGGAGTAAGGAGAAGTTGATGAAAAATGTTACAGTAATGGACCCTACGTCACACTTTCCATCCCCAAGCAGTGCCACCAGTGCTAGTACTACTTCTACTAAGGTCCAGCAGCTTGTTAGCATTAGAAGATAAGGAGGAGGTAATCAATAGCATCATATTAATAGTGACTGTGAGGAGGAATACTCTGCGGCTGAACTTGATGTGGTTGGTGTTAGTAGTAGTAGTAACAGTAATGGTGAAGCAGCCGGTGGGACTAGTGTTGGGGGAGTGGTAGGGGGAGCATTTGAGAGCATCCAGACTAGTGGTTAAAGGAACCCACACCATTCCTCTGGCCCTGGGAGTCTCCTTACTTTCACTACAGTGTCCAAGTGGAACATAATTTAGAAGAGGCCAGAACTGGTGTTGTGTGACAGCAGGCACAGAATTAATACTACCACCTCCAGCAGTAGCACAATTCAGCTGCCTGTGCCTGCTACTGCTGCCAATCTGCCTTCTTCAGGTCAAAAAGAAATGCCAAATGTGACATTAGGGGACCCTCTGTCACATTACTCCTCACCTCCCCCAAACAGCAGTGAGATGTCTGTAATAAAGCAGAAACAGCAGCATGTGGGGACTAGTGGTGGTGGTGGTGATTATGTTGTTGGAGAAGCTGGGGTGGAAGATACAGTGATGGCCTTTTTAGCAAAAACTAAGAAGGAATAGGAGACAGGGATGAAGATGGGCATCACCATCACCACCACTAGCAATGACATTTTGGAATTAGAGGAATTTGCAACTGCTCTAATTCCTTCTGATGCTGAGTTGCAAGGCAGTAGGATGCTGAGTAGAACTCTAGGGTGCCACAGACCACAATGGGAACAGTGGGAATGGGGTAAAAAAGTGATGCGATCTAAGATAGGTTTCTGCTTGCCAGAGGTAGCAATACTCCTGGTCCTAGTTGTAGTGCTGATTCTGAGGCACTAGCAGCAACAGCAGCAACATCATCAGCTGCCACAGACAGTGAAGGGGAATGTGGAGGACAAGAGGAAAGAGGCCATTCTTCTCCACCTGTTCCCTATCCCCTAAAGTCATGGGTGTGGGACTATTTTTCTCTTGGTGCAGGCACAGCGTAGTCATCACCAACAGGACTGTGCACAATTTGTGACAAGTCAGCGAGAAGAGCAAATGAGGGAACACAGCTTGGCACAACTGTCCTGATAACACACATGAAACACAGATACCATGACATTTATGTCAAACACCTACCACAGAAATCAAGCACCGCTGTTGCTGTACCCCCTGACTCTCCAGAAAAGCAACAAGATGTGAGGTGGAGATCAAAGAGGAGGAAGAATAGAGAAACCCAGGCAGAGACTGGAAGTTCCATGACGAGCAAAACAACTAGCTTGCCATCACCTTCTTCCTCTAGGGTAACTACATCTTCTGCTAATCCATCTCATTGATCATTACCTCCCCCTGCCAAATGATAGCCAATCTGTTGATGTTAGGATGTGGAAGTTCGGCTCCACCCATTGCACATTGTGTGGTGCACTGACCACACATGTCATTGTGGTGGAGGAGAATCGCAAGCAGGGCATCAAGTGGTATCTGATGAGATTCCATCCCGCAGAATATGTTAAGATGCTGGCAGGGAGGGTACATCATTACTATTAAACTGTCAGCAACTTGTCAAGTCTCCTTAGCGGGGTGTGAACAAGGGGTAAAGTGACAGCAGCAGTACTTGGTTTCTGGTATCATGGTGTTTTGATACAGTTGTGCCCCAGATTTTATTTACCACACACCCACACACATTGTGCACATTGCAGTTGCTGATGAGAGGCACAGTTCCTGCTCTCAAGGGAACAAATTATATTCTAATAACAACACACCCATGATTTTGGAGGAGGGGCAGGTGGAGAAGAATTATTTTCCAACTTCTTCTTTTCTCCACATATACTATGGGCTACTTATTGTGCTGCTACTGCCTCAGGTGCATCACTGGAGCTAGTCATGGCAAGTGGAACCTTCATCATCCATCAATCATGTTACTGCTGTTGTTGATCCCATTCCCTTTCAGCTGCTTATTCATCCTGCTTCTTAAACAGGACATCACCTGTGGGCAGTATACCAGTAGTGCATTTTTTTCCTAAGGGCTTGGGTCTCTAACAACAAATCTAACAAATGATCCTCTACAAAATACTCTATCAAGTCAAGTATCACTCCACCCCAGTCGCAGCTTATGCCAGGGGGATCCTGTCTCTATCACTTTACATACAAATTTATTTAATTTATTTATTATTAACTGCCCCCCAATACCAGTCAAGAACCCTCCAAAAACAAATTCCCTGTTCAACTGATATATTCTTCAGACTCCACCTACCAACACAGGCACCCTCCTCAGACCCCTTTTATACCATGTCTTATGGGGTTTTTTATTTGTATTTAGGATTTATTTTGTATTAACTGCCCCTCCAATCCCAGTAAACAATCCCCCCCAAAAAAAAATCCCTGTTCAACTGATTCTTTCCCCACATTCCACTAACAGAGGCACCCTCATTCTTCTTTTATACTATGCCGTTGAGAAATAAAATAATATTTTCTTTGTGTTGTGCATAAATTCAAGGTTCCCATTGATTTCAATGGAATGAGCTAGGCGAAAAAAAGTGGAAAAACTGCACTTTTCGTGGGAAACTATTTGCCAAGTGGGAAGTGACATTATTCACCGATTTCAGTTTGAGGCGAATATTTTCACTCATCCCTACAAGTGGGGGGATGATAAAATCTGCTACAAGCTGACCGGCTGGGAGGTGCGTAAGCACATATCCCAGCCAATGGTAGGCTGGAAACCATTTTAAGCAAAGAATGGCCATAATTATTATTATTCAAAATGTATTTGCCAAATATTTGTTCCTCATCGGGCTCCAAAGTATTTTTGATGATTGGAATTTAACTCTTTGAGTGCCAGAGAGGTATGCAATACATTGTACTGCAATGCGTTGTTTACCCCTCCGCCACTCAAAGTATTTACGAATACATTACTTGAACACATATGTTTTACAAAACAATTTTAATGTGGACTCTCTTTCTTTTTACAGGTGCATCTTTTAGAACAGAGGAAGGCAGAAGAGAATACAGAAGATGAAGAGAAAAAGGAAATCAGAAGATGGAAGATGACACAAGAAGAAGGACAGTGAATGACAGGTAAGTCTTAAACAGATCTAGAAGTTAGGCTAATGTTAGGGCTAATATTGTTGTACTTTACTGTTAGGGGTAGTGTAGGGTTAGTGCTTGGCAGGATGACTGTATTTTAGCTCACACTCGGTCCTTTTGATGTTCCCATTACTCACACTATTCATCATGAGTTTTGAAAATATAAATAACACAACAGACGTTTGGCCACAGGTCAGTTTCTGTGGCCCAACGTTCATTGTGGTTTCAGTTGGTATGGTAATTGAATGGCTCTGTTAACACATTTTAGCTAAGCCATTTGAATCGAGGTCCTAGGCTGCCCATTATCCTACAGTAAAAACCTCAAACCTCATTTGGTCCTTGGTCTTGTTTTGTGTCAGGATTTCCTTATGCCTATCCCATGCGTACTTAAGTTCCATCACTGTATTACCCTACTTCTGCTGGTAGAATATTCCATTTATATAAAAGTAAAGCTTTTTACATTATATATAAGCCTCCGTCCCCCTAGTTTTAGACTATATCCTCTTATCCTAACATTTCTACTCCTTTGAAATGTACTTTTGTCCTATATTTTGTTGAATTCCTTTATGTATTTGTATGTTTCTATCATCTCCTCTTTCTCTGTTCTCTCCTCCAAGCTATACATGTTCAGATAATTTCATCTATTCTGATCATTTTTGTCCTGTAAATAATTCACCATTTTAGTAGACCTTCTCTAAATTCTCTCCAGAATATCTATTTCCTGCTGGAGATGGGGTCTATACTGTACACAATTCTCTAGGTGAAGTCTAATCAGAGATCTGTAGAGTGACTTGACCACTTCCCCGTTTCTGCTACTAATGATGCCAAGTATACAACCTAGCATCCTGTTTGCATTCCTTTTTGTTATATTGCCTGCCTACCTTTAAGTCATTAGAAAAGTCCCTTTACTCTGATGTCTTCAACATTAAATTACCCTTAATTCTTTATTCTGCCACTGGATTTTTTTTTCTCAAAAAGCTTTATTGGTAGAATAAATGATACCATAGCAGCAAAAAGGCTTATTCCTCTGCCACTGGATGTTATATAACAAGTGCACTATTTGACAATTATCAACATTAAACTGCAGCTGTCATACACTTTGGCATATTCCACCATGTCTACCATTTTGCAGATCTTTGTATCAACTGCACAAAGGCATACCTTACCTTGACAACCTTTTACAATATCACCAATAAACACAAAAAGAATGGACTCCAGTACAGATCCTTGAGGTACCCTACTAGAAACACAACCTTCTCCTTTCAATTATTTTTGCATGCAGCCCTAAACATTGCAGTTTCTTAATGAGTGTTGTATGAGGGACAGTGTTAAAGGGATAGTAATAATCAAAATTTAAAAAAAAAAAATATGTTGTAGGGTTTTTCCCCCTGAGTAAAACAAGTGTACTCCCACTGCTTAAAGGTGTTTTATTCAAAAGGTATTACAGCTTAAATTTGAAATTAGGTGCAATATCACAGTGGCCTGAAATTGTACTGTGGTGCTTTTGCTACACCATCCTATGGAGATTTATGGTCCACGGATCAGAGTTGTCTATAGGATGGGGTAGCAACAGCGCCACTGTACAATTTCAGGCCACTGTGATATTGCACCTAAAAAAGTCAAATTTGAGATGTAATACTTTTTGAATAAACAACTTTCAGCAGTGAGAGTACCATTTTTTTACTCGGGGGATAAACACGACAATATATATTTTTTACATATTAAGTATCACTATCCCTTTAAATACTTTACTGAAATCTAAATAAGCTATGTCTACCACTCCCCCGGTCTATTATTTTAGTTACACAGTTTAGTTTTACATTTCCAAATGCATTTTACTCCCTAATATGAGCAACTGCTTAACACAAAGCCATACCATTTTGATTATGTAGATAAGTGGTTCTATAGCATTAGGTCACTCTTGTTTAAACGTAGGACTTATATAGGTAGCTGTCCATCACCAAGTAGTCAGACAAATCTGTTTATATGTGTTTATAGTGCACCTATAGTTGTTGCTGTATCTACTGACCCTCAGTTCAAGTATGCATTTAGATTGTTATTACACTTACTCACAAAAGGCAATACACTTTAATGATCTGATTGAGAAAACCCTTATACAGAAGTAAAATTTCTAGAAATTCACAGAAATACTCTATTGCTTTATGAAGACAGCTATGTAGGTTACAGTTTCTATTATACTCAGTAATTATATAGCTATACATGGCTATTCTATGAAGGGAATATACCTAGCTAAGTCCTTCTGTCAAATACAGCAATTTTTAGATATACCAAACTACTGTATGAAGCGCAGTTATCTACATATGTTCTATTACACACAGAAATTATTTAGACATACTTGATTCTACTTGACTCTAACATACCTTTGGTAGATAGATATAGGACTATGAGTTCTAGATGTCTTGATTTAGTCTGGGATTTGATTCAGTCAGTTGGGTGAACATATTGCCTATGATGCTGTTGTGTGTGTGTGTGTGTGTGTTTATGTTTGTGTGTGTATGAACAAGGCAGCTGCTAGCAGGAACACACAACCTAAACTCCACTATTCTTTAAAGGGACAGTAAAACTTAATATGTCAAATATATATTATATGGTTTATCACCCAGAGTAAAAAAAAGGGTACTCCCAGTGCTGAGAGGCATTTTATTAAAACATTATGGCAGGTCAAACTCAAATCTTTTTTATATACTGTCTCTACATGGCCTGAAATTTTACAGTGGCACTGATGCTACACCATTCGATAGAGATTTATGGTCAACTTACCAGAACTGTCGATTGGATGGTGTAGCAACAGTGACACTGAAAGCTTTCCGGTCATTGAGATACTACACCTACAAAATTCAAGTTTTGTCTGACAAAAACATCAGCAGTGGGAGCACCTTAACTTCTTAAGAGTATACACCTAAAAAATTATGTGTTATGCCTTTAAATGTGAAGCAGTGTTTAATACATCTCTAGCATTCAAAAGGTTAAATGCCCCATTAAAATCAAGGGAAAATTTGAGAAATTTGATTTATATCCTTTGGGTTATTTGGATTGTCCCAGAATTATTCAATTTTCTATTGAAAAGGGGATCCTCAGTGCATGAAACCTTTTGCACATAAATGCAGATTACACAGACTTTTTTGGCCAGTCTGTAGAAGCTATCTGATTGTAAGTAAGCCGCACAATTTGCAACCTTGACTTAGTGTTCCTTTAACCCCTTAGGTGCTATAGAAATGCAATGTGTTTGAAACAGATGTAGAATCCAAAGTATAAAATATGAAAGTTAAAATGCTGTTTTTGCACCCAAGTTGAGACCTACCAGAATCTGAAGTGGATAGCTCTTGCTTAAAGTGATGGTCTGGTTGTACACCTGAAGGGTCACAGCTTTAGTGTAAGATACAGTTTTCCTCCCTCTGTCTTCATTCTGCAGGTTAACCTGGAAAGGGGTGAGGGAAGGATCTGAGGAGCAAACTGACACCAGTTGATAGATGCAAGTGCCCATGAAATCAAATTTCTTTCCATCAAAGGTGGTGAAGTGTGGGTCACCAGATGCCACACAGATAGAGTAATTTGCTGGATAACAACCTTGGACACCATTAACCAACATACATTTTTCACTGGCTTTACAATGATCTTCCTTGCATACTACCATGCCTAGAGTAGCGTCACACTTGCAGTGTACACTACATTTTTCGTCCGACCAAAATTCCTGGTTAGGTTGGTAATAGATTCCATTGTCGTTACAACCACAGCTTGTAATGGGGACACATTTCCCAGCACTTTGAATGAAACCTTCATTACACTGACAGGTTTCCACACAAGGTTCTGTGCATCTGTTTGGAGCAGTTCTATCAGAACATGTTGCTGGACAAGCACTGCCACAGGGCTCATAGTGGCTGTTCTCATCAGGACATAAAAAGGCTGTGTAAATAAGAAAATAGAAGGAAAACAACTTACTAAAATATTTGTTGAAACTGCACAAAAATAAACAGTATAAGAAAAACATCTATAATAAAGATTAAATGCATTTTTCTTTTCACTATAACAGATTTACAAATATTTTCTTGTGATTTTTTTTTACTTAAAGTGATAGTGATACTTAATATTTTGTTTATTTAGTACTACAGTGCTTTAAAAAAAATAAGAACTATGTAAGTCTTATCTCTCAAACCTTTATGGTTTGAAAGATATTCACAACTAAAGTTCCCTTTCCCTGACTGTTTCTGTCAAGTCTGCCATCTAGCTGACAGACTTGGATTCTGGTCCACAAACCAGCCAGTGGCTCTTTAACAGAGCAGAGATCGCAATCTTTAAAAAAAACTACTTCATTGGAACGGTCTACAAAGTGTGCTTGCAAACCAGGCACACTTTGTAGAACGTTCCAGTGAAGTAGTTTATTTTAAAGATTGCGATCTCGGTTCTGCTGAAGAGCTGCCGGCCAGTCTGCGGACAAGAATCCAAATCTGTCAGTTAGAGCACTGAAGTCACGGAGGGGGAAACTTTAGTTGAGAATATCTCTCAAACCATAGGTTTGAGAGATAAGACTTACATAGTTTTTAATATTTTTTAATGCCTACAATACTAAATAAACTAAAAATGAAGTATAAAAGAGAAGAAAGCTCACAGCGCTTACTCACCATAAAATATCCATATCATATTATAAATTAAATATAAGAATAAAGTTAGAAATATAGATAGCAGCAAGGAATGAGAGGGTTCTCCAGTCCCCCTAACATTAGGCCTAAACCCAAAAGTGAAAACACATACAAAAAAGACAGTCCTGTGCTCCTTTATATACTATGAACATAAGTGCCCTGTATTTAGCATATTTAATAACTCTTAGTAAATCTAAGTGAAAATAAATGAGAATTTCGTCCCACAAATTGGCCAATCCATGTGTAAGCTTACCACCACGCCAAGGTATCTCACTTTGCGGTAAGTCCTACTCTAATACACCTATAAAGACCCTATCTAAATTAAAAACAGACATTCTCTGAAGATAGATGTTATAATAAACGCATCAGTGGGGACCCTTTAAATATCATTTTGATGTTTTTATTTCTTGTGGGTCCCAGTGTAATGCAATTAATAACAACAGACATACAACAAGACAAAAAAACAAAATAGGTGTAGAGGGGGGACTTGCCCAATTTGTGGGATGAAATTCTGACTTATTTTCACTTAGATTTACTAAGAGTTATTACATATGCTAAATACAGGGCACTTATGTTCACAGTATATAGAGGAGCGCAGGACTGTCTTTTTTGTATAAAAATGAAGTATTACTATCACTTTAAAGCAAAAGTGTTACTTTGTAACACTTTTATGATTTCGAAAGAATTTTTTGTTAGTATTGTTTATTTTAAGCAATATTTTATGAGATATATCATTATTTGTCATTTTATGCCAATTAGACTGTATAGGCTGGCATGTTGGGTATACAAACTAACATTCCACACTGTTCTCCCTCCCTCCCACCACTCCATGCAAGTGAGCACTAGCTAATTTGAATGAGTTGATCAGCTGATAATTATTCAAATGTTGTCAAGAAGGATGTTCCCCATGAGGTGAGAATATAGACTAGTGTTGAGCGAGCACCCCGATGCTCAGGTGCTCGGGTGCTCTGACCGAGCACCGCCGGAGGCTCGAGTGCTCGGCCGAGCACCCGAGCCCCATTGACTTCAATGGGGCGACACGAGCATTACACCAGGCACCCCCTGCTCTGATGAGGGGAGGGTGCCTGGTCAATGCCCCCTTCATCTCCACAATGTCCCCCTTCATCTCCGCAATGTCCCCCTTCATCTCCGTAATGTCCCCCTTCCACAATGTCCCCCTTCATCTCCACACTGTCCCCCTTCATCTCCGCAATGCCCCCTTCATCTCCGCAATGTCCCCCTTCCACAATGTCCCCCTTCATCTCCACACTGTCCCCCTTCATCTCCGCAATGCCCCCTTCATCTCCGCAATGCCCCCGTACCTCCAGTCCCTGGTGGTCCAGCGGAGCGTCTTCAGATCTGTGCCTCCTTCGGCACAGATCCCCGCCACCCGAACATTGCGGGCGAGCACATGGCGGTACTCGTACGAGTACCGCCATGTGCCGAGCAGAGCGATGCTCGAGCCGATCCGAGCATCGGCCGAGCATGCTCGCTCAACACTAATATAGACATATTCTGCCATAAGCTTTTTTGATTCTCAGTGTGATTTTATAATATCTCTCTTTTATGTGTGAGAGTCACTGCAGTCACTTACGGTACAGATAATGATAGACCTTACTCCATAGGCTGGCCCCTCTTTTTCTGGCTGTTGTAGGAGTCAGGGTCTGTTGAACCTGTCTTTCAACTGAGCGTCAGTCTGCAACTTTTTTGACAGTCAGTCTCAGTGGCTCAGACAGCTCAGGAAGGAACTTAAATATCCTGTCTCTTCTCAGTGAAACAAAATTTTGGGGTATTAGGAATAAATTTCCTTTCTCCCTTCACACTCTTCCAGATTCCCTTATTACAGAGGTTCAGCCAGCTAAGAAAGGAACTTGGATCACCTGTCTGTCTCTTCTCAGTTAAATAACAGTTTGAGGTATTTGGGGTAAATGTTTTTTTTCACACTCCCTGAACATCTGAGCTGTTCTAATCCACTTTTATACTATCCAAGTGTGAAAGGAAGGAAAACTTTCCACATTGATTACAGTGCAATGTGCAAGATAGGGAAAAGTGGAAAATCATCACTTTTCACAGGAAATTTCATTCAGTATTTTCCTCCTGTTTCAGTTTGAGGTGAATAATTTTGCCCATCTGGATTCATGAATAAGAATCAGATCTATCACTTTTATTATTGTTTTGCAAGGTATTATACATAAACCATGTGTTTTGTTATTTAGGGGAGACCAGTGGAGAATGGGAGGGAGAAAGAAAGACAGAATGGAGAATGGGAGAGAGAAAGATAAATATAGCGTGGCAAATGGGAGGGCAAAACCGTGAAAGGGAAGGAGAAATATGGGCACAGAGTAGTGAATGGGAGGGGCAGATTGGTGAAAAGTAAGGAGAAATATAGACACACAGTGGGAATAGAAGGGCAGAGTGGTGAAAGGGAAGGAGAAAGACAGACACAGACTGATGAATGAGAGAGGCAGAGTGGTGAAAGGGAAGGAGAAAGATAGACACAGAGTGTTGAATGGGAGGGGTGAGAGGGAAGGAGAAAGGTAGACTCAGAGTGGATGGGAGGGGCAGAGTGGTGAAAGGGAGAGACAGAATAGAGAATGTGAGAGGCAGAGTTGTGAAAGGGAAGGAGAAAGATAGACACAGAGTGGTGAAAGGAAAGGAGAAAGATAGACACAGAGTAGAGAATGGGAGAGGCAGAGTTGTGAAAGGGAAGGAGAAAGATAGACACAGAGTGGTGAAAGGAAAGGAGAAAGATAGACACAGAGTAGAGAATGGGAGAGGCAGAGTTGTGAAAGGGAAGGAGAAAGATAGACACAGAGTGGTGAAAGGAAAGGAGAAAGATAGACACAGAGTGTCGAATGAGAGGGGATAGTGGTGAAAGGGAAGGAGAAAGACAGACACAGAGTGCTGAATGGGAGGGAAGGAGATAGACAGACACAGAATGGATAATGGGGAGAGTGGGCAGAGTGGTGAAAGGGAGTCATGGTGAGGGGAGGTGATGGAATTGTGGTAAAATGGTGAATATAAATTATAGAAATCTCCTGCAGGGGAGAGGGGGTTGTTAGTACTAGGATATGTAAGAACTCTTTATTGTAGAGGAATTGAGCTCATTATATTGATGTTTGTGTAGTGGGACTGTACTTTTATAAACCTTTAAGTGCCACAAGGATGTGCAATGCACATACCTATGGCAGTCAAAGAGTTAGGAGAATTATGCTGTTTGTGGTGCAGAAGCCTGAGATGATCCTCTACCCTCCCCCAGTGTGCAAGTGGGGAAGCAGGGAGAATGCTCTCAGATTTCAGACTTCAGGATTGTCGTAAGGGAGGGGTTCCCTTCCACATTGTCAGCTGTATGACAACTGTACATTTTTGTGATTCAATGATGGCTCAGCCTGTTACTACATAGGAAGCTATAAGGAGATACCAACATTTCCAGTCTCAGGTATGCTATGTTGATACTGTGAACTCTGACAACAGAGGCTGCTATTGGAATTTAGTGTATGTGGTGAAGAGTCACATCGACAAGCATACAATAATGGCTATTTATCCTGCATTTCCATATGGAAATGAGCCATTGTCAAAGTGTGCAGTGTAAAATCATAAACCTGTTGAAGGCATGGTAGATTGATGGTGATGAAGGCGAATTTAAAGAAATATGATGGCGACATAATGCATATTTGCAGCGTAACTTCTATACAGATCTGACACAACATTGCCATCCTGAGCCCTTATCAACCTTTAGTGGATCTGAGGCCAGGTATACCTAACCCTTATCATTTCATGGTGAGCATCCCCACTAGGACTTGCTGCCATTATAAAATCCCAGTGGGATGATCTGAATGGAACCCATGTTTTTCTGTCCCTTCACACAACGCTGTAACTATGATGGATTTTTCTAGTAATTAATAACTAGCTAAAAAAAAAACAATACTTCTGGCCTGTATACTTACGGCATTTAGTAGGAGTTCTCCAGTCATATATTTCTACACCTTCCTTCCTGCATATTGTAGCATAGGATTGAAGAGCCAGACAGTGAAGGTGCTGCAAGATATCATTATTGCAAATATCTTTTATGCAGTTGTTAATGAATGCTTCAGGGCTGATTTTGGGGTAACACTCTCTGAAGGGTCCATTGTCAGTCTTGTTGAGGAGACCACACGAGTCATCCCATGAATAGTGTTTTATTTGTTTGTCATCACAAATCAAGCAGTTTCCTTCACAGACATCAAAGCAGAATGAATCTTTTTCATTGACTTTCCAGCTTTTTGCCCACTCTGTAACTGAAATTAATGCATGATTGTCTATGGTCATCTTCTCATCGTTGGAATTCTGGTTAAAATTACCACAGAGACCACCAGTAGTTCCATAGTAGCTGCTTGGTATTGTTATTGCCACCTGATAGTCATAATTGTAAGTCACTCGAAGGCCGAAGTCTGTGCTTACTACTGCATTAGGTCCACTAAGGCTTATTGATATCCTGCCATCATACAATGTCAGGGGTGTGTTCATAATCGCATCATTTACCTGGATGATTAAAAAGAGAAGCTTTAGTATTGTATCGAATCAATACTGTAGCTATAAATAAAGTAATCTGACAAAGCTACTCGGTGTTTGGAAATACTAAGGTATTCAGCATGTTTTAAGAGCTGGTAATATCAAAAAATAAATGTACATCTGATTGTTAATTGTAATTTTTTATAATGAATAGTATGCTCTGAAAATCCTTTACCTTCATATGTGGCTTGAAAATCCAATGAAAAGTCCCCCATTCCCCTTTTCAGCACATCATGTTGACTTCCCTCAGATCAATAGCTGGTCCAGCAGACTGCAATGAGGGTCAATATTGTGTTAGCATAAGGTAAAACCTGCCCTCCTTCATCAAGGGCGGTAGGGTTTTACTTACACTGACACACAATATTGTGATCCATCCGGTCAAGTGACTGGTTTCTGGATCTGAGGGAAGTCAGCATTATGTGCTGAAAAGGAATGGGAGGAAGAAAATTTTAATTGGATTTGCAAGCCAAATATGAAGGTAAATGAATTTCAGAACATACTATTCATTAATTATAAAAAATTACATTGAACAATCAGATGGACATTTATTTTTTGACATTACTATCTCTTTATCATGAGTTAATCCTTCATTCCTTGGCTCATGACTCAGCGCATGGAACAATTCATTTTGGCATGAGCTTTTCCTGATGAGTAAAGCCTCTACCCATGCTGGAGGAGGTTTTATTAAAAAAAGCCATTACAACTCAAAGTTATTATTTTTAGATCAAACTTTTAGCATCACCATCAACTGATATGCAAAGGCAATCTGTTATATTGCATTTTTTGAGAACTTGAACTATTGACTACTGACTAAAGAATAGAACAGCACCCTCTGTAGGCCATAGTAGAAACCAAAGTTTCATGTAAAAAGAAGAAATATAACTAAGCAACGTGAGTACTCTTGTTTTAAGAGCCACATACTATGCATTTGTTTAATTATAAAAGCTTACTGCTCATTTACAAGATTTGTATGTTGGCAGAATTGGTCTGCCCCAACAAACTTGAGCTTTAGTGCACATTTTCTAATTATTGACTATGAGTACAGCGGTCTGCTCAGCAGACATATCACCAGAAAATGGTTTGTAAAAATGTTGTGTATAATTTATTATTGTTGCAGTACACTTTTTTCTGGTTGCCTTTAGTTCTAGAGAGCCTAAAGCACAAATGATAAAAGAAGGCTTTCTGGAGAAAACAAACCACCAAAAGAGTACAAGAAAAATTTGTTATACCTTTAAATGGACCTGCTAACCTTTTGAGACCTCTCTAGTTTTCAAGGGTTAGAAGTCCCATTTAAATCAACAGGACTTTTGAAATCTTCTTATCCCCTTTGATGCAGTTGGTCTGCCCCACAATTGCCTCCTTTTCATTTGTGTGCATGACCCCTGGTGAAGATCACAGGCCTCTAAGCAACAGAACCATAAGTGATCATTGTATTATACTACATACACAATGGTAGAGATATAAAAAACAATACTATTATACGAAAGGCTTACCATGACTTTTCCATAGTCAAATTTCATAATGGAGATCTTATATCCATATACAAATATATTGACCATTCTGACATAGGATAAATCCAGAATCCCTCTGGTCTCTTTCTGCTCCTCAATACTGAAAGGCACCAAGCTAGTGTCATTACCAATGTACTTAGCCAGGACATACGTGCAAGTACCCTCAAACTCAAAGCTGTAGTCATCAAAGGTTTGGTAATGGTTGTGCCCCCATTCCCAACAGGTTTCAGTGTAATCAGGAACACAGACAGGATTTTCTCCTTGAATTTTACATGTTTCTTTATTCCTACATGAGATGGATTTGCATGGATCTAAACAAAAAAAAAATATGTTCAGTTAATATCAGAGAAGGCTAAGGTATTCATTTCAACCCTTAAAAGGGAACTTTACCTTTTGGAGTAATCAAAATGTATAATAATCTTAAAATATCTTTGGCCCTTGAAAAAGTTTCTTGGTGATACTAAACGCGTTGGGCATTTTATTTGAAGATTATTATATATTTTTATTAGTGTTGTGCAATAAACTAATCTACTTATAACATAATATTAGAGTTTATGGCTATTTAAAATCAGGAGAAGACCCATGAAAGATGATCATTGACTCCTGATATGCTGATTATCTTCTTGTATCTGGTGAGCATTTATATATAGTGGGCTTATGATTTTTGACTTTCAACAGATACATTTTTAGAGGGGTCTGTGACCTTTTTTTGTTTTGTGTTTTGGCAGTTTGATTACATCTTCCAACAGTGTTTCTAGAGGGCAGGGATCACATAAAGAATCAAAGCAGAAAACCCCTTTTTTGCCACTGGAAAAGTTACACTGGTTATTTTGAGATGAAGGAGCCTAATTGATTTAAGAGTTCACACCTTAGTGGGTGGAGTTCACCTGCCAAAGATACTAGAACTGGTTAAATTAATCTTTTTGAATAAATCTGATAGTCACTACATTTTAGAGCACCAGAGCACTTGGTCTTTGTGTTACATATTAAAGACAGAAGATGTCCAACAGTGCCATCAGCTAAGAACTGGCTGAAAACAATGGGACCCTGGTACACCATCTATTGTATGGAGAAGTCTGATCAGAAGTGGTTTTCAAAAAGCCATATCTCTGACATGGAAACAAGGCCAATCGACTCAACTATACATGAAAATATAGGAACTGAGGTACAGAAAACTGGCAGCAGGAGCTCTCGACTGATGAGTTAAAATTGTAAATATTTGGCTGTAGCAGAAGGCAGTACAGGAATGAATGTCTTCAGGCAACAGTGAAGCATGGTGGAGGTTCATTGGGAGTTTGGGACTGCATTTCTGCAAATGGAGTTGGGGATTTGGTAAGAATGAATGGTATCCTCAATGCCAAGAAGTACAGGCATATACTTATCCATCATGCAGTACCATCAGGGAGGCATCTGAATGGCCCAAAATTTATTCTGCAGAATGACAATGACCCCAAACATACAGCCAAGGTCCATAAGAACTATCTTCAGCATAAAGAACAAGGAGTCCTGGAAGTGATGGTATGGTCCCCACAAAGCCCTGATCTCAACATCATTGAGTCTGTCTGGAATTACATGAAGAGAGCGAGAAGCAACTGAGGCTACCTAAATCCATAAAAGAACTGTGGTTTGTTCTCCAAGATTTTTGGAACAACCTACCTCCCAAGTTCCTTAACAAACTGTGTGCAAGTGTACCTAGAAGAATTGATTCTGTTTTGAAGGCAAAGGGTAGTCACACCAAATATTTATTTGATTTAGATTTTTCTTCTGTTTACTCACCATGCATTTTGTTAATTGATAAAAATAAACTATTAACATGTGTTTTTAAAGCATTCTTACTTTACAAAATTATTTCACCCCGCCTAAAACTTTTGCACATTACTGTATCGATGTACCTCAAAAACCTCTCTATTCAAGATGTTAATTAACCAGTGTGTAACACTAGGAATTTGGGAGAGAATACGCTGTGTCTTTAAGTTATCAGAGAGAGAGAGAGTTAAACAAGTATACTGTCACTGTTGGGAAGTTATCCATTCTAAATTGATCATAGCTCTATATTTTTTTTAAATAAATTTGTCAGTAACACCACCTTCTGTTTTAGCAAAACTAGGAGTACATGATAGTTAAATCCTTATATTTAAAATATATGCGCCTATTAGTGCTTGAACATAAATTATGATAATTACTTATATACATTGCTGATAAAAACTGCACACTTACCCACATTCACACATCCAACAACACCTTCCAGGACAGTGCACACCTCTCCTTTGGCACAGCTGTACGGCTCACACACCATTAATTGGGTGGAGCTGCAGGTACAACGTTGGCTACAATCTTCTTTTATGATAGTTTCATTGACCTATCAGGAGACAAAAAAAAGAAGCTTAACTATATAAAGCATCAAAAACTGTTGTTAATATATTTATCATATAATATAGTGAGCAAACATCAGAACAGACAAACCAGTTGCACTGTAAGAGACAAATACAAATTCTCATTGATTTAAATGTTTAATCCTTAGAATGGTAGAGAGGTCTCTGATGCATTGTTTTACAATTACTTTATGATATCTCTAGAATTTGGGGCATTTCTATGTATTTCATGTGCTGCAGTGGGCTTGCCCCAGATTTGCTGCACTTTTATCCTTGTGTATAAAAATATTGTGTCTATCTTATATATCAGTTTAGAAGTATTGCTTTCACAGATCAAATTGTAAATGTAAATTAACTGGAGATGGCTTGGTTAGCTAGCAGACTCACCATTTAAAATATGCTTTGGTTGTCATCAAAAGATCTCTCCATTAATTTCTATTTTTTGTGGGCAGGGGGTTGCACAGAAAAATGACATAGAGAATCTCCAATGCTTGTAGTACAAATACAATATTTAATATCAGCATAGTTTAAAGGGCTTACTAAATGGATGTATATATCCGTAAACATGCTTACTACATTTGGATTAATTCACACTCCCATAGGCAGAAATAGCAGTGGAATGCATATATACATCTATAAACCACTGCTATGACCAATAAGTAATGTGCGTCAATAATCTGAGGAGGATAGAGTATGACAATGGTAAAAATACATACACAAATCACACCATGCCAGTACCCCCCACCCACCACTAAAATACATATCTACCACATTGTAGGTTGTACTTTATTTTGTTTATTACTTAATATCATCCTAAATACATGCCACTGTGTGAGGAAGAGTTCACTGAAAAATTCTGGGCAAACTCCTCCCAAGGTAAATAAGCAGCCCAGTTGTCGTGGTGGTCAGAAATATAGCAAAGGAGGAATGCTCCAAGGCTTGGTTAGACCTCTCTGCCACACCAATGGACTGGGGGTGATAGGCAGAAGAAAATGCAAGCTGAATCCCCATCTGAGCACAAAAGTACCTCCAAAAGCGAGGCACAAACTGGCTCCCCCTGTCAGAGACAATAACCCTGGCCCTGGGTATACAATGGAGCTGAAAGACCTCTCTAGCGAACACCATCGCCAACACCTGCGCGGAGAGTAGTTTCTTAAGTGGTACAAAGTGAGCCATCTTAGAAAATTTGTCCACAATCATCAAAATGACTGTGAAGCCCAAGGATGCCAGAAGGTCAATGGACAGATGTGACCATGGATGTTCGCCGTTGGCCACAGGTTATATGAGACCTACAGGCAAGTGTTGAGGCGATTTATTTCAGGCACAAGTAGTGCAAGCTGCTGTGAAAGCAGACCGGAGGCTAGGCCACAAAAATAATCTCGATATGGACCAAATCAATTGATCTCGCCCAATATGGCCAGCCGTCTTGGAAGTATTATACATCTACAAAAGTTTGGTGTGCAACTGAGCAGGTGCAAAGCACCTCCTGCAGGGCTTCTCCACAGCAGCGGAAGTTTGAGCGGCCAATATTTCCTCTCCCAAAGGAGAGGTGATACAGGTTTGTATAGTAGCAAGTATATGTTCAGCCAGAATAATAGGAGTAGGAGGAGTCTCTTCTTGAGAGTGAGCACAAAACTGGTGTGATAGGGCATCAGCTCACACATTTTTCGAGCCCAGAAGGTATGAGACCACAAAATTGAATCTAGAAAGGAACAATGCCCACCCCCTGAGTCAAGAGTTATGGGAGGTGAGGGAGGACTGGATGGGTGCAAAAAGTGATGAGCCAATCTAGAGAGAGGCCTCTGCATCTGCTCCCTGAAAGAGGGTCTCTCCCTGACCCTGGTGTCAACTAGGATGGTAAACGAAATTAGCTCATCCAAATCATTGGGTAAATCGCGGGCAGCAATCTCATCCTTAATAGTGTCACACAGTCCTTGGCAAAGGGCTGCTACCAGGACCTCATTATTCCAGCCAACCTCGGCTGCCAGGGTACGAAATTCGATAGCTTACACCGCCACTGTACGAGTGCCCTGGAGGATGGTCATTAGGTGTTTTGAAGCCGAGGTTGCGTGGCCTGGCACATCAAAGACCCTTTTGAAAGAAGTCACAAATTCTGTAAAGTTATAGATTATGAGTTTATCCGTCTCCAATAAGGGATTCGCTCATGCCAATATCTTGCCGGAAAGGAGCAATATCATAAAGCCAACCTTACTGCGCTCCTTAGGGAAGGCGTGCGGTATCATCTCAAAGTATATGCCCAATTGGTTCAGAAACCCACGGCACAATTCAGTGTCCCCACCGTAACACTGTGGGAGTGGAGCAGAACCCAACAATCCTCTGATCACACCTGCATCAGGGACTGTTGAAACCGCCGGTGCTGAGGAAGAAGCGGAAGCGGCCACCGTTTGTGGGTTAAAGCATCCAAAGTGAGCAGTACGGTTGATCAAGGTCTGCAAGGCCAAAGATAATTGATCAATACATTTTGAATCTCCATCCTGCCCAGGATGTTCTGAAAAGGTGGATTATCAGTACCGTCATTAGTCATGGCCCTTTCGTACTGTCACAGTTCTCAGGAATAAACCAGGAGTCAGTACAGTATAAAGTAAAACCACGTTTATTCAGAACTCAAATAGGGTATATCTAAAACAGCAAGACAACAGGAACGGGCAGAGGGTCACAAGATAAGCTAGCACTACTATCAGAAATAGTAGGCTGCCCAGGCTAGGCCTCACTGCGAGAGACTAGGCCTACGCCACTGGTAGTCTCTGCTGGAACCTGGAACTAGAACAGGAACAGGCTAATGCCACTGGTAGTCTTCTGCTGGAACCCGGAACTGGAACAGGAACAAGATCACTCCGATCAGGAATGAACCAGGGATGTACCTGACTCACGCCTGCAGTCAGTATATATGATAGCCTACCAGAGCCATAGGTTTGCACCAGATTGGGTGTTCACTACAAAGGGCAACACAGAGGGAGCAGTAAGACAGAGCCACAGGTGAGCACCAGATAGGATGGTCAGACAAGCCTAGGTCATATACAAAGTGGTAGTCAGCCAGAGCCACAGGTCTGCACCAGACTGGATGTTCACTAGTATGGAGGCAACACAAAGAGAATAGTCAGACAGAGCCACAGGTCACCACCAGAATGGAAGGTCAGACAAGCCTAGGTCATACATGGAGTGGGTAGTCAGCCAGAGCCACAGGTCTGCACCAGATTGGATATCCACTAGTATAGAGTCAACACAAGAGAATAGTCAGACAGTGCCACAGGTCAGCACCAGAATGGATGGTCAGACAAGCCTAGGTCATACACAGAAACCAGGAGCAAAACAAAGAGAACTGCACTGGACACCAACGAAAGGGCAACTAAGGGCAACTAAGCCCTGAATCCAGGCAGTTTAAATAGTCCTAGCCGGGAGGAAGGAGGAGCCCAAGTAAGTGGCCAGTAGGAATATATACAATGCACACGTCCCTCCATCAAGCCCGTAGGAGACTGCCCGGCAGTGAGGCTAGAGCCGCTGCACGAAGAGGATGCGGCCAGAGCCGCTAGAACCTGGAAACAGCCGAGCCGCGAGAACCACAGAACTCGGCCGAGCAATGAGGTGGGCAGAGGCGGCTGAACTGCAAGGGAAGTCACAACTGTGACATACCCTTACAGACAAGATACAGTTTCTCAAACAGCACATGAGTACTTTTGGGAATAGACTCCATATCCCATAGTCCTGGTTCAGACAGAGATACTGGCATGTGTGATTACCACGGTGCCCGTGATTACTGTGCGACATTCTGACTTCCAGGTTTGTGCAGTACTGACTTTTATTGGTGCTTGCTGGCTAGCCCCTCCCAGGGCTAGCCTTCATATACTCCCTCATGACACCTTTCATGGTGTCTCCGAGATCTGTGACTCAGTGCTTCTGTTCCGTGTTGATCCGATTTCTGGCTGACTACCGCTCTCTGTGTATTGACCCAGGCTTTGGCTTACTACCGCTCTCTGTGTACCGACCCAGGCTTTGGCTGACTACTACTCTCTGTGTACTGACCCAGGCTGTGGCTGACTACCGCTCTCTGTGTACCGACCCAAGCTGTGGCTGACTACCGCTCTCTGTGTACCAACCCAGGCCGTGGCTGACTACCACTCTCTGTGTACCGACCCAGGCCGTGGCTGACTACCTCTCTCCGTGTGTTGATCCAGGCTCGACTGACTTGCTATACTGTTGCCTCGCTTTGCAGTCAGTGCTACCTGTCTATAGCGGTTACTGTTGCCTTCCGATTTTGCTCAGCCTGTTGCGATCAGTGGCCTCCGTTAAGCACTCCCTGTCAGTGCGATCTGGTCACTAAGCAGTTACTGTTATCTTCCTATCTCACTCAGCCTGTACTGTGGTTGCATCCGTTTAGCACTTCCAGTCAGTGCTACCCAGTCAGTAGTGGTTACTGTTGCCTCACTAGTTGCTCAGCTGGTACTCGGCTGCCTCCATTAAGCACCTCCAGTCAGTGCTGCTCAGTCACTAGCTGTTACTGTTGCCTCACTAAGTCACTCAGCTGGTACTCTGTTGCCTCCGTTAAGCACCTCCAGTCAGTGCTACCCAGTCACTAAGCGGTTAAGGGTTGCTGTACTATTTTGCTCAGCCTGTACTTTTGGTTGCCTCCGTTTAGCACCTCCAGTCAGTGCTACCTGGTCACTAAGCGGTTAACGGTTGCCTTCCTATTTCTCTCAGCCTGTTGCGACCCATGACCTCCATTAAGCACTTCCTGTCAGTGGGATCTGGTCACTAGCGGGTACTGTACACCTCAGGACTCAGTCTGTACTACGGTTGCCTCCATCCGCACTTTCAGTCTGTGCTATCCAGTTTATGGTCAGTCCTTGGTGTTCCAGCCACTAGGCTGCCTTACCCGGTATTTGGATGGCCGGTAGAGCCTCCTCAGTTCCTTGTTGCACCAGTTATTAGGCTGCCTTACCCGGTATTCGGTAAGGCCGGTAAAGCCTCCTCAGTTCCCTGCTGCACCAGTTATTAGGCTGCCTTACCCAGTATTCGGTAAGGCCGGTAGAGCCTCCTCAGTTCCTTGTTTCACCAGTTATCAGGCTGCCTTACTCGGTATTCGGTAAGGCCGGTAGAGCCTCCTCAGTTCCTTGTTGCACCAGTTATTAGGCTGCCTTACCCGGTATTCAGTAAGGCCGGTAGAGCCTCCTCAGTTCAATGTTACACCAGCTATTAGGCTGCTTTACCCGGTATTCGGTAAGGCCGGTAGAGCCTCACTATTGTATGCTATCTTGAATGCCCTGTCCTGTGTCAAACTTTATTGCTGCTGCTTTGTAGAGTTTGTACCCGTGAGGGGCCTTGTGCGCTTTATACTATCTAATAAAGCTTTCCTATTTTATCCTACCCAATTGTCTGAGTGCTCATTAAAACCGTGACAGTGATCCTCCAGACAGGAACTGATATACAGGTGAAGCAAGAACAGAAAGGACAAGATCTTCGGGAACAAGAGAGGTCATATCAGAAGGGGCAGGTATAACCTCAGTGGTAGGTAGTACAAATGTGGTGCATACATCCATTTTGGTTTCAGATTTCAGTGATGCATTTGAAATGACTGTTCTGAATTCAGCATACTACAGCTGTATCAGGAACACAAGGATAGATAGTACAGAACTTTCAGGCAAAGGAGAGGTTTCATCATCTGAAGGGACAGGTATACTCTCAGTAGTAGGTAGCACAGATGTGGTGCATACGCCCATTGTAGTTTCAGACTCCAGTGATACAGTTGAAGTGACTGGTTCAAATTCAGCATGCCACAGCTGTACCAGGAAAGCAAGGATAGATAGTACAGTACTTTCAGGCAAAAGAGAGGTTTCATCATCTGAAGGGACAGGAACATCCTCTGATTCACACAGCAGAGGCTTCAACTTGTCCTTAGATTGTGTAGGAGTGAGAATTAATTCTTCTACAGCAGAATCCTCTTCCAATGCTGCCGGTGTGGAAACTTCTATGTAGGCAGAATTTATCTCCGAACTTGGCACCATGGGCAGTGCCTCTGGAATAGGAGACATAGACAGAGGAGGCGTCACCTTTGACTCAGGAATCATGAGCGCTGCCTGTAGAGTCTCCATCACCGCAGGTAACAGAGGCAAAGAGTCTGAGACTAGTTCCAGAGTCTGGCTCCTAGGGGAGTGCAAGTTCACTGCAGCCTTGGAATGAACAGGCCGGATTTTCAGAGGTCTTCTTTTCCTGTGTTTGGACCATAAAACTCTGTCATGGACTGCTGGTCAGGAAAGGGTGCTGACCACAGTAGCAAAGGTAAATAAATAAAGTAGAGCCCAGAGAGCAAGCAAACCAGCACACACACAATTAAAGGGAACAGAAATGTATTTTATATATATATATATATATATATATATATATATATATATATATATATACATACAAAGAACATGCAAAAGTAATGCACAACAAAACATTCAATGAAACAGAAAAGAGCAGGGCCTCTGGGCTCAGGGAACAGGGCCTCTGGGTGCAGGGAGCACGGCCTCTGGGTACATGGAAAAAGGTTAGCTCAGGAACACAGGAGGGAGGCACAGGAAGGCAGGAGGGCAGCCAGCTCAGAAACACAGGGGTGCAGCCGGCTCAAGGAACTCTGGGGTGCAGCCCGCTCAAAGAACTCTGGGGGTGCAGCCAGCTCAAGGAACTCTGGGGGTGCAGCTGCTCAAGGAACTCTGGGGGGGAAGCTGTCTCTAAGAATTCTAGGGGTGCAGCTGACTCAAGGAACTCAGGGGGTGCAGCCGGTTCAAGGAACTTTGGGGGTGCATCCGGCTCAAGGAACTCTGGGGGTGCAGCCAGCTCTAGGAACTCTGGGGTATAGCCAGCTCAGGGACTCATGGGGACAGCAAGCTCAGAACCTCTGGGTGCAGTTAGCTCTCAAAGAACTGTAACGGTTTGTACGACACTCAGACACAGTAGGTTAGAATAAAACACAGTTTTGTTAAAAGACACAATGAAAATACCCTTGGTGGGCTATAGCATATCACAGAATAGACAGGTATAATATAGGACTTGACATATGCCTTCACAGGCCCAGTATAATAATAAGCGAGATAATACATATACTGTCACAGGTCAGGCATAACAAGGATAGCTCAGTACAGCATGGGTTAAAGTCCAAGTGATATAATCAGTCTCTGATGTGGTGTGTTCAGTAACGCATAGTATGATGGAATAACAGTGATCAGGAGACTGAGGTGCTAGAGTGGAGACAAGCACGTTAGATCTGCTGGAGCAGAGCTGAGACTTATACCCCCTGCCGTAGCAGTAATGAAGGCCACACAATACTCTGCAAGAGCTGTATGAAATAGAGCAACAAGCACCCTGCTGGTGCAGTCACGGAGGCTACGATACTCTGCAAGAGCTGAATAGGAATGAGCCAATGGCACCCGACCGGCGCCGTCAAGGAGGCAAAGTACTCTGCAAGAGCTGAATGGAAACGCAACCATGGTCACACTACCGGAGCAGTAATGGAGGCAACAGTAGCTCTGCAAGAGTTAACGGAAGGCTCAGCAGTAACGGAGGCAACAGTAGCTCTGCAAGAGTTAACGGAAGGCTCAGCAATAATGGAGGCAACAGTGGCTCTGCAAGAGTTAACGGAAGGTTCAGCAGCAACGGAGGCAACAGTAACTCTGCAAGAGCTAACGGGATGCTCAGCGGAATGTATACTGCCGGAACAGTAATGGAGGCAATGGTGATACACTGACTGGTAGGCCCAGACTAGGCGGAAGTAATAATGTCGCATAGAGACACGATGAGCAGGAACCGGAGAGCTGGGCTGGATCACGGAGCAGGAACGTCAGACAAGTTGGGTCAGGCCACGTAGCAGGAACGTCAGCCAGGCCGGATCAGATCACGGAGCAGGAACGTCAGACAAGCCGGGTCAGATCACGGAGCAGGAACGTCAGCCATGCCGGGTCGGATCACGGAGCAGGAACCAGAAGCGGAGTAGTCAAACAGGCCAAGTCGGTACACGGGAACACAGCAACTTAAGTAAGCACTGGTACAGGAACACCATGAAAGGGCACCAGACAAGTGTCACAGGCCAAGTATAAAAAGGCCATACTGGGCGGGCCAAATCAAGCTCAGCCAATAGGAACGCAACACACAGAGACTGACAGAAAAAACATGGGCACCGTGATAAGAACTCAGGATATAGCTTAGCTCAAGCAACTCAGGGACCAGGCCTAAAAGATACTGGACTGGAACTAATCTGAACTGATCTGTATAATCTGACCCAGAGCAAGGGGAGAGACTGAACTAAATAGGGAGGAGGTGATTGCAAGGTAGGGCCAGCTGGGAACAGAATCAGACCTCTGTAATTTCATTGCAGCAGCCTACAATAGCACCAAGGGAAGGTAGAGGCATTGTGAGGTACTGCACCAGGCTGAGGAGGGGACAGGCTCATGACAATCATTTATTTTCACTCATTCTCTTTATGTGTCATTTTTTCTGTTATGAACCCAGCATGATTAAGAAACTTGTAATAACAAAAGTGGGAATTAATTTGCAAAAATTCCAGAGAATCACACAAGTTTCAGTGAATAAATATAAATGGTAACAGAAGAAAGGGTCAATGATCAAATATTCATACAAAAAATATAACTGGGACAGCTGGTTTCAGTACATTTAGGATATTGATCGAGAGAGAAATCCGATTGCTATTTTGGAGTCAAGAAATAATGTATTTCTTTTTTTGAGGTACAACTTGAAATGGCTTCAGCAGTAATTTGAATTTTTATTCATTTGTTAAAGGTTAGACTTGAGGAACTCATGTTCTTTTCACATTCAACAGCTATGTAACCTTGATATCATCATAACTTTTTGTTTTGTGTGCAGTTAGAATCAGGGTGAAAAAGACAACATTATTTACCTTATAAGATGTCATATTCAGGTAGCACCCACAATTATCAGGGGTAACACAGATCCCACCCTGAAAGAAGTAACCAGTATCACACTGGCAGCCTTCAGAACAAAATGTTGGACAACTGGAGGTGTCATAGAGAGATGAACAGCTGGTGGAACACAGATCAGCACAGGATTTAAAATGGCTGTGTTCTGGGCAACTGAGCGCTGGGGATGAAAGGAGAAAGACAAACTTTTAAGAGAAGATTAATGTATTATATCCTGAATTTTTCTTTTAATGAATGCTTGTGAAATCTGCAGTTATGTGGTATAAAAACAATAATTTTTGCAAACATGACTAATTATATAATGATATTTAAAGGAGCAGGATTTGTTTATGGAAAGCTGACTAAAATAAGGTTACTCCAACTACTAGTAGGTTGTTCATTCAAATGTTATTACAGCTCAAACCTTTTTTTAATTAAACTTTTAAGCAGCAGCACCAACTGATGTCAGTAAAGAAATATTCTAAGGGAGAGCTTGAGTCAGTGAATAGGACTTTCTATAGTAAGTAATGAAAATGAAATTTCGGTTTAATAAATACATGATGAAAATATCTAATTTATAACATTTTATTTATTTTACTCTGCAAGTAATATTCATGTCTTTATTTCATATACACACTTTGCTACTTATGTTAGAGGGAATCATTACATTTTATGTTTACTTCTCCTTTGAGCAACGTTTAACCTTTTGAATACAAGAGAATTAAGCAGCTAATTTCTTCGTAATGTGTTGCCACCCCTCTGGCACTTAAAAAGAATGTAGTTCAATGACCAAAACACTAGAAACTCTTTTTATTCTTAGGAACTCTTACCATTGTCAGTGGTCCATAAGTTTAAAAGCAAAGTGATGCAATCCTAAGGCAATCCAAATGCACTATAGGGAACAAATAAAACTTCCCATTGATTTAAAAGAGAATTTTAGTGTACTTACCATTACATAATTTTCCTTTAGTCTGTGTGGAACACAGGAACCAAGAGTAAATTCTCCTCCTCCAGGAGGGCAGGGCACTTAAAAAAGTATTTGGGGTGGAGACTCACCTCTCCCTTCCACTTCTTCCACTACCCTCACCTGCTAAGCTCAGTTTTAACATATAGCGAAGCCAAGAGAAAAGAAAAACAGAAGTATAAGAAGAAAAAATAATCCAAGATGACCTCCTGCCAGGGGACTTTACCCAATATTTTTTTCTCCTAGAGAGAGTACTGTGCACCATATGGACTAAACAAAAATAATTAAATGTAAGTTCACCAAAATCCTTTTATCTCTGTTATACTATATGGGACATAGAAACCACGGGGATATTCCAAAGCTATCCATCGATATTCCAGGGATGAAAAAAAGGGAAAAAAAACATTGCAAACCAGTATCCACAGGAATAAACTTGTACAATATGAACCACAGGAGTAAACGGATGCCAAACTTGCAAGCCAAATAACAGAAAAACTGACCAGAAACCAATAGGATTCTGATCTCAGAAAAAGCAATATAGGTAAAAGACAGTACTCTGTTGGCTGTAGAAAAAGCATGCCCGACAAAGACACCTATGTTTTATTGAAGGTTTGCATTCCAAAGCTACCCAGTTAGTTATTAAAGGTATCACTTTTACTCTACCAATCTCCTTCAGAAACAGGCACCATACCCTATAAGACCCTCCAGTCAAAACTGGCTTCATATGAAGCCAGCACATTAAAATGGTAGTGTTTCAGAGATAACCACAGCACTGCCTTACACAACTGCTCAATAGTAACATGATTCTTGTAGACTCAAGAAGCTCCCACACATGGTAAAATGCGTTGTTATTTGAAAGGGTACAGGTTTATTCCTGATAGCACACATACACCTGGTAAATGGGCCCTCAGGAATGACAAACAGAGAATCAGACTTCTGAAAAGGCTGGATATGATGAACACAGTACATTAAGCACCTGATCACTAGGAAATGGCACTTTCCGCTCAGCAGAAACCTTTTAGCGAAAATAGGGCAGATTTTCCACTTTTTCTACTAAGCTCATTGCATTGAAATCTATAGCAAGACTGAAGACTGAAATTTCCCTTCTTCTCCTGCAGTCTTAGTATAAAAAGGTTGTCCAGTTCATGCAGCATGTCAATTCTGCATTTGTGAGAGATAGAGAAAGTAGCACAATTTTGCATCTACTTAGAATAAGCAAATACTTTACATTGGAGTGTACTTTAGGAAGTCTTGTGGGCAAGAAATTTGTTCTCTGTGATTTGGGAGTCTGGAGTCCTTTTAGGGATGAGGGAGAGAGAAAAGGGGTTGACCTCAAAGAACCCAAAAGTCAGTGTGACTGACTGGGAAAACACATGGACCCATGATCCAAGTTCCTGTCTAATCTGGCTACTGTCTCTGTGTTATGGAAGTATAAGGGGTGACAGAAGGGAGCAAAGGAGACTTACCCAGAATTCCCTAAAACTCTGTGTGACTGGCTGGGAAGACACAGACTGCCATGACCCAAGTTTCTTCCAGATCTGGCTGTGATCTCCATGTTAGAGGAGTCTAGGGGACTGTGACGTGAGAAAAGATGTTGACCCGAAATACCCCCGAATCTTGGTTGCCTGAAACAGTCAGCTGTGACCCAAGATCCTTCTTCATCTGGCTCTTATCTTTATTCTAGGGGAGTCTGGGGGTGTGAGAAGTGGGCAAAGGACATCCACCTCAAATACTCCCACATTTTGTGTGTCTGAGAAGACACAGACAACTGTGATCCAAGTTCTTTCCTGAACTGACAGGTTTTTCTGTGTTAGGGGAGTCTGGGGTATATGAAGGGTTAAAGAAGATTTACCCCAAATTTCCCTGTGATTGGGAAGACACGGTCAACTCTGATCAAAGTTCCATTCTGGGGCTTGTTCTCTTTGTTATGGGGGTATGGGGGGGAGAAACAGTTGCACAGGGAGAGTGTTATTGTTTTACACTGATAGGGACAGTTGAGGCAGACAGATAGTAGAAGAGATAAGAGCAAGGTGTAGTCACAGTGTAGGCATATGTGTTACTCCAAATTCTGACTACAAACATGTTTGCTGCTGCATGCACAATAAATGATGATGATCCTTCTCCTCCTTATGAGACTGTTAGTCAAAATTACATAAAACATTCCACCACCACCACTAGTAATATTAATAAACCATCTAAGAACACTGAAAATGGCAATGGGGCTCATTCTAATGTTAATGGCATAACAGACAAATGCGTAGCAGTTAAACTAACTGCTCTGTCTGAGTGAGAGCAAAAATACCAGTCTTCAAAGTAGTGGAGAATGTGCTGAAAATCCCTCAGAGAGGAAAAGTAAAAATAAATTGTTTGAGACTCCAGAAAGCCTAGAGAAAAATAAGGAGTAGGGGAAGAAGTGGTAGGTGATGCTGAGGATCACCTAATTATTGATGATGATGTTTATATAGTGTATATACTCTCCTCTTCTTCAGATACAGATACATTTGAGAGTGAGGGAGATGATGACATGACCATAAAAGTAGGGGCGGGCAAAAGTTGTCGCCGTGTTCCCGTGGGAAATTTTGCAAAAACCACATTGTTATCCACTTTTCCATGTGAAAATCCGCTTTAAAACTAGCGGTTAAAATGTTTGCATTTTTTACCCACTAGCCAAAATTTTTTGCCATTTTTTCAATGACTAGAAAGTTTCCGCTCATTGATTTACATTGTTTTTGCACTTCTGCTATAAAAATGTGACATTTTCCTGAAGGCAGACACAATAAAAGCAGCTACAGAGAGAGATAGATGTGCTGTGCTGTTCTCTTGTGATAGTTTGCAAAAAGTGAGGCAGGAGAGGCTCATAGTGACTCCTATCACTATGAGCAGGGTAAAAAATAATCAATGGAGGAGCTGGAAGGACCATTATGTGTCCACTGAGTCTGAAGAGGAAGGGACCACTACTGTACCAATGCTGTCCAGTCCCCCTAAATCACCCCAAGGGATCTTGGGGAATTTAATGGTAAGGGAGGGAGAAAAGGGAATGGGAAGGGAGGGAGAATAGAATAGTACTAGTGAGAGCAGGACAGGTCAGCTGCCTGTGCCTGCTGCAAGACATGCTGCCCCTGCTGCCAGTGCCACCTTTACTGTACCTGCAGCCACTAGTGTTGTACCTGCTGTCAGATGTTCTGCCACTAGTGTTGAACCTGTTGCCAGTGCTGAACCTTCTGCCAATGCTAAACCTGCTACTAGTGCTGAACCTGCTGCCACCGATACTTTGCATGCTGCTAGTGTTTCTTGTAGTACTCAGGGGGTGAAGGAGAAAATTATGCCATGTGTGACAGCAGGGGACCCTCTGTCACATTGCTCGTCACCTCCTCCAAGCAGCAGTGAGATGTCTGGAACAGAGCAGCAGCACGTAGGGACTAGTGGTGGTGGTGGTGTTGGAGAAGCTGGGGTGAAAGAGACATTGATGGCCTTTTTAGCAGAAACTGAAAAAGAATGGGAGACAGGGATGAGGATGGGCATCATCACCACTACCACTAGCAGTCAGCTTTTGAAATTAGCAAAAATTGCAACTGCTCTAACTTTTGCTGCTGCTGCTAAGATGAAAGGGCAGCAGGGTGCTGAGGAGCAGGTTAGTGTGCCACAGACCACGGGGGACACAGTGGTAATGGGGTCAACAAGTAACGCGGGACTAGGACAGGTTCCACTTGCCAGTAGTAGCAATACTCCTCCTGATCCAAGTTGCAGTGCTAAATCTGAGGCAGTAGCAGCAACAGCAGCAACACAGAAAGTGAAGGGGAATGTGGAAGACAAGAAGAAAGAGGCCATTATTTTCCACCTGTTCCCTATCCCTCCCCCCGAAGTCATGGGTGTGGGACTATCATTCTCTTCTGGCAGTCACAGTGCAGTCATCATCAACAATGGTACAGTGCAAAATTTGTGACAAGTTAGTGAGAAGGGGAAAGGAGGGAACACACCTTGGCACAACCGCCCTGATAACACACATGAAACACAGACACCATGACATTTACTTCAAACATGTTAAAGCCAAACACTCATTACAGAAATCTAGCTGTTACTGTACCCCTGACTCTCCAGAAGGGTGGAGAACAAAGAGGAGGAAGAATAAAGAAACCCAGAGAGTGGAAGTTCCATGATGAGCGAAACAACTAACTTGCCATCAACATCACCTTCTTCCTCTAGGGTAACAAGTACATCTCCTGCCAATCCACCTCATTCATCGTTACCTCCTCCACCAAATGATAGCCACTCTGTTAATGTAAGTGAAGCATCTTTGACACCAACTAGTTCAATTGCAACATCTAGCCCCAGTAGTAGTAGTCCCTCAGAAACCTCTCAGTTTAAAGTATGTAGTTACTTTACTCACAATCCAAAAGCTAAACATGTTGATACATGTTGTCTATGTAAGAAGCATGTGAGCAGGGGGAAAGTAGGATCACGCCTAAGCATATCCTCATTGAGATCCAAGCTGAAGCACATCCATAGGTCTGATTGAGAGACACACCATTAACATGTCAAAGGTGCCACAACTAGCAGCAGCAGAAACATTCATAAAAATTATTGGGGCTCTGGGAAACATATTAGAATTGTTGTTGATGTGTCAAAGAGTGTGGTGAGAGTCCCTGCTGTGGAGGATTAAGACTCTAAGTCATAGAGTGCCCAAACATACCACTGCTACCACATCCACAAGTTATGTTGTTAAATCAAGTTACACAGTTCTTCTACTATGTATTGCCATCCCACACTTACTACAGTATGTTCTTAGAAAGAAGTCAAACCCTGCACACAAATAATGCCTGTCAGATGCAACAGTTGGTTAAGTTTCTACACCCTTTTGCACTATGCCATCAACACTAGACTGTGATTTATTGTCATATTCAGTGTTTTTTGCTGGTTACTCAGTACTAGTAGTGTGTGTGGCTGAGTGGGACTTGGACTTTGAAGTGCTAGTGATGATGCTGATGATGACTGACATGATGTCTGTGTATTTTTTGCCATCTTTGCTTGTCATGTGGTAGACTTTCCAATTGTTTCTCAGTTTTCTAGTGCTCCTTTTCAATGGTGGAAAATTGAGCATTTGCCTTTCAGTTAACTTTCTGCCTACATCATCATCTCTGTCACTCTCAATTTCATTTACATTTTTTTCATTATTATCATCATGAGTAAATAGGTCATCCTCAGCATTCCCTGTCTCTTTCTCACCACTACTTTTATATTCTTCTAGGCATTTAGAGGTCTCAAACTATTTGTTTTTACTTTTTCTTTTGAGGGATTTTCACAACATCCACTACTACATTCAGTACAGATGTTTTTGTGCTTGTTTGTCTCCCTGTCAGATGCAACAGTTGGTTAAGTTTCTACACCTTTTTTCACTATGCCATCAACACTAGACTGTGATTTATTGTCATATTCAGTGTTTTTAGATACTTTATTAATAGCACTAGTGCTCATCAAACCCTGCACACAAATAATGCAAAATTATGTCTATGGAATAGTAAACTTGCCAAAATGTTGGCAGTTGACATACTGGCCTTTTCTTTTGTTGAAAACAGGCTTTAAAGAACTGATATCATGTGTTGCACCCTGCTGGAACATGCCAAGTCACAGTTATTTTTCAAGGATGGCTGTGCCAGTGTGGTAGATGTTGTTAACTTGTGTTTTGCTGGTTACTCAGTACTAGTAGTGTGTGTGTAGCTGAGTGGGACTTGGACTTTGAAGTGCTAGTGATGATGCTTATGATGACTGACATGATGTCTGTGTATTTTTTTGCCATCTTTGCTTGTCATGTGGCAGACTTTCCAATTGTTTCTCAGTTTTCTAGTGCTCCTTTTCAGTGGTGGAAAATTGAGCATTTGCCTTTCAGTTAACTTTCTGCCTACATCATAATCTCTGTCTCTCTCAATTTCATTTACATTTTTTTCATTATTATCATCATGAGTAAATAGGTCATCCTCAGCATTCCCTGTCTCTTTCTCACCACTACTTTTATATTCTTCTAGGCATTTAGAGGTCTCAAACTATTTGTTTTTACTTTTTCTTTTGAGAGATTTTCACAACATCCACTACTACATTCAGTACAGATGTTTTTGTGCTTGTTTGTCTCCCTGTCAGATGTAACAGATGGTTACATTTCTACACCTTCTTGCACTATGCCATCAACACTAGACTGTGATTTATTGTCATATTCAGTGTTTTTAGATACTTTATTAATAGCATTAGTGCTCGTGGAACTTTTGGAGGGACTTTGACAAACTGCATCCTTCTTGTTAGGAGAGGGATCCCATTGAGTCATTGCACATGCTGCAGCAAGCATTGCTGTAGTCAGATTTCAGACTACCATTTTACTCACAAGTCCCTTCATTGCTCCAAATCCTTTCACCCTACCCCTTGCATGATAGCTGGACATTACTTAAATACTGTGTGTGTTTTTACTGTAAAGTACGTAATAGAATGGATTGTGTGTGATGACTTGCCTTGGCACATTACAAAATACTCTCATTTAGCATTAGCCTGCTTCAGTCACAGCTCATGTCATGGTCTCTGTCTCTATCTACTACCATTTTTTTATTCAACTGTCCCCTCATCCCTATCACTGTAAAAAAAAACACTCTCCCTGTTCAACTACTTCTTTCCACTGAATCCCATAGCACAGAGGTAACAGCCAAATCAAGAAGAAACTTGGATCACCTCTGCCTTTGTCTTCCCAGTCAGTCACACAGAAGTTTGGGGTAATTCTCCTTTGTTCCCTTGCCACACCCTCAGACACAGAAATAACAGCCAGATCGGGAAGGTACTTGAATTACGCAACATTTTGGGGTATTTGGGATAAATCTTCTTTGCTCCCTTCTCACACCCCCAGACTCCCCTAGCACAAAGATAACAGCCAGATTAGGAAGACACTTTAATCATGGCTGCTTGTATCTTCTCAGACTTAACACCAAATGTTGGGGTATTTGGGGGTCAACCTTCTTTCTCCCTTCCTGTACCCCAGAGCTACCCAGACTCCCCTAATACACAGAACAGATTTCTTGCCTATTTGCCCTAAATTAAGCTTCAACTCCACTTTATTAGCTTTTATTCTCTACCCTTTTATATTATGCCTGCATGAAAAGAAGGGAAACTTGCCACCTGGTGGGGAGAAAGTAAATCTTCCCATTGATTTCAATGCAATGGGCTTGGCAGGAAAAAGAAGAAACTCTGCCCTTTTTCACTAAAAATGTTCCACTCAGTGCAAAGTGCCATTTTTCTCTTGTTTCACTTTTGAGGCAAAAAGTTTTACCTAAAAGTATGAAAAAAGTATGAAAAGGTATTTTCTGACTGCAATGGGTTGAACTGGAAAGCAGGAGAGAGAGGCCAGCCTCTACACATTTTGCAGAATCCAAAAAGGAAGAGGATTATCTAAGACCAACTATTCCCATTTAATAAAATCCAGGAAACCGGGGCATCTGAGAAATTTAGTGATTCACCTTTAAATTGTCATACTGGTTCTCCAGCCATGTAAATACCGCAATTTGTGGAAATGGTAGGTGATCCCATTGGATTGCTGGATCGAGCACATCATAAAAAGCACAATAAGTCTATGTGCAGCCTCCAAGGTGCACATAAGAGATATGTTCTATATACTATATGTGTATGAATCCAAAATGACAACCATGTAGGTACCTGGTCTTAAAATGTTGGCAAAATTAGGGAATAACTTAAAAAAAGTCTAAAGTATTGAGGAAAAGTGAGTAAATCAATAGAAAAGACCACTGCCTTAATGGAACATTCCCGCAAATTAAGGAAATGTGGCCAAATAAGATAGAATATAGTGCAGGGGTTAATAGCTCTGCAAAGTTACAGAACAGCAATAAACCCTCTTTTATCCTTGTCAAATGAGCCAAAAACATAAACACACAAACAGTATACTGTATGTAGAAAGTAGAGAATGCAAGCCAGGTGACAAACCACATAAACAAGTGGATGACTGAAAAACAGGATCACACTTATATGACCAAAGCACTAAAAGGATTAACTTACATGTAACCTACAGTCTTCAGTCTCCCGTTATACTGAATAAAAAGAGCTTATAAAAAGCTATAGTAAGGTATAGGCTTTAAAGACAAGCCAACCTCCATATGTTCATGGTCCTGGAAAATGAACTTCTGCACTGGACAATCCATTAATGAGGAAACCAGGAATAGGAACCTGTCTAATAGGGGATTATACAGCTCCATATGCTAAGAGATAAAAAATAAAAAGTAGGTTAAATAAAAGAGCTGTGCCCGTGCTACCTTCTGATCATGAGGCCACTGGGCTTAGCAGACTGGTAGGAGTATGTCTCTACAAAAAAGACCTTTCTTGAGGTTTCCTGTCCAGAGGAGAACACTTTACCCATGGTCCTTGTGTTTCACATTTACTAATAGAGATTTGGGGTTTTAGTCTCTTGAATGTCAGATAGGTCTCTGGCTTATTGCAAAGCAATGTTTTGGACACCTAATATTCAAGAGGTTCAAAGACTCCATTTAAATAAATGGGAATTTGGAGAATTTCATCTGTCCCTTATAGAGAAGCTAGTTTGCTCCACAATCAAAACACTAAATAGTATGTCTAACCAATTGATCTACAAAATGGTCAATACTCACGACAAAAACTTGGGGTCCTCCATGACTTGATTGCCACACCAAATTCCTGACAAACCATGACATAGTTTTGAAGTATCAGACAGAGGTCCCCACTTCCTGTGCACAAAGAATTAACACACATGCTCAGATATCCAGAGGCATTAACAAAAGAGTGGCATGCTGCAAATGGTCCATCAGGTGTGGTTAGAATTCCACAGAAATTCTCCCCTGCCAAAACCTTTTGCTTTTTACGGGGACAGATAGGACAACTGTTATTCCCAGTGCAGGTTTCACTGGTGGTGCATATCTCATCAGTATCTGGGTCCTTCCAAGAATCAGCAAATGCAACAACATCATCATTGTTTGGATCTAGGTCATCATTTTGGTTGTCATTGTAATTTCCACATAGACCACAAGTATAATTGTGATAGTTGCCAGGCACAGTGACATGAAGGGACACATCAGCAGTTATGAACAGGCCAAAGTCAATATTAAGGATAATGCCCAAACCATGGTGGTCTGCCCGCACCTTTCCAGACTCAAGCTCAAAAGGAAGATTTCGAAGGATTCCATTCACCTACAAGTTAAAAAAATATTTCCATTTAGTACAAAGAACACAAAAGCACAAGTATTTATTTGCTCTTGAGCCTTAGAACAGTTGTTATGGAACATTTTTACATAGTAAGATTTAACCCAGGGTGTGAACAACTCATTGCTCTGCAATGCATTGCATACCCCTCTGGCACTCAAAGGGTTGAGAAGTAACATTTTGGGAATTGTGTATAAAATTGGAGTAGTGCAATTCCAACTTCACCACAGAGGATAAATAAGAATTCTAGAGGATCTAAATGAAACTTTAACCCCTTCAATGGTATAGAAGTCTCCAACATATTGTTGGAGACCTCTATAGCATTTTAGTGGTTAAACATGCCAATTTATATTAATGAAAATCAAGGGAACAATTCTGGGCCAGACCATCTACATCATGGGATTTAAGAGGTAAATGCAAATAAACAGGGATGGGCTGTCCTTGGGGTCAGGAGAGCCCCATGGACTGGTTATAAGGGTGGGCCAGCAGGCTGCTACCCAGCCCTTAATCAAACTGCTCATCAGGTCGACTAGTAACCTGGTACTACATTCACCCAACAGGTGGAAATTTTGCATTTACTGTCAGCTTCATTACATTAGGAAGTCTGGAATGGGGTACACACCAAGTTCAATTTTTTGCTGAGGCCCAAGATGAAGAGTATGAATCAGTCAGTTTTGCACTTTTTATAACCCATATCCCCTACACACAGAGAGCGAATGTACTGTACATGCATCACAGGGATTATATAAAGCAGTGCAGGAGCCACAGATTTGCTCTCTTTTTGTCAATAAGTAGGTTGTTGTGGAAAATGTATGCTTCATTCCTTGGGTTGCTAATGCTGATCCAGGAGTTGTGAATGTTTCATTAAATTAAAGGGATGTGCTACACAATATTATATTTTAACATTATAGTGTGAATTTTTTTTTTTTTTTTTTATCTTAAAAATCAGTTTATTTTTAATGTATTAATTTCAGCATGCCATTCTAATGTTAAATACATACCTCATTTAAGATTGCAATATATTATTCTTTGATGACATGGTTATTAATAATATTATATTAACTATTAAATAAGAATGACCTAATGCATTACTATGTTGCAATTTTAAATCCATCGTGTAGTTTTTTTATAATTATGATGCTGATTTTAATACATTTAAAATAAACTGAATGTTAAGAAGATCAAAAATGCAAACAATAACAAAACCCCACATATGTTAAAATATAATATTCGGTAGCAGGTTCCTTTTACTTTGTGGTGTCATGGAGTGGGGCTTCATGATGTCAAATGGTGGTGCTTGGTGGTGTCATGGTGCTTTGTGATTTCATGGGGAAGAGCTTCATGATGTCACAGGGCAGAGTTTTTTTATCTGCTAAGTGTCCCTACAGATAAATTGGGAATGTTGGAAACTGTGAAAACTGATAGAGGGAGGGGTGAGTGAAAGGAAAGGAACTAGTGATACCACAGATCTTACAAATGAAATGAACTAAACTAGTGATACCACAGAGCTTACATATCAGCTGGAGCTACCCTAGCAATAACACAGTGCTACCAATTGTAATGGAGCAATACTAATTATACCAGAAAGCTTAAAAAATTATATGGTGCTACACTAATGATGTCACTGAGCTTATCATTAAAATGGAATTACACTAGTGATGCCACAGAGCTTCCAGATGAAATGGAGCTACACTAGTAGTACAACTCCATTTCAATTGAAGGCTCTCTGGTATCATTGGTGTAGTAACATATCTATAGTAAGCTCTGAATATCATCAATAGTTTAGCTCAATTTCAGTTGTGTGCTCTGTGGTATCACTATTGTAGTTCAATTTTAATTAAAAGTTCTGTGTTATTTATGTAGCTCCATTTCACTGGTAAGCTCTGTGTATCACTAGTGTACCTTCATTTCAATTGCTAGCTCTCTGGTATGATTAGCGTAGCACAATTCCAAATGAAAGTTCTATGTTTCACTATTGTAGCTCCATTTCAAATGTAAGTTTTGTGGATTGTGTAATTTAGCACCATTTCAGTTGTAAACTCTGTGGTATCATGTCTCTTATTTCTCAACAATAATGGAGGTTGGCTTGGAATGTGGCCTGGAGCGAAGTTATCAATGATTGTATTTGCTCCCAAGCCAAAATTTATCAGCCTTCCCCTGGAAAAAAAGCTTAATTGAAATAAATTAAAGCTTGATTATTTAAAATGTCTCCCCTATTCTGAAAGTGGCTTGCCCCAGAATTTCTTCTTTTAAGTCCCTTTGTCTTAGAGGGAGACTACCATCTCCTTTAAAGTCCTCCTTATTCAATTCCAGCTTCCCAATAAATGTTACATCTGTTAAAAAATAAAACAAAACACTGTTTTCACAGAGAAATTAGGCTTTAAAATGTAACAGTGTGACGTCTTGCCAATGAGAGCGCTCCAGTTCATTTGCTGGATTCCTCCATCAGAGAAGGAGGTGGTAACTGGGAACAACTGGTGTGGGGGGGTGAAGATTGAAAGGCTGCGGTACGGAGATGTACAGCAGCCTGCCATGAAATGACATCACATGGTTACATTTTAAAGCCTAATTTCTGTGTGAAAAGAGAGGTGAAAAGGAGGTGAATGTCTCCCTTTAAATGAATTATAGCCACCTGTTGAAAAATTTGTAATGAAATTATGAAAAACCCCGAGAAATGTTGTCCTTACCAATATTTTAATTTCCTCATCCTGGTAAATGTTTATGGTATGATTATAAACATCTAATGTTATAATCTTTCTTTTAGACATACCACCTGTTGCTAATTGCTCATTTCTCACACGGATAAGATAAGGCGTAAGTTTTGATCCTTCAGGTAAGCAGGATTTTGATAATATATATGAGCAATTTCCATAAAAGTCATATTCCAGGCCATCAAATGTCCAGTAGTTGAATTCTCCCATTACAGAGCATGTTGATGATCCCACGGGTTTACAACTTTGCACCCCTTTTTCTACACGACATTCTTCATAGGGGCCACAATAGAAAGGAGAGCAGACAACAGAACCACCAATGTTACAAGTACATCTTTGCTCACATGTGTCTACTGGGAAGAAGATCTCTTCAGGTTTATAGTACTGTCCATTAAAAGAGCAGCCACATTCATACAGTGGAATACACTGACTACCACTGAGAACAAATCCATCATCACAGACACAGCCTTCATTGCACAGAGTGTCACAGCTTGTTGATGAAGTCAAAGAGAGGCAGGTGGAAGGGCAGTCACTTGAGCATACATTGTAATGGCTGTTGGCAGGACAGGGAAGATCTGAAGCAGAACCAGCAAGTTACATGTTAGGCAAGAAGTATTTCAGGGAAAAAGGAAAACATATTTTAAGGATTATTATATCACACAATACATTAGCTAAGGAGCAGCTGAGCAAACTCCTGAGACTCCTTGCACTGCTACTGAAAATGTGTTTTTTGACTGTTGGAGGTTTTACTCTTCTTTTTGTAATACTATTTACGTGGGAGGTATAGCTATTGCTTTGGTCACTGGCCACTGTTCTCCATAAATTGATACAGCAACAATGTCCAGATAAAATCAAATGGCCACAAGAAATGTTACGGATAGTAATACTTCGTTTTAACTTTATTTTATTTTGTAGGCATTAAAAAAACATAAAGAATGATATAAGTCTTATCTCTCAATCCTTTATGGTTTATGAGATATTCACAAGCAAAGTTCCCCTCCCCGCCCCTTTTACTTAGTGTAAGCCATCTCTTCTCAGATGTGGATCAGGTTGTATGACAGGACAGATAACAGAAGGGGACAATTTTCTTTGTATGAAAACAATGAAAGCCCTTCCCCCCTTGACAAGTTTTTCAGCTTTTTCCCTTATCTTAACTGAAGATTGTCCCTCTCTGCAGTCTACCTGGGCACCTCCCTTCTGATCTGGTTGAACAGGGGGGGATACTTTGTTTGTGAATATCTCTTAAACCATAAAGGTTTGAGAGATAAGACTTATATCATTCTTCATGTTTTTTTAATGCCTACAAAATAAAATAAAGTTAAAACGAAGTATTACTATCCCTTTAAGAGCCAGGTGAAAAAATGTATATTCCCATTTTGAATGAAGTATTTCACAATAATGTGTGTAATCATTATTTACTCACCAGGGAATTATAGAAAAAAAATCTATATATTATTTGCCTTCACATTCTATGTTTTTGGGTGTCTGTTGATGCATGCCTTATAACTAAATTTGTTAGTTTTAGAAGTTATCATTAAAAAAAAAAAAAAATATATATATATATATATATATATATATATTTATATATACTCACTGCAGAACTGGTCAGATCTCCAGGGATACACAACGGCTCCTATGTCCTGACATGCAGAAGTATACCCTGATAAAAGGCGGCAGGTTATGTCCTCACGATTACCAAAAGCACATAGATCATAAATACAGTCTTGAAAGTAGTCTTCCGGTGAGATTATTGCATGGCACATTCGGAATGGACCTTTTTTGTCCAATAACATACCACATCCCACTTTGCTTTTCCTTTGCTCTTTTTCCAGAATGTTAATCTCTTTGCATACTTTCTCTGGTACTTCTCTGCATCCTGGCACTTCTGCTACTTTCCAGCTCTTACCAAGCTCATCAGTATCATTCAAAAGAATACCATTTCTGTCCATAAAGTCATCTTCAGGATAGTGATTGAAGTTTCCACAAAGTCCACACACTGATCCAGCAAAGTAGGATGGGACAGTGACAGCCACTCGTGCATCCCAGTCAAAAGTGACACGAATTCCATGTCTGGATTGAATTACACAGTGCCGCCCAGATCGAAACACAGACAGCTGACCAGAACTTAGAGTTAGGGGGAGGTTAGCTAGCATGCCGTTTACCTGCAAGGAAGATAAGTGCACCAGCCTTAAATCTTAAGAAAAATAATATCTATAGTAGTAGAATAAGTCTTGGCAGAAGGAGTTTCATAAGACTATAACTATATGCATGGTGTTTAAAATGATAGTTTTGTCTGAGTAAAACGTGTACCCTGGGACATGCTTTATTCAAAATGTATTGCAGCTTAAACTTTCATTTTTTGGACACAATACCTCCAAAGCCTGAAATATTACAGTGCTACCCTTGTTACAGATTATGGAAAGTTATTGCTGTAGCAATAGTGCCTCAATACAATTTCAGGCCATGGAGGTATTGAAACCAAAACATTAGCTGCAATAACTTTTATATAAAACATCTCTTAGCAGTGGGTGTACATTTGGTTTACTCAGCAGGACAAACAGTTCAATATTTATATTGCTTCCATGTTATGCAATACCATCGATTTATTTGCTATTTTTATTTTGATTTATTCCATGGACCCTATACAGAAGGCAAGAGATAATTCTGAAGAGCATCAACTGTCTTATGGGGAGGGAGTAGACATTTCCCTAGATGTCAATGAGGCCTTTAACCACTTTATTGCTAGAGAGTTCTCCAGCATTTTTTTCACAATGTATTGGGTACATCTCTAACATTCTAGGGCCCAATTTCACACAATGAGAAATTTGGGAGTTTATATTTGTTCCCTATGGAGCAGTTACTTTGCTCAAGAATTGCTAATCTTTTGCTTTCTGCAGAGGTCCTGCATTATGTATGGGTCAACAGACCAGCTGTTTTTGTACTACAACTCACATCATCCTTAGACTATGGTCAGTTAATGATGATGGGAGTTGTATGTCAACAACAACAACATATGTATGGATACATGCCTCTCTTACTCCAACCCAGTAGCATGGGCAGTCATTTAGATACATCTGATTGTCCAAATGTGCTAATAGCATCCCCTCACAGTGCTAGTTTGAACATTTACTTTTGGAAATTATTACATGTCTTGGGTTGCAAGGTTAAAAGAGAACTAACACATCCTAATAATAATATCTCCACCCCCTTACTTTTCTATGGACTGAAAATCCTAAAGGCACATTAGAATGTTACCCTTGTGCCTTTGTTCAAAGTTCATTCGGTCCTGGATGTCAAGTCCATGGAGGAGGACATGACAATTATTGGTAGTTTGTTTCAAGCTGAAGCAGGCATAGTGTGGAAGCCTAATCATTTAAGGACCAGAGGGATGAGCAACACATTTCAAAGACATGTGTTGAATACCCCATCTGGTCCTTAAAGGGTTAACATTACCATGTGCAGGGAGCAGAGTTTGAGGTCCTGTGCTCCTACTGGCAACTGTTACATCCCCCTCCATGGACATTACTTTCAGGGTAGATTGAAGAATGAAGATATTACTTCTTGAACTAAGGAGCAAGGGAATAATTCATACGAACCAATAAGATTTTTTGGCCAAAGTAAGCTAAGGTGGGGGGTTTATTGGGGAGGTGTTAGTTCTCATTATCTCTTCTACAGATTATAATCTGTATAACTTTTTCTGATAACTGCACAGTGACTGGTTTGCTTACCACTATATTCCAGCACACTGGGAATTGTCTTTCACTTTGTGAATGGGCTCAAACCTCAAATCTTTAGGACACATCAACAATACATGTTTTAGGATCTCATGTTAACAGAAGATCTGTAATAATCCCCAACCACCTATACTCATTTTAAGATATTGTCACAGTTCCCCAGAGAATAGTCAGACAGAGCCTCTGAAGCCTTGTGCCTGCAGATGACGCATCTTGCTCTGATGCGTCCAACCGCTGCCATCTTCCTGTGTCATCCATGAGGCATGAACGGCTGCTGAAACCAAGGTAAATTGTGACAGATATTCTGAAACGTGCACTGTTGGAGGGGACACTACTTTTGGAAACCCTAAGTTAAAATGAAGCAACTTTTTTATTGTTGTTTACCAGGACATATGTATAAAGACAAACATAGAGCAATTCTAATTGTAACTGCACTGCAGGGAAGAAATAAAAAATGTTCTTATATTTCCATTAATTTAAATGGGTCTTTTAGCCCCTTGACTGCTAGAGAGGTCTCCAACCTATTGAGAAACTCAATTAAAAAATTGGAATGGTTATTTGTTTACAATGTAATAGTTGGTTTATCCCAGATATACTATACTTTGTCTTTATACCTATGCCCCATCACGTCTTATGATTGCTTATGATATGGACATGGAGATGTAAAGAAGTTGCAAAATTATTTAAAATTGTTCTATAATAATTTGCCTCAAGCTACTGTATCTTCTGTTATATAGGAACATTAACTGTCCTGTCTTTATCTTGGTCTTACCAGAACTTGATCTGGATAATCTCTGCGGATCTGGATTTCAGTTGAATATATGGTGACATTGACTGCTGTAGTATATGAGACAATACGACTTCCTCTATTCTGATTGAGTACACGGACCTGGAAATCCGTTAACCCACGGGTTTTGCTACAAAGTCCAGAAAGCAGGTATTCACATGTCCCTTGGAAGTTGTAGTGTACACCATCAAATGTGATGTAGTGAGGATCTCCAGATGCAGAGCATGTGGCATAATTGGTTGGGTAACAGTCTTGCAGACCATCTTTTACTGTACACTCCTCTCCTGGTCTACAACCAGTGTTCTTACAGGTTACAATGTGGCTTTTTCCATCACAAACACACTTCTGTTTACAATTTGTATCTGCCCAGAATTTCTGATTGGGGGAATAGAAGCGACCTTCAAAGAAGCAGCCACAGTTCTCTTTCGGCAGACACTTTCCTTCAATCATCACAAAGCCTTGCTCACACTCACATGTTTCTATACAGGGTTCTGTGCAATTTAATGATGCTTGTGGATCCTCACAAGTTGCAGGGCATGCACTTCCGCAAAAACTATATTTGCTGTTAGCAGGACATTCAACATCTAGGAAAACACAAAGGAAATAAATTATGGTTCAGAATATTTTTTCTATTTTTTTCTTTTGTTTTAGAAACTGCAACAAAATCTACCATATTTTGATCTTTGCAAGCACTGAGCCATAGAAATTCTGGGTTATGAGAACCTATAATTGATTCCTTGGATGCTGTACAGAGTGTAAGACTAAGTATGAAATGGATTTTAGTGAGGAAATTACTGTTTGGAGAAAGGAGATAGACAGACAGATAGAGATAGTGAGATGGACAGACAGACACACAAGTCAACATCTCATCCCCTGACCTCACACCAGCTGTAAAGTCCCAAGTCACTCAGTGTTTCACAGCATTCTCTTCATGGATGTCAACCTCATTGTATTTCCTTCTACACCCCACCCCCAACCCCTTCCTCCATCACAGATGACAATTCATACCATAACTAAAGCATGCTGTCTTTGCGTTATACTCAATTCCACCTTGACAACCCCCACCGCATATCCAAGCTGTCACCAAAACCTGCAGCTTCTTTCTTAAAAATATTTCCCAGATATGGACCTTTCTCTTTATGCAAATGCCAAAACAATGCTCTCATTGTCACTAGAGTACATTATTACAATTTTCTGCTGTCTGGTCTTCTTTTCTCTCATCCTTCTATACTTCAATCTGTTCTTAATGCATGTGCATGAATAACTACCCTTGCTCCCAGACACCTTCCCTCTCATCTTCCCCTGTAATCCCTTTATTTGATTCCCATTTGATCTTGTATTTCATACAAAATCCTTCTCCCCTCCTTTAAGTCTTTCACTTATTTAGCACCCTTTTACATTTCTGTTATAAACTCTCATCCACACTCATCACTTTCAAACCATTCATAAAAACACATCTGATCAAGGAGGCATCTTGGTAACAATATTCGTCTTGTACACACTGACATTTACATCCAAATGATTCTGCACTTTTTATAATTATAAGTTTCTGTATTAATTATTAGATTGTAAGTTCTTTAGGGCAGGGTCTCCTTCCCAATGTATAATTCCCTTTGCTGTACTTTCCCCTGCTAATAATTCATTGATTGCACTTTAGCTTGATTCTCTTATCCCTGTCCTGTACTATTTTTGTAAATATGTGGCGCTATATCTATCTATCTATCTATCTATCTATCTATCTATCTATCTATCTATCCATACATGCATACATAATAAAAGATTAAGCACCAGACCAGCACAGTAGGGATGTCTTAAACTGAAATCAGTGAATAATGACACTTCCTGCTTGGTTAATAATTTCCCTCGAAAAGTGCAGATTTTCTGCTTTTTTTGCCTGGCTCATTCCAAGGGAACGTTACATCTATACACAACACAATGCATTTTTTTATTTCCCAAATGCATAGTATAAAAGGGGCATGAGGATGCCTGTGTTGGTGGAGTGTGGGGAAAGAATCAGTTGAACAGGGAATTTTTTTGGGGGGGGTTAGTTACTGGGTTTAGGGGAGACAGTTAATAAAAAATAAATAAAAACAATTTAACCCCCCCATAAAACATGGCATAACAGGGGTCCAAGGAGAGTGTCTGTGTTGGTGGCTGGAGTCTGGGGAAATAATCATTTGAACAGGGAATTTGTTTTGGGGGGTTTGTTGACCGGTATTGGGGGGACAGTTAATAAAAAATAAATCAATAAAATAAGTAATTTGTATGTAAAATGATAGAGACAGGAACCCCCCCTGACATAAGCTTCCACTGGGGTGGACTGATACTTGACTTGATAGAGTATTTTGTAGAGCATGATTTGTTAGATTTGTTGTTAGAGGCCCAAGCCCTGAGGAAACATTGATTTGCAGGACTTAGGCTTGATAGAAAGAACCTCCCAAAAATGGTTTATTTTTTATTGTAGGACTATGATTTTTTTTGTAAATGTTTTAAAGCACAAGCCCTGAGGATACAAAAATATCCCTACTGGCCTAGTGCCAGCAGGTGGTGTCCTGTTGGGCAGTGGCCACTGGCCATTGTCAAATGTCCTGATGTAGATGTGGAATTTGCAACTGCTGTCCTTGCTGCTGCTGATGAGTTATTTAAACAGCAGGATGATTAGGCATCTGAAAGAAAATGGGATCAACAACAGCAGTAACATGGTTGATGGATGGTTCCACTTGCCACGACTATGTCCAGTGATGCTTCTGAGGCAGTAGCAGCACAATAAGTATCCCCTAGTCTATGTGGAGAAAAGACGAAGTTGGCCAATAATTCTTCTCCACCTGACCCTCCTCCAAAATCATGGGTGTGTTGTTATTAGAATATAGATGTTTCTCTTGAGATCAGGAACTATGCTTCTCATCAGTAACCACAATGTCCACAGTGTGTGTGTGTGTGGTAAATAACACCTGGGGGCACAACTGTATTGAAACACCATGACACCAGAACCCAAATAAAGCTGTTGTCAATATACCCCTTGTCCAGACCCCACTAAGGACACATAACAACTTGCTGACAGTTTAGTAGTAATGATGAAGCCTCCCTGCCAGCATCTTAGCATATTCTGCAGGACAGAATCTCCTCAGATGCCACTTGATGCCCTGCTTACTATTCTCCTCCACCACACTGGCATGTATGGTTAGTGCATCACACAGTGTGCAATGGGTGGAGACGACCTACCAAATCCTAACATCAACAGAGTGGCTATCATTTGGCAGGGGAGGTATCGATAAACAAGGTGGATTGATAGAAGATGTAGTCACCCTAGAGGAAGAATGTTATGCTGATGGCAAGCTAGTTGTTTCACTTACCATGGAAACTCCAGTTTCTGTCTGGGTTTCTCTATTCTTCCTCCTCTTTGATCTCTGCCTTGCCTCTTGTTGCCTTTCTGGAGAGTCAGGGGGTACAGCATCAGCGGTGATTGTTTTCTGTGGTAGGTGTTTGGTTTTAATATGTTTGCATAAATGTCATGGTGTCTGTTTTTTATGTTTGATGTCAGGGTAGTTGAGCCAGGGCACGTTCCCTCCTTTCCCCTTCTCACTGACTTGTTACTAATTATGCACAATGCTGCTGGTTATGACTGCACTGTGCCTGCCCCAAGACATAAATAGTCCCACACCCATGACTTCAGGGGATAGGGATAGGGAACAGATGAAGAATAGCCTCTTTCTTCTTGTTCTCCACATTCCCCTACACTGTCTGTGCTGACAGGGGATGATGTTGCTGCTGTTGCTGCTACTGCCTCAGAATCAGCACTGCAACTAGGACCAGGAGTATTGCTACTACTGGCAAGTGGAACCTGTCCTAGTCCTGCATCACTTGTTGACCCCATTCCCACTGTGTCCACTGTGGTTTGTGGCACACTAGCTTGCTCCTCAGCATCCTGCTGCCCTTGATTCTCAGCAGCAGAAGGAATTAGAGCAGTTACAAATTCTGCAAATTCCAAAAGCTCTTTGCTAGTGGTGGTGGTGGTGGTGATGCCCATGCTCATTCCTGTCTCCCATTCCTTCTCAGTGTCTGATAAAAAGGCCATCAATGTCTCTTCCACCCTAGCTTCTCCACCATCATCACCACCACCACTACTACTACCTACATGCTGCTGCTGCTGCTCTATTACAGACATCTCACTACTGCTTGGTGGAGGTGACGAGCAACGTGATAGAGGGTCCCCTAATGTTACACTTGGCATTTCTTTTTGACCTGAAGGAGGCAGACTGGTAACAGTAGCAGCAGGGACAGGCAGCTGGCCTGTGCTCCTTCTGGTGGTGGTGGTATTAATTCTGTGCCTGCTCTCCCCCCATCAGCAGTTCTGGCCTCTTCAGGATCATGTTCCACTTGAACAGTAGTGAAGGGAAGGGGCGGGGGACTCCCAGAGACAGAGGAATGGTGTGGACTCCCTTGACCGATAGTCTGGACACTGTCAAATGCTTCCCCTACCACTCCCCTAAGACTAGTTTCACCGGCTGCTTCACCATTACTTCTACTACCACTAACACAAACCACATCAAGTTCAGCCACAGAGTCTTCCTCCTCACAGTCACTAGTAAAATGAGGATATTGATCACCACTTCCTTCACTCCTAACACTAACAAGCTGCTGGACAGTCTTAGTACTAGCCCTAATGTGACTGCTTGGGGATGGCAAGTGTGACTTTGGGTCCCCTGCTGTCACACTTTGCATCATCTTCTCCTCCCCCCTCTTGAGTATTACAAGATATACTAGCAGCAGCTTCAGCACTGGTGGCAGCAGATTTAGCACTAGCAACAGGCACAGCACTGTCAACAGGGGCAGCACGTCTGACAGCAGGCACAGTATTGGTGGAAGCAGCTTCAGCACTGGCAGCAGGCAAAGCACTGATTGCTACAGGGGCAGCACATCTTACAGCAGACACAGCACTAGTGGCAGCAGGTTCAGCACTGGTTGCAACAGGGGAAGCATGTCTGACAACAGAAACAGCACGAGTAGCAACAGGGGCAGCAATGGATGTAGCAGGGGTAGCACATCTAACATCAGGTGCAGGCAGCTGACCTGTCCTGCTCTCACAAGTACTACCCTTTTCTCCCTCCCTTCCCATTCCCTTTTCTCTCTCTCTTCCCATTAAATTCCCCAAGATCCCTAGGGGGATTTAGGGGGACTGGACAGCATTGGTTCAGTAGTGATCACTTCCTCCTCCTCAGACTCAGTGGACACATAAGGGTCCTTCCAGTTCCTCCTTTTAATATTTTTAAACCTACTCATAGTGACAGCAGTCACTATGAGCCTCTCCTGCCTCAGTTTTGGAAAAAGATCACAGCAGAATAGCACAGCACGTCTGCTTCTCTCTCTGTAGTCACTTTTGTTGTGTTTGACTTCCGCAAATATGTCACGTTTTAATCGCGAAAAGGCGAAAACCACATAAAATCAATGGGCGGCAACTTTCTAGACATTGAAAAGATGGCGAACAATTTGCGCCAATGGGTGAAATGTGGCTTTTGTGGAAATTCTAGCAAGAACACTGAGAAAGATTTTGCCCACCCCTAATAGAGAGAAAAGCTTCTGATGGTTACAGTCAGTTTAAATAATGTTTGTATTGCCTGCTTTAAAGGAATGAAATAAAGTTTTGGATTTTACTGTGTGAAATTCCTGTTTCCTCATCTTCACTGAGTGTGTTTAATGAATTAAGTTTGCTGTTTATTGAGGGGCTGGACCTATTGACATGTGATGGAGGAATTAGACTCTCTTACAACAGATTTGTGAAATGAGAAGCCTGTGAATTTGACAATTTTCACAACGTCACTAATCAGTAGGTAATTTGCAGTTACCCATCAAATTTTACCAACTAAGGTGATTAAACCCTTTCAGTGCCAGAGGTGTTCACAACGCATTGTTTTGCAAATAGACAAGAACCTGAAATACTTAGGTAGACTGTAATTTTTCACATAAATATTGTGTAGCATCAAGTTAAACAGTGTAGTGTGACGGGAAACACTTCCTCCATGCAGTCAGTCTTTGTTTTTTTGTGAAGGAGCCCTGATACAGAGTCTGGAATTTTCATAGAACGCTAATATTTTATATGTGTTTTCTCAAGGATGTAATGAAGGGGCAATTTAAATATATATTCTTATGTTTCACAACCAGAGCTACATAAACTAGCATATTGTACATAAACATACCATAAAAATATAGTTGGAATGCAATATTCAAATTGTTGTCCTTCCTAGAAAGAAAGTGGCACCCTAAGTTGGTGCCCATGGCTTACCAAAGTACCACAGTGACAGGACCCTGGTTGAGAGGTATGTATTTTTCACTTCAGTAGGCAACTACATTTGTATTTAGTAACACCTCACCCCCCTATATCTCATCTCTCATTTCCAAATACACTCCCTCTCGCCATCTTCTCCTCCCCACAGCTCTTATTACATCCTCCCACTCCCGCCTACAGGACTTCTCCCGTACTGCACCCGAGCTCTGGAATTCTCTCCCCCACCCCATCAGACTCTCCCCCAGCCTTCAAATCTTCAGACACTCCCTGAAAACTCACCTCTTCAGGGAAGCCTATCAACTGCCTCCATAAACATTATCACCAAGAATCCTGCCTCTTCCCTGGGCCACTGCACTCATAGCACTTCTCTCTCCCACCCACTGACCGGCAGCTCATGTGGCAGGAGACACTTACACCCAATAGCACTTACACCTTCTGTATCCTACCCACCTTCCTCTAGACTGTAAGCTCTCACGAGCAGGGTCCTCTGATCCTTCTGTTCTTCACATATGATTTACTATTTAATATCCCTGTATGTCTATTCCCTATTGTACAGGGCTGCGGAATAAGTTGGCTCTATATAAATAAAGAATAATAATAATTATTATTATTTATTTATTTTAAATGTAAAATTATTGTGATGCAGTATAGTGTGCAGTAAGATTTTATATACCTAATATAAAGCTTTAATTATATAAGCAATTTTCAAACTCTGGTGCTCACAGTATAAGCACAATTTTGATCAATCATATACAGTGTGCATACAGTAACAAGGTTTCAGGCAAAAGCATAGTAATAAACACACACACATACACATACAGGCACACACTCTGGTACTTATTAGGCTACTAGGGTTAATTTGACTTTCATCGCCAGCCACTGGGTTGCTGATTGCTGTATCTTCAATCAGGAGTCAGGACCCAAATATACATTAACAAAGACATTCAGGCACAAAAAGAATAAAATGCACACACATGAACAAAGACATTCACACACATTCATACACGCACACAAACACACACACAGAGTGAAAGATTCACTCAGATTTGCAAACACAAAAAAATAACATATTCACTCATACAAACATACCCACACAGAATGACAGAGACAAATGCTGAGAGTGGGAATCCAATATCTTTGCTCAACATGGTTGGGGGGGGGTGAGGCTATCCACCCACCAGGTGACTAGAAAAGAGGGATGGTGGTTCTTTCAATCATTGTCTGGTTATGAGAATGGGAGATATGTGGGTGGGGAGGAAAAGACAGGTATTTCATCTAAGTGATGGTTAGGAAGTAGATAGGTGTGGGTCTTTTCACCCAGAAAAAGGGGTAGAGATAGGGGAACATTTTGTCCAGGGTATGAATATGAGTCAGAGTGGATGATTTTGAAGGAGGACCATCATGTCTTCAAAACCTATCTCTGTCTTTTTGCATATATACAATAGTAACATATATTGGTAAAAATAGAGGGCTCCTTCGATGTTTTTTACTTTTTACTTACTGCATCCTGTTATATTCCTCCATTGAAAAACTGGTGCCTTCTCTCTACGGCATGTGTCACTGTAGGTTTGCAGGGCCTGACACAAGATTTGTTGAAAACCATCATAAATGCAGAGGTCAAAGATACAATTCTCCTTGTAGATTTTGGGGTCAACATATGCATGGCACAACCTGAAGGGTCCATCAACAGTTTGAGTGAGGATGCCACAAAATGTATTTTGTCCATATTTCTGCATAATTTCTGCAGGACACTTTTTGCACGGCCCATTGCAGTCATCCCAGCATACTCCACTTGTATTATCTTCTACCTTCCAAAGTCTTCCAAATTCTATGGGATCTAGAGGAACACTTTGCAGTGAGTAAAGGTCGTCCTTTGGATTGCCATTATAATTGCCACACAAACCACAAACATTTTCAGCAAAACTGCTTGGAAGAAAAATCTTTAAAATGATGTTCCAGTCATAAAGTACTCTGAGTCCAAATTCAGTAACAATAATTAATGAGGATCCACTCTGATACACTTTGAGCTTCCCATCATGTAATGTGACCGGAAGTTGAACCTTTTGATTGTTTACCTACAAAAAGAGAATAATTTAACTTTGTAGATGTCTAATACACTTTTCATTAAAGTCAATTAATCTATTACTTAACAAACACATGGGAATACAAATTTACAAGTATTTAAAACATCTTGAGGACAAACCTGTAGGAAATATGAATAAGGATATGCACAAGGAAGAAAGATAAAAAGTTAAATAAGAGACTGGGAAGACTTCATTGCTAACAGTACAACGTTGGATGATGCAAAAGACATTTCCTCTTCCAGGTAATTTCCAATTGAGAGATCACACAACCAGCACTCAGTAAAAATGTTGACAAAGAAATGAGAGGTGCCTGCAACATGGCACCCATACCTCCCATGGTTTGTTCCCAAATAAAATACAGCAGTTTCACTGAGTAATGGTTGTGTGATTTATCTATGGGAGAAAGAGCAAGAGTGGGAAAGAGAGAAAGAGTGAGAAAGAAGGATGGCTGGCCTGTCCTATCGTTTAATCCCTGTATGCTAATAAGGTTTCTAATGCATTGCAAATAATTAAATAAAATTAAACAAACATTACATTAAAACAGGCAAACATCCAGCTAAATATATCTTGTAATTAAAAAAATAAATAGATATGTCCTAATATGAGTTTTAAATACGTTGTGTGTTTTATTCATTTTAACCTGTACATATTTTAGGCATGTATTGTCTTGTTTATAGCACTTACCCTCACGATGCCATATTCAGACCTAAAACCAGAGATTTCATACCCATAGACTTCGATAGTTGCATGTCTAATATAGGATACAAGTGAAGATCCCCGGTTCTCATTCTTGACCTGTATATTGAACTTAGGTAAGTCTAGATCAGAGCCACAGGTCTTTGCCATGGTATAGGTACATGTTCCCTGGAAATCATAATTTCTTTCATCAAAAGTGTGATAATGAGGATCACCCCATGCCCAACATACAGCTTCACTGTTCGCAATGCATTTTGCCTGTCCTCGAACAATTTTACATGACTCCTTCTTCCTACATTTGACATGGCTGCACGATGGCCGGGTTGAACCTGAAATATACAAATTATTACATTAAGGGCTAGTCAATGTTAAATTGTTTTCCATCAGTAATTAAAGTTATTGTGAAAATAATTTAGCCCTTTGAATGCTCACTGGGTTAATTGGACTATATATACTTGATAACAAGCTTTGAAAATGGACTTCTCTTCTACAGATACATCAGTATGACTAAGGCACAGAAATACCCACTATGCCTAAAGGAGACCATTTTTCATATATTATCTCACAGGAGAAGATGACAAAAACACTAAAAATAAATTGAGAGAGAGTAACCAATTTTTCAGACCACCCCTTGCACATTTTTACCCCTATCAGATATTAGAGAGACAACATTTTCTACCACACCAGTTATGGGAAATACTTTGTGCTGATTAGCATGTGGGGTGGGAAAACTGAAGCTACTCTTCCAGCAGTTGGTGGACTAAACTCCCATCATCCTCAGCCTACTGTTGGTCGGGTGAGGATAATGGGAATTTTAGCCCAGCAATAGATGAAATCTATCAGTTGCACTGGATATCATGTCCAAAAAGGGAAACATTCTTTTTTTTTTTTTTTTTTGCTGAACTGTAGGACCTCATAATCCTCCTCCTACTAACATGTTGTTTAGACAGCAAAGAAGGAATACCAGCGAAGGAGTTTGTTGTCCTGGACCTGGAGTGAAACTACATAGTATCTTATGCATGTCAGTGAATATCATACGCAGTACTGGATTAACCCTTTGAGTGCCAGCAGGTTACACAGTGCATTGCTTTGCATTGCGTACCACTCTGGCACTAATAGGGTTAAATATTAATTTGGGGGAAACAATCCATAAAGAATTGGTTTAAAGTGGTTATTAGGATTTTTTGCTTGATATAAGTTAAGTGATTTTTTTATTATTAAGAAGTGACAGTCTTCCTTTAACCCTTTGTGTGTCAGAGGGACAAGCAAAGCATCAGTTTGCAATAAGCTGCACTCAAGTGTTTAAATTCCTCTTAAAAACAAGGTAGAGTTAACGATTTTAATTTACCCGGTACATTCATTAAAATTCATTATACATAGATTCTCAAATCAAGAGCCATACACAAGGCCTTTAAGTAAAAATGATAAATTATGGAGCATACCAACTGCAACACTGGAGACAAAGATGAATTCTTCAAATTCCCTTTGATTTAAATGAGGATTTAACCCCTTGAATGCTTGAGAGGTCCCCACCACATTATGAAGTGATGCAGTGGAGTCCTCTCTAGAATTCAAGGGCTAAAAGACTCATTTAAATCCATTTCTTTTTTCTCCTTATTGTGCAGTTGGTTTGGTCCAGCAGTGCTCATCTTTTTCTTTCTGCATAAGGCCCCAAGGGCATTAGCCATTATTTTATCTTGTACTAGTGTAAAAGCCTGTGTACATCGGCCAAGGTCTGGGTGATGTTAAGAGGCCGGTCCTGCTCTGTGCACTTCTGCCGCCTCACTGACGACACACGAGATGCAGTCATGAGCTGTAGAGACTGCCTGAACGCACAGGATGCTCCCAGCATTCTGTGCATTCAGCCAGTCTCTACTGCGCATGACTGCATCGGACAAACATTCTAGCATTTTATTATATAGGATGTTCTTTGCAACACATATTTTTGGGTTTGTGGTGGGAATTTCTTCACATCGAACATTATGATATTGTACAGTTAATAATGATACCAGTCATAAGTGAATATCTACATGAGAATTCAATTTTTCACTTTACTTGTAGTATACAAACTTATAAATGTATTTCCATATAAAGCATAACACTGTCATTTCTCTCAAATCCCTATTGTGGCTTAGGGCATGAAAACTATATGTATCTCTGCTCACTTTTCAAATCCTTGCACAAAAAAATATTTTTTCCTGCTATACTGACAGCAAAGAGAAGTTGGGTGCCTTATGATTTTACATCACAATACTATGCATTGTAAGTACTTATACAAAACCAAGACTGTTTACCTTTAACACATGTAGCAAGCTCCCCATAGGCATTCACTGAGGCAATTCCCACTGAAAATAGCCCGAAAGGGTTATCACTATCTTCAACCATGTAGGTCTTTGAATTTGATTCCATGTGAAATTCTCCCCAGGAATATTCAGTTCCTGGGATATTCTGCCAACTGACATCCTTCAAAGGCTTTTTATCTACAGTTATTCCTTTCAAAGATGATGTTTTTGCCACCATGATTGCTTGATTGTAGAACATCTCTGGACCCACAGCTTGGTAGGCTGTACAAAATGATGTTACATCTTGGGCGCCCATGAGAAAGGTATCGTATGCTATTGTACCATTTATACCACCTGCAGAGTATAAAAGGACTTGTATCCCTTCAGTTGAGGTGATGAAAAGAGGTGACATTGGTTTGAGTTGGAGTTGGATTGTTTCTCCAGCATGTAGTTCTTTAGTTTCTGCTTGCTGCCCAGTCTGATATGTCACTTGAGTATTTTGTGAGGCAGTCACAAAAACCAAGTCATACTTGGTCTGGAAAGAGATGGGGGGTATGATAAATGTTGTTGCCCAGCTAGAGACAGGTGGAAGTTGCTCATACACATGATTACACTTAGTATGCTTCCAGGAACATGTGTGGCCACTCAGAACAGCTACTGGTTTACGTGATTCAACCATAGTGCCTGTCAGATCATCTTCGCTCTGCAATTCCACTGCCTCGTAAGACTCAAGGGAAACTACTAGCTTGCTCCCTTTGCGGTATAGACGGTTTTGGAAGGTTACTTTCCCAGTAAGATAGATAGTTAATGTTGTTGGTTCTTTTGTAACCACAGCAAACTCTTTGAAAGAACCCTGTGGACCTTCGGGTGGAGTTACTATATAGTACACATTTTCCAATTCCTATATTGTTAGAGAAAAACAACACAGGTATTGTTTCAATTGAGTTTCAGCATGAAAGGATAAGACACAGAATACTCAACAGATATATGTAGTAGTTAAGTTCATTATAATGATAATAATCATGAATAAAAAAATGAAGAATACACACAAAACAAATACACACAGAAAGATAGATAGATAGATAGATAGATAGATAGATAGATAGATAGATAGATAGATAGAGGTAGATAATGTATATAAACATAGAGCTATTGCTATAGATACACACACACACACACACACACACATACCATTGTGAGATACTTGATTAAAACATTTTTACAGAGCAATCATACATAGGATGCCCTACAGCTGCTTCCAAATGACAAATATATAATTCATCAAAGCTTGTGCTTGTGTTATTATATTGCTACCAATGCAGTGGAACGAGGCTGATGAATTAGTGTGTACTGTTCTATAGCTACTGCAGGACAAGGCTGGGGGTCAGTATGTGTGTGTGCTATGGCTACCAGCACAGTGGGGGATCATGCCAGAAAAAAAGGGAAAAGCTGCAAATGTTATGGGAATCCCCACTGAAGGCTAAAAGTGTTGTTTTCACACTTTTTTATTTTGAGGCAAAACATTTTGCCCATCTATAGTCATGAATAAGAGAGTTCTATACAGACTCCATATAAATGGCACTTTATATGGATTTTCTGCTAACACATATCATCTCCTTTTCATTTATCTCCATGCTAATGGTATTTTGTGGAAGAGCTTTTCCAGTTAGGGATCTTTATGGGGGAGACCCAGGCACACTTATTGAGCATAGCTTAGTTAAGAAGAAGCCCATAAATTGTCATTCACTTCATTCACTTACTCATTTAAAGGAGAAGTAACACCTCTTAAGTATAAACCTTGCTAATAGGACCACAAGCCACAAACTGCCCATGTCACATGGTAATCTTAACCCTTTAATGACCAGAGGAGTGTCCAACACATATATGTTGCACACCATTCTAGTAGTTGATGGTTTAAGTAGATCAATGCATCTCCATGGATATGACATCCAGGACTGATTGCAGATATAATTGCTGAACAAAGACAGAGTCAAAATTCAAAGGGGCCATTAATATTTTATAGATAGGTGGTTATCAACCAGGGTGCCATGGCTCTTTAGTGTACCATGGACATCCATTTATGGTACCATTCTTTTCTACAAAGACTTTGAGAAATGTTAGTGTTGCGTTTTAGATAAATATTGATTGAAATTATTATGCACAAAGTTTGTTTTTGTCATTCTGATCATATATTTATGTATTTTCCCCTTCATTAAGCCTTTGTCAAAAGACTGCCCATTTTTAAGAGCGCTTCAAAAATTCTTGAATACATGTTAGTGTTTCTTTTAGCAAAGAAGGTAGAGAGCCACTGTTCTAGACATAGTAAAGTAAGCTGTGGCATGTTATTAGAAGGCATTACTTCCCCATAAAAGTAGGTAAGTTCATAAGTATATTAGTCAACTCATCTTCATAAAAGTTTATATGTTATGGATTCCCTGTTTCAATACAGTCTGATTAAGCAAAATCAGTAATTAAAGTAGATAAAGGCACAAACGTAATATTCATTGGGGTAATTAAGATTCTCTGGTGACAGTTATTATCAGGATGTGTTGGTTCCCCTGTAACAGTTCCCATTCTGTTTTATGGTGATACGACTGCCATGGCTATGTAAGGAGAGCTTGATCTGCAACCCACAGAAACATCACCACCATAAAACTGAGTGATCAGAAAACTCATATTTTCAAATAAATAAAAAAGCAAAAGATAAAAAGTATGTAAATAGATACATTTGCATTGTAATAAATTATGCTAGCTGTCACTGAATAAAACAGAAATGGCCAGTGGGAAAAGCCTAGTGTTACCAAGCAGAAAAATAGAAAAATATTACTTTTACCAAGCAGAATTATTAATAAGATAATTTTTTTTTAAGTTCCGTATCTTCTTTCAAATGATAAATCAAACTCAAATTTTTCTTACTAAATTTATGATAGATGTCATCCAAAGAAGCTTACCTCTACAGGATAAAGAGATGCAGTATCTGAGCTCTCCTCCTTGAAGTTCATGGAGACAACAGATACGGGGTTATTAGACATCACAATGACTGAATGAGAAAAGGGAACTGAGGGTATCATTTGAATTTTTGATGGAAGCTCAACTGTGGTCATCTCACCCGTATCCAATGTGACTGTCTTTCGAAAATTCATTTTATTGATTTTGATGGTAACAGAAGTGTCAGGAGAAAGAGCAGTGATGGTGAGCTGGAGCTCAGGGTTCCCTGACATTGAATTTGAATTCTGCATGAAGACAGTGATGAATTCTGTTCCTGGGACACCAGCTAAGCAAAGACCTATTACAATACACAGATGGAAGCATCAAAGGAATATTTTATGTAGACAGAGACATAAAAAGAAATGAAGTGTTTAATAAACAATGTTTTCATTTTCAGACTCCTTGGATGCTAGAGACTCTAATGCATTGCCTATCAATGTGTTGGGGACCTGTTGTAAAACATAATAATTACTTTTTCTTTATCATTGAGACAGACATTTAAAGGGATAGAAATGTTTCACAAAAAATCATCTCCAATTAATTTTCATAATATTTGGGCCATGGGGAGTGTTATTTCAATACTGTCCGGGTTGTAGTTCAAGAGTAAATGAATAATAAAGTATCCCCTTCCCACCCCTTTTACCTAGTGTAAGCCTAAAGCCACCGCCTCTCAGATGTGGAATCTGGTCCTGGGACCTGAACACTCACAGCAAGGTACACTCTTTTTACTGTGGACAAAAGGAAAACCTTGCTCCACCTTGATAGGTTTGTCAGGTTTTTCTGAAGATTGTCCCTCTCTGATATGCATCCAGACAGTCTTGCTGCTCTGAGCAGTGTTACATCAGTAAAGGGGGCACGAGGGGGATACTTTATCATTCAATTACACTTGAACTACAACTCTGACATTATTGAACTAACACTCTCCATGGCTCAAATACTATGAAGATGAATTGGAGCTGCTTTTAATGTGAAACATTACTATCCCTTTAATGAGTAATTAAGTTTATGAATAAAAATTAAGGTGCTTTATTAGCCTGTCTATGAAATTTAAACAGTAGTCCATACAATCTCTTCTTTTGTATAAGCTTCATTTTAAAGGGATAGTAATGTTTCATAATAAAAACAGCTCTAATTAATCATCATAGTATTTGGACTTTGGAGAGTGTTATTTCAGTTCTGTCAGAGTTGTAGTTCAGGACTAATTCAATGACAAGGTGTCCCCCTCCCGCCCCTTTTACTGATGTAACACTGCTCAGCCAGATCAGAAGGGAGGTGCCCAGGTAGACTGCAGAGAGGGACAATCTTCATTTAAGATAAGGGAAAAACCTGAAAAGCTTGTCAAGGGGGGCAGGGCTTTCATTGTTTTCATATAAAGAAGATTGTCCCCTGCTGTTATCTGTCTGGTCTTACAACCAGAAGAGATGGCTTACACTAGGTAAAAGGGGTGGGGAAGTGAAACTTTGCTTGTGAATATCTCATAAACCATAAAGGTTTGAGATATAAGACTTATATCGTTCTTCATGTTTTTTTAATACCTACAAAATAAAGTTAAAATGAAGTATTACTATCCCTTTAACCCTTTGAGTGACAGTGAGGTATGTAACACATTTCTCTTCAATACATTGCGTTGCCCTCTAACACTAAAGGGGTTAATTCCATTATATTATGTAGTAGTAGTAGTATATGCATCTTTATTCATTGTTATTACTTAAGTCAGGCTCTTAAAACTATTAGGGCAAGCCTGATTTACTGCTCGCTCTTACATTTTTTGTTACAATGTGGGAACTCCTTTGTAAATAAAATAAAGTGTTAAAATATCTCACCAGGAATGTCAAGGCTGAACAAACATAATGTACACCCTAAAGCTGACATATCATAACTCACATTCTAAGGACTCCACCTTAACACAACCCATGCAGAATTCATGAGTGAGAGAATAAAGCATTGTTATATCAAATAAAACACTTGCATTCAGGGTAATTTATCATAAAGGAACACTTTCAACAATAAAATTATTTCAAAATCACCTATATGTTGTGCTACCCATTTTTTATATAGAAAAAATGTTTGGCACCACATTACTCACTGAGGCTGCACAGCAGTCCATGCTTTTGTAAGCTGGATATGTGTGGAAAACAATGAATGGCTCTTTCAGAGTATTTATAAATTGTAACATTTAGGTCAATGTTAAGTGATGCTGATGTACTAAAGGAGAACTGGGGGTTATGCACTAAAGTGTGATAAAGTGGTGATAAAGAAGATATCATGTCTCAAGTGTTATAAACTCTCTGTGTCCTAAGTTACTGTATGAGGCCTAAGCACTAAGATCTCTCAAACTGTAGAAATCATAGTGAATTAGCCCCACAGAAAAATACAGAAGCTTAAAGGGATAGTAATGTTTCATAATAAAAGCAGCTCTAATTAATCATCATAGTATTTAGGCCATGGAGAGGGTTATTTCAGTTCTGTCAGAGTTGTAGTTCAAGAGTAATTCAATGACAAAGTATCCCCCTCCTGCCTCTTTTACTGATGTAACACTGTTCAGCCAGATCAGAAGGGAGGTGCCCAGGTAGACTGCAGAGAGGGACAATCTTCAATTAAGGTAAGGAAAAACCTGAAAAACTTGTCAAGGGGGGCAGGGTTTTCATTGTTCTCATAGGAAGAAGATTGTCCCCTGCTGTTATCTGTCTGGTCTTACAACCAGATTCCACATCTGAGAAGAGATGGCTTACACTAGGTAAAAGGGGCAGGAGGGGAAACTTTGCTTGTGAATATCTCTCAAACCATCATGTTTTTTTAATGCCTACAAAAGAAAATGAAGATAAAACAAAGTATTACTATCCCTTTGAGAGTTTCTCATACTGGAAAAGTCTTTTCCATATATCACTCCTTCTTCACACCTAAGTGCATCTCCCCCAAGAGTAATTCTGGAGCAAACCAGAGGGGACACAAACATTCTCATTACCTTACCTTCTGTGTTCTACCTACAATTTTCAAGACTGTAAGCCCCATGATCCTTTTGATTTATATGATCCATTTTCATTGTTTTATGTCTGTACTAATGTAAAAGCCCGTGTACACGGGCCAAGGTCCAGTGAGGTAAAGTTGCCGTTCCTGCTCTGCGTTCTGCCGCTGCGCAGTAGAGACTGCCCGAACACAGAGAATGCTCCCAGCATTCTGTGCGTTCGGGCAGTCTCTACTGCGCATGACTGAATCTAACATTCTGGCCTTCTATATTATAGGAAGGAGGATATCTATTCCCTATTGTATGGCACTGTGAAATAAATTGGCACTATATAAAGGATAATCATAATAATAGTAATTTAAACTGGACTTATGAGATCTTAAAAACTAGAGATATCCCCAAAGCATTGCAAAGAAATGAGTTGCAGACATCACTAGCATGGAACGGGCTTCAACTCCCCCCTCTCATCCCATTGCAATCTAGGAAAGTTTGCATAATGTGTATCTGTTCCCTAAAGTGCAGATAGCTTGCTCCATAATGACTTCAGTTCTTTATAGTACATCAGCCACCTCTGTTATCACAATTTCATCAACTCAGTTGTCCTTATACAGGTTTCAACATATACACTGAAATGTTTTCTCAGTGAAATATCACTTATTGAAGTGGACCTGCCACCTTAATATGTTTAGTTGATTGTCAAAATGTGTTATGTTAGCTATTTGTTTGACATTTGTTTGAAATCAAAAGTGTTTTTATGACATTAGCCTCACAGTAACACGCTTAACCCTTTGAGTGCAAGAGGGGTATCCAATGCATTGGATACTTCTCTGGCACTCAGAGGGTTAATGTTACTTAGATTTATGATAGGCCAATATAAGTACCGTGGTACAAATTAATCTAGACAGAGTCCACATGTTTCTAACAGCACAAAAGAGACATATATCTGGTCTCACATATAACTAATTTGCATAGTTTTAACCCCTTAACCATCAAACCTGTTCGGGACCGGTGACAATCTTGACATGTCACAGAAATTTGTGATCACACAATCACATTTACGTAAAGAAAGGAATGTGTCCTGGTCCTCTATAACACCCCACCCTTAGACCACCCAGTCCTTAAGGGGTTACAGAAATTAGCTTAAAATACCACACTTCCATCAAAATATATATAAAGCATAATTAAGCTTGTCCAGGCCTGACAAACTGAAAACGTTTTTCATTAGCCTTTAGATTTCTTCCCACATGGTTCTACAATGGAGTTAGCAGTGGCTGCCATTTTGAGAGCAGTAGCCATATTTCTCTAGGTCACATGTTGTTTGCTTCTGTTCATCACCAAGGTACTGGCTGAGGAAACTAAAGAAACTAAAATCCCAGATCATGTTGCCAGATTGGGACATGTAATTGTGCTAATCTTCACAAAGCACCCAGGTCTTTTTGGAACTCAACAACCCATATGGCGTTCATTTTTTCTGCTGGCAGCCGTCATATTCAGTAGCTTATTGGGCCTTTGAAGAAAGCAAAACCAAAAGTCTCCTTGATTTAAACTGGGTTTTTTAACCCCTTGAATGCTAGAGAGGTCTCCTATCTAGCATTTAAGCAGTTAAAGGGATAGTAATACTTGATTTTAACAATGTTTAATATTGTACATATTAAATGATGTCGTTTTAGAGTAATAAGCTTCTAAAGTTCCTCAAACCAGGCACACTTTTTAGACTGTTTTCATGAAGAATTTCTTTGTATACAATGTTATTTAGGCTCTGCAGATGAACCGTCCGGTCCGGACCAGGATCTAAGTCTGTCAGCGATAGCGCTGAAGTTGGTAAAAGGGGCAGGAGAGGGGAACTTTAGAAGCTTATTACTCTAAAATTAACGGGACTTACATCATTTATTTTTTTTTATATGTACAATATTAATCTTTGTAAAATAAAGTATTACTATCACTTTAATATCCAAATTAACTAAATGGTAATTTGTGCCCCCTCCAAGTTGATTTGATCCAGAATTGCTCATTTTTTGCTTTCTGCATAAGGCCCTCTATCTGTAAAGTCAGTTATGTATAAACAAATACTCACTATATCCCAGGGTCAGCAAAAACAAGCAACGAAGGACTCCAACTGCCCCCATTGCTGAAAGAAGAACATACAATAATTAGGTGAATAATTTCCTACCAGCCTCTATATACTAACAAATGAAGGCAAACAGAGTGTGATTCACACAAACTAATTAGACCATAGAGAACAAATAAACATTATGTTTAATTACAATATGTCTATTAATGAGGCTGTTAATCAAATCACACAGAGAATTCCAATGTATTGCCTTCCCAATGCGGGTACAATTCTCTCATCTTCAAATGGTTTAAAGCCTCCTTTAACCTTTAATACTCACTTACCTTTGTTCATGTGGTTCTTAGTATCTAGAGGATTATAGGCAAATGACCCTAAGAAGCGTGAAGTTTATGAACCTGCTTGGATAGCAGCATAACATACTTTTTGCTCAACCCCTGTCTTATACCAACACACACAGAGGTTCAAGTACTAAGAAAGTGGTGCAATTCTGGGGCAAACCAACTGCATCATAAGGGACAAATACACATTCCAATTGATTTAAAGGGATAGTAATACTATGTATGGTTTATGTCCCTGAATAAAACAAGGGTACTCCAACTGCTGAGAGATATTTTATTAAAAAATTATAACAGATCAAACTTGAATTTTTTAGGTGCAATATCACAGTGACCTGAAAATTTACAGTGGTGCTGTTGCTACACCATCCTATGGATATTTATGCTCTACGGGCCAGAACAGTCCATAGGATGGTGTAGCAACAGCACCACTGTAAATTTTCAGGCCACTGTGATATTGCACCTGAAAAATTCAAGTCTGATCTGTTATAATTTTTTAATAAAATATCTCTCAGCAGTGGGAGTACCCTTGTTTTACTCAGGGGGATAAACCCTACAACATGTATGTTTTTACATTTTAAGTATTACTATCCCTTTAAATGGGATTTTTAATCCCTTGGAGGCTAGGATTAAAGGCGTTGAAAGTCTCATTTCAATCAATGAGTATTCTGTGAAATGTTCATTTGCCCCCTGTGGTGCAGCTGATTTGCCCCATAACTGTACAATTTTAACATAGTACATGAGCCTCATAATGGACCGTGACCCCTTGGGTGTGTTCACAATATGTTGGAAACTCCCAATATCCAAAGAGTTAAAGGGACAGTAAACTAAAATTATAACTAACTGAGTGGCACACTGTAGCTCTTTCTTTAGGTAAGTATTTATATTGGAAATTAAGGTCAACATTTCAGCTCTTAAAGGGATAGTAATACTTCGTTTTAACTTTATTTTATTTTGTAGGCATTAAAAAAACATGAAGAATGATATAAGTCTTATATCTCAAACCTTTATAGTTTATGAGATATTCACAAGCAAAGTTTCCCCCTCCCGCCCCTTTTACCTACTGTAAACAATCTCTTCTCAGATGTGGAATGAAGTCCATAGACTGGACAGATAACAGAAGGGGACACTCTTATTCCTATGAAAACTATGAAATCCCTGCCCCCCTTGACAAGCTTTTCAGCTTTTTCTGTTATCTTAATTGAAGATTGTCCCTCTCTGCAGTCTACCTGGACACTCCCTTCTGCCCTGGCTGAAAAGTGTTACATCAGTAAAAGGGGCGGGAGGGGGACACTTTGCTTGTGAATATCTCTTAAACCATAAAGGTTTGAGAGATAAGACTTATATCATTCTTCATGTTTTTTTTAATGCCTACAAAATAAAATAAAGTTAAAATGAAGTATTACTATCCCTTTAATTGAGCATTTTTCATGACAACAAAATGGAGTTCATAGCTTGCTTTTAAACCTTTGAGTGCCAGAGGGATGCCAAGTGCATTACTTTCCAATATGTTGGGCACCCTTTTGGCACTCATAGAGTAGACCTTGCAGCCAAAACATGGAGGCGAGGTAAGAGGGAACCAGATATAGACAATGAGGAGGGCACAAATATATGGACATGTAAGATCACTTATAGAAAAAAGATCACCTACTAAAGAATATATAATATCCCTTATTAATTGTGAACTTATTTACATATAGAATGTTGTTGACCATATTAGTGATGGGCGAAAAGTCCTATTGTTCTCCCACAGTAAATTTCACATCTATAGTGTAAATTCTCACCTTTCCCATGGAAAATTCTTGTGAAACTTTTGTTGGCAAATTTCAGCCCTATTAGTTGTTCCAGGCTGCAATATAGACTTGACATCCACCCTATACTATTGATTTTTAAAGGTGGAAATTTAACACATAGAAAAACACCCCCTTAATTTCTTACCGGCCTATAATATAAAAGCCAAGAATATTCCACAGTTCAGTGTGGGTTTTGTTAGTAGTGACAGAGGAGCAGAGGTGTTGCAGTAGAGGAGAGCTTTTAATAAAGAAAAACTATGATTACTGAAGTTTACAAAATATGTGTGAGTTAGTGTTAGGTTAGTGAGGGTCAGTCAAGTTGTGTAAGTTAATGTTAGGGCAGAGAAGGTCAATCAATAGTGCAAGTTAGTGTTAGAGCAGTGAGGGTCAGTCAAATTGTATGAGTTAATGTTAGAGCAGTGAGGGTGAGTCAATAGTGTGAGTTAGTGTTAGAGCAGTGAGGGTCAGTCAAGTTGTGTGAATTAATCTTAGAGCAGTGAGGGTGAATCAATAGCGTGAGTTAGTGTTAGAACAGTGAGGGTCAGTCAAATTGTGAGAGTTAATGTTAGAGCACTGAGGGTAAGTCAATAGTGTGAGTTAATGTTAGAGCAGTGAGGGTGAGTCAGTAGTGTGAGTTAATGTTAGGACAGTGAGGGTCTGTGTGAAGTATGTAATGTAATGAGTGTGAGTGATGTGTTTTTTTCATTAATATTTTTTTGTTTTTTTGTGTCTATATAAAACTTTTTATACTGTTTTGTTATAATGCATCTTTAATACTTATTTGTATTTATAATACTTTTTATATACAGGTTTGAAGCACCCACCAATGCAAAAAAGACACCAGTAATGAAAATTTTAAAAAAGTTGCTGAAGAGACAAATAAAAACATTGTTTACAGCTGACACATATATCCTGAATCTGCAAATAATTCAGAAATAATTCATATATAGACTATAAAGATAAGTGAATATTAACTCCATTAAAAAAATACTAGTGGGGCATAATAATAAATATAAAACACAGTAACACAACAACATAGTTGATGAGGCTGAAAAGAGACATGCGTCCATTAAGTCAAGTCCAGGCCATATCTCCCCTGTTGAACCAGAGGAAGGGAAATATCCTTTAAAGTAAAACAGTAACATAGTAACATAGTAAATTAGGTTGAATAATGACACAAACCCATCAAGTTCAACGTTTGCCTCATACTCCAGTGATTGAGAATTGTATAGCTTTCCTGCTACCAAATAAGTTAGTCTTCATAAGACCTTCCTGATCTGCCTACTAAAAAACAGTATGTTCCCTTTTGAAAGAAATGTATCTAATCTTCTCTTAAATGTGTCCATTGTATCTGCCATAACCACCTCCTTGTGCAAGGAATTCCACAATTTAACAGACCTTACTGTAAAAAAACCCTTCCTTTGCTAAGTCTAAACCTCCTTTCCTCTAATCTCAAGGGGTGTCCCCTGGTCACCTGATCAGGGCTTAGAATAAATAGCTCACCGCAGAAATCCTTGAATTGACCTCTCACATACTAAACCAAGTTTGTCTAGTCGTTCCTCATACATCAAGTCCTCCATTCCCTTAATTAATTTTGTTGCTCTTCGCTGTACCCTCTCTATTTCTAGTATATCCTTTTCAGAACCGGTGCACAAAATTGCACTGCATACTCAAGGTGAGGTTTTACCAATGATTTGTATAATGGCAAAATAATGTTATCCACTCTTGCTTCGATACCTCTTTTTATGCAAGACAGGATTTTGTTTGTCTTTGCTACTGCTGTTTGACACTGGTCACTGTTTCCAAGTCTGTAGTTGACAAGGATACCCAAGTCTTTTTCTAGCAGTGAGTCCCCTAAAATGATTCCCATTAAGTTCATATATAGGGGTGGGCAAAAAGTGTGAAAAATTTCCTGTGAAAAATGTCGCAAAAACATGCCGATTTTTCACTTTTCACGCAAAAAATTTTGCCTTTCCACCTATGCAAAAATGTCCTCCTTTTCGCCTATTTTAACACATTTTTCACCTATATTTTCTATAGGTACTACATTTCCCACAGTAATATTACTTCTTCTGAGGGCTGAAGTTTAGAAATAAGTGAATGAAAGTCAAAGTTGTGAGTCCTACAGGAAAATATGGCTTGAAAAGTGTGTTAGCATGCAGAATGCATTTGTCCTTTTCCCACAACACTTTCTTGCTTAACCCCTTAAGGACCATTGCCGTACCAGGACCATTACGGTGGTCCGGCACTTAAGGACCAGTGACGGTCCTGGTACATCATGGAGTTCAGGGCTCCCGGCGCGGGTGCATGCCGCTCCAGACGCCCTGAACCAGAAGTGCAAAAAAAAAAGCCCCGAGGTCCTCAAGTGCCGGCCGCGCGTGCACGTGCCAGTCCTTAAGGGGTTACGTGACACTGGCACATATTCATGATATTAAGTAATAAAAAAAATGAAGTACAACCTACAATGTGGCAGATATGTATTGTAGTGGTGGTGGTGGGGGACTGGCATGGTGTGATTTGTGTATGTATTTTTACCATCGTCATGCTCTATCCTCCTTCTCAGATTATTGACACACATTACTTATCGGTCATAGCAGTGGTCCCATCTGTCCTCCACCTCCTCATCTGTGCTGCTGTTAATATATTTGTCCTGGCTTTGTCTGTCATCTGTGGTTTCTGCTATTACTACTAGTACTGGAGATAGATGTTGATGTAATTCTACTGCCACTACTACTAGGTGTCAAAGGTGCAGCACTTACAGCAGCAGCACCAGAGGTACTCTTTATATCTAACATTATGGATGTTAACCTGTGTTGCTGTTGCTGGGTACACAAAACAGGTGTGTGTGTGGCTGAGTGGGACTTGGTCTTTGAAGAGGCGATTATGCCGATGATGATTGATAGGGTGATTGTGTGCTTTTTGACATCTGTACTTGTCCAGGGTCAGACTTTCCAATGGATTTCTCAAACAGTTTATAGACAGGCACAGTGCTCCTTATAAATGGTGGAAGATTCAGCCTTTGACTTTCTGCTAATCTTATAGCCCTGTCACCATCCTCACTCTCAACTTCATCTGTATTTGAACAAGAAAAGGATGCTGGAGGGATATATTCTAGATCTGCACCATCATCAGTCATCATTAGGTCATCCTCATCAGCATCAGCATCCCCTGACAGTTCTTGCCCACTACTACCCTTATATTCCTCTAAGCTTTTGGAGGTCTCAAACAATTTAGTTTTACTTTTACTATAACAAAGTTCCCTATTACTTTGAGGATGTGTGTTTTGGTGCTTGCTTGTCTCACTATCTGATGCAGCAGGTGCTTCAGCTGCTATACCTTCTTCTATTATGCTACTGCCCGCATCATCAACACTTGAATGCGACTTGTTGTCATCTTCAGGGTTCTTATATGGTTGTTTATTTCTACTAGCACTGGTGGTGCTGGAACTAGTTTTGCTGGGACCTTGACAAACTGCATCCTCCCTTGGAGTAGAGGGATCATCATCACTGATTGCACACGCTGCAGCATCCATTACAGCAGTCAGTTTTGTAACTACTACTTTACTCTCACGTCCCTACACTGCTCCACCCCTCCCCCTTCCCCTTGTGCATTTGCAGGACATTATGCAACTACTGTGTTGTTTTACTGTACGGTACACAAAACAGCTGATGCAGCTGTATGATGCCTTGCCTAAGCCCAGTCAGCTGTCTGTCACTGTCACCTAAGATATTTATTTATTTATTTTGTCCACCTTGTTGTCTTATCACAGTCTGTCCAAAAAAAATTATAACTGAAAAACAAGATCAACAACGTCTTTGCCCTGACTTCCCTACCCAGCACAGAGATAATAACAGCAATATCAGAAAGCAAATAGGTCCCTAGCTGCCTGTGTCTTGCCAGTCAGTCACATGGAATTTTGGAGTATTTGGGGGTCAACCTCCTTCCTTCCTTCTTATCCCCTAGAGTGCTCTCAGACTCCCCTAATACAGAGAACAAATGTCTTACCTAAATGACTCCCTAAACTAAGCTTCAATTCCCCTTTATTTGCCTATCTCCTCTAGCTAAAAAACATGCTGCTCTCACAAACACAGAATGGCTGCTGTGAGAGCCTGACAACCTTTTATATGGCTGTAGAAAACTTTTGGGTGGTATAGAAATATTTTTCTTCCCATTGATTTCAATGGGTGGAAAAAGCAGAAAAAAGTGGAAAAACTGCACTTTTCGAGGAAAATTTTTCGCCAAGCGGAAAGTGCCATTATTCTCCTATTTCAATTCGAGGAAAAATTTTTGCCTATCCCTATTCATAAGTAGCCTTAGGATTATTTCCTCCCAAATGCATCACTTTATACTTCCCCACATTAAACTTCATATTCCATTTGTTTGCCCAATCTGACATTGTATGTAAATAAAGTCATTTACAAGTGGGCAAAAAAAAAATCCTTCCCTGACAACAAATGGCTGTTGGATATTTCCCAGAGGATCAACATCATATCTGCTTTGAAACTAAATGTCATCTTGCTATAAAAGTATCCATTACTTTTTTGATAATAAAACACTAATGCCTCAGTTAATTGTAAATTACTATGATAAACCATAACATAAGAATAATAAAGAAAAGAAAAAAACTTACAAAAAAAGGAAAATAAAAATTAGATGAGTTATAATTCCTCAGTGACCTGTTATTCAATATAACTGTAGTTTTGTAAAGTAAAGCCCTTACATATATATGTAATACACAGGGAATGTAAGTTGTCTATAATGTTGGAATGTGGATTCCCCTAAAGTGACATGAGAATAGTGAATATGGCATAATAAAACAATATTCCCAAATATGATTATTGCCAGCCTGAAGCCTGCAAACTATTTTTTACAGGGCTATCCTAGTTTCAAACGGAGACTGCATTAATGTTTTAAAAGTTTCACTTTCAGTAAGCCTGTCAAAAATTATTATTCTGGCTTTTTTTTCTGTTATCCTGCTGCCATGCTATTGCTAAGCATTCTGTATCAGCCTCGTCAGTCTCTACTGTGCATGACTGCAGCATGCGCAGCAGTCTCTACTGTGCATGACTATGTCGTTACAAACTTTGTAGCGAATTATTATATAGGATATATATATATATTTTTTTTTTTTCCTTATTTATAGGAATTGCTAGAGAAATTATTTGCATTGTCATCTTTGGATCCACTTTAACCTTTCACTATTGCTATACTATTCATAAACATTAATCAGTGGCCCTAGCAGTGGTGCCATCTGGGGTAGTCAGTAGCAACCTTTCAAATCCCTCCCGCTTTTCTTCCTCTGGGGTGCTGTACATGTCTGGAGTGATGTATATGTGTCTTTTTTGGTTTGGTCCATTCCTGCTACCTCATACTCAAATGGTATTAGCTTTTGGTTCATTTTAAAAAATGTAAGTCTTTCTACACCAGAGGTTCTCAACCCGTGCCCTCAGTGTCCACTAACAAGCCAGGACTTAGGAATTTCCCTGCTAGAACACAAGTGTGTTGATCAGAGGCTCAGTCATATTAATTAACTCACCTGTGCTCTTAAAACGAAATTATCAAATCCTGGCCTTTTAGTAGCTACTGAGGGTCAAGAACCACTGTTCTACACTTCTGTTTGATAGCCGTGTCCTATTGTCATTAACAATATAACCAGATGCACTGAAAACCTGCTCATATAGCACACTTGCTGGTGGACAACTAAGGGTTTCCACAGCAGTACGTGTCTGTGCTAGCCACACACATTGTTTTGTTTGCTAATAGCCATTTGGGATCATAGTTTTGGCCCTTAATGTAGCTATCTTGAAAATATGCTCTAACCATCTCACATGTAGTGGGAACAGTCCTAGGAACTATGTGTTGTTCATTAGGGGTGGGTGAAAGGTCCTGTTGTGTTCCCTTGAAAAAAATCCATGAAAACAACATGGTTGTCTGCATTTCTGTGGGAAAATCTGCTTAAGAAAGCCCTTAAAATTTTCACTGTTTTCGCCAATTGCCAAAAATGTTACCCTATTTTTCAATGTCTACAAATTTTTGACCCTTTATTTACAGGAAGTGAAACACATTACAAGCAGCTAGAGACAGATAGGTTGTTAGGCTGTTGTGCTATGAGTTATTTAGCAAAATAAAGGTAGGAGAGGCTCATATTGACTGCTATCACTATGAGCACCTGGAAAACAAATAAAAGAAAGAGCTGGAATGACCGTTATGCATCCAGGGAGTCTGAGGAGGAAGTTACCACTACTAGAATTGAAGGGTCTGGATGCCCTGATTCCCAGGCACAATGATGGCCTGTGCCCCTACATCACCCCTAGGAATCTATTGGAAAAGTGTCACAGGAACAGGAAGAAGAGGGTAGCAGTGTGAGCTCGACAGGTCAGCTAACTGTGCCTCCTGCCTGTGCTGCCAGTGTGCCTTGTGATTCTCAGGAGGGGAGGAGGAGATGATGCTAAGTGTGACAGCAAGGGACCCTAGGTCACACTTGCCATCCCCAAGCAGTCCCATACTAATACAAAGATTCAGCAGCTACAGACTCAGAGTGTTAGAAGTGAGAGAAGGGGTGATACCAGTGAGGAAGACTCAGAGACTGAAACTGATGTGGCTGCTGTTAGTGATAGTGAAGCAGTTGGTAGGACTATCGTAACCACAGTAGATCCTCCTGCTGATGCTGACGTGGAAGTTGAAGTGATGCAAAGTGGCCAAACTAACGGCAAAGGCAGCCCACAACATCCCCATTATCCTGTGATTCCCTTCCCCCGGCATTGCCCCTCTGGGACATGATACTGAGGAAGGCAGAACTGGTGGCAAGCAGCAATAATACCACCATGAGCATAGATCAGCTGCCTGTGCTTGCTGCTAGAGCTTCCAGTCTTCCTTCTTCAGCTCAATAGATGGCAAGTGTGACAATATGGTACCCTCTGTCACATTTGTAATCACCTCCAACAAGAGAGACTCTAACAGAGCAGCAGCAAGGATAGACTGATGGTGGTGATGATGATGAGGGTGATGGTGGAGCAGCTGGGGTGGAAGAGACATTAATAGCCTTTTGTTTGGTGGATTTTGCTGCTGCTGTAATTCCTGCTGCTGCTGAACTGCAAGGAAAGCAGGATGATGATGAGCAGGCTAGTGTGCCACAGACCACTGTGAACACAGTCAGAATGGGGTCAGACACTAGTGATGTGGGACTAGGACAGGTTCCATTTGCCAGTGGCAGCAATACTCCTCCTTGTCTTTGTTGTAGAGCTGATTCTGAGGCAGCAACAGCAAGCAGCATCATCCCCTAGTAACTGTCCCAGTCGGTGAAGGGGAATGTGGAGGAGAGGAAAAAAGAAGCCATTCTTCTCTCCAAGTTCCCCTTTGCCTGAGGTCCAGGGTGTGGGACTATTTTTCTCTTGGGGCAGGCAAAGTGATGTCATAAGAGATGGCACTGTACACAATTTTGACAAATCAGTGAAAAGGAAGAAACACACCTTACCATAACCCCCCTTATAACACATATGAAACACAGACACAATGATATTTATGTGAAGCATATTAAAGCCAAAGAAATCGGACATCACTGTTGCTGTACGCCCAGACTGTACTCAAAGGCAACAAGAGGCTACTTGTAACTCCAAGAGGAGGAAGAATAGAGAAAACTAGCCAGTGTCTGAAAGTTCAGTGGTGAGTGAAACACCTGGCTCGCCATCACCATCTTGCTCTAGGGTCCAGCTGCAGGAAGAAGTAGCTACTTCTGACAATCCACCTCTTTCACCATTACCTCCACCACCAGCTGACAGCCATTCAGTAGAATTCAGGATGTGGCAGTTCATGTCCAGGAATTGCACATTGTGTGGTGTGCTGACCATATATGGCAATGTGGTGGAGGATAATCATATCCAGGGCATCAAGTGGTATCTGAGGAGATTCCATCCAGAATGCACTAAGTTGATGGCAGGGAGGGTTCATCATTATTATTAAAACTGCAAGTGGTCATGTGTCCTTAGCGGAGAGCAGACAAGAGGCATAGTGACAGCAGTAGTACGCGGTTTCTTGGGGGATGATTTCACATTCACTAGGAGTCATAGTGCTTGGATAGAGTTGTGCCAGGTGTTTGATGTGAATGCAGATGTTCCCATTGTTTCCAGCTCTTCCCTTATTTACTACACTCACTGTGCACATTTAAGTTGCTCATGAGAAGCTCAGTTCCTGTTCTCAAGGGAAAACATTCTATTCCAACAACACACCCATGGTTTTGTAGGAGGGGCATGTGGAGAATCATTATTAGCCAATTTCTTTTCTCCACACATACCTGATGCAGGAGGGGGCTAATTGTGGTGCTGCTACTGCCTCAGGAGCATCTCTGGAGCTAGTAGTTTCATGATCGTCATCACCCATATCACTGCTTTTGTTGATTTCATTCCCTTGGAGCTGCCTAATCATCCTGCTGTAAAAAAAACTCAGCAGCAGCATCAAGAACAGCAGTTGCAAATGTCGCAATGACACCGAGGCATTTGCCAGTAGCCAGTGGACACTGGCCACCATAACATGACCTGCTGGCAATAGTCCAGTAAGGCATTTTTTTTCCTCAGGGCTTCTTCTTTGAACATAAACCAGATGTCTAGAAAAAAAATATTTTTGGGGGCTTGTTTCTAACACATATTACTTTATTTTCACATTTTATTTTTTTAACACTAACTTTTTAACACTCTTGGTCCTGATCTTACCTGGATGGAAAGCTGGGGGAATTAGTGTTACCCCACCATTTTTACAAGGGTTATGCTAAGTTATATTTATTTATTTATTTATTTATTTATTTATTTTACATATTAACCCTCTATTGCCAATGCAGATAATTCTAGCTTCACCAGCAATGGATGGATTAATTATATGTTTGTATGGGTTGGTAGGGGGCCGGGTTGGTATTTTATTTTTAAACATAGAGGTTATCATCACTGTTGGAGTGGCATAAATGGTGGGTGGATATACTTGAACTTCATTTTAAGAACATTTTGTAGCATTTTCCAGCACTCCAAAAGAATTCCAAAGTGGTTTTTTAACCCCTTCAGTGCCAGAGGCTTGGGCCATTTCCTTTACCCTGCAGGCCAGACACTTTTTCAGCATTTTTGCTATCCTTCCGTTTAGGCTTGATTTACTCTGGGAATTTCTAGTTACATATGGAAGACTATAAATTGTTTTTTCATTTATGTATCAAAAACATTTACTTTGATTGAAAAAGTTTCAATTATTTGAAAAAGCCCCAAGTCCCCCGAGTAAAAAAATACCTAATATGTATAGTTTTACCTACATCCATGGCTAGTGTAGAGCCCTAATCACCAGCAGCGCAAAATGACATTTTCAACTTTATAAAGTAATATGCACATTCTAGGGTTTTTGTGGTAAAACTACCCTAAAACAGTGGAATAACTATATAAAACTATATATTTCTGAAAAGTAGACAACCTGCTGCATCTAATGAGGGGTAACTTGTCTTCTTGCCCCAATCCTGTTGTGCCCAAATGCTTCCAGAAGCTGGCACAATAGGAAAACAATGGCATTTTCTTACATTTCTTCCCCTTCATCTGTACTGAAATCTGTGAATACCATGGAATTTCCAACTGTATTAATTAGCTAGTGTTCTTAGGAGAAAAATGACACCCCATTGCTATGAGTTCACCTACCTTAGGGGGAGCTACAAGTGCAAAACTGCACCTACTACAACCTCTAATTTTTTTTAACATTTTCTCAAACATTACTTGTCTATACAAAAATGGTTATAACAACTAAAGAACTGAAAAAAGGCTACACAAAATATACTATTTTGGAAAGAAGACAACCTGCCTCATCTAATGAGCGGTGCATTGCCTTCTTACCCCAAGCTTGTTGTGCCCAAATGCTTCCAGAAGGTGGCACTATAAGAAACAAATGGCATTTTCTTACATTTCTGCCCTTTCAACTGTACTGAAATCTGTGAAAACCATGGAATTTTCAAATGTATTCATTAGCTAGTGCTCTTTGGAGAAAAATGACACCTCATTGGCATGAGTCGACCTACATTACGGGTGCCAAAAGCACATAAATACACCTGCCTGTTTGCTTCCTCGAAAATGGCTGCCTGTTCTAAAATGTTCATTACTGTTAGAAACATGAAGGAAAGGTATAACAGGAATATCATTTTGGAAAGTAGACATTCTCCCGCATTGAATGAGGGGTCACTTGTCTTTCTATCCTTGGGCTGAAGTGCAAGTATTTCCAAAAGATGACGCTATAGGAATAAATACATGTTTTTTTTACATTTCCACCAATTCAAAGACACTAAAATCTTTGAAAACCATAACATTTCCTGCTGTATTCAGTACCTGCTACCAGCATGAGAAAAATGGTAGCTCATTTGTGTGGGTTAACATACAATATGTGGGTGCTAGGAACACGTATGTAAACCTGATACTTTTATTTTTGAAATTATCTGCTTGCACTAAAGTGGTTATAACCATTATAGATATGCAGGAAAGGTAGAGAAGCAATGCCAACAAGTAAACAACTTGCCCCATCTAATGAGGGGTCACTTGCCTTTTTACCCAAAGGCTGGTGTTCACAAATGTTTCCAGGAGGTGGTGCTAATTAAAAAAAAAGGCATTTTCTTACATTTCTGCCCCTTCAAATGTATGGAACATTGTGAAAACTATGGAATTTTCAACTGCATTCGTTAGCTAGTGCTCTTAGTAGTCAAATGACACCCCATTAGTATGAGTTGACATACCTTAGGGGGTGCTAGAAGTAGAAAACTACACCTACTACAACCTCTGATGTTTCTCACATTTTCTCAAATCTGACTTGCCTGTAAGAAAATGGCTATAACATCTTCAGCAGTGAAGAAAAGATAGATAAATAATACCATTCTAGAAAGAAGATAACCTGCCGCGTTGAATGAGGGGTCACTTGCCTTTTTACCCCCTACGATAGTGTGTAGAACTATTCCCAGAATGTGGTGCTACAGGGAAAAAAAGCAAACTTTTTTTTACATATCAGTCAAAGATACTAAAATGGTTCAATGGCAAGGACTTCTTGCCAGCCTAAGAAAAATGGAGCGTAGCTGCCAGTGAAACAGGGATGGGAAAGCAAACAGTGTATGTGTGATTTTATGGCTAACAGATGAAAGAAGCTAGGGCATCAGCCGGTGTATGTGTGGACCTGTGACTACCAGTGTAACAAAGGGTGTGGGAGGGTGAGGGATTAGGCAGTGTGTGTGGGTATGAGCAGAGAAGCAAGGATGGTGGTGATGGTGGGGCAGTGTCTGATAGTGTATATGGGGGATCTGTGACTACCAGTGTGCATTGTATGTCCCCCTCATACAAAGTTTGATTCCCAGCCTGAATCTAGTGCATACTAGTACTTTGAGTCTACCAGTAGGCAGTGGAAACAGGCTGGAGGTCAGGCTGGGGAATGGGATTGCCAGTTGGCTGTGGAACCAGGCAGGAGGATACGGTATGTGGGGGGGATTGGAGATATTTTGTGTGCATGCCACAGGGGTGCCCAATGCACTGCAAAGCAATGCGTTGGACCCCCTGTTGCACACAAATAGTTTTTTTTTAATTATTATTCTGTATTCATACCTCGTTGGGGAGGCTGTATCAGGAACACTTCTGGTGTCCCCCATCAAGGTGTAAAAACAGAATAATGAAAAAAAAGTGTGTGTGTGTGCGCCACAGGGGGTCCAACACATTGCAAAGCACTGTGTTGGACCCCCCCCCGCGACACGTGCATTTTTTGGGCTTTTCCCCCCAATATTTTTGTGTAGACCTCATTGGAGCATCAGATCCCATACAATGAGGTCTGAATAAAAAATAAAAGGGGAAAAAAAAAACCTTTGTGTGCCACAGGGAAGTCCAGTGGATTGCAAAGCAAAGGGTTAATTTTTTTTTTATTGTTACTTTGTTTTCAGATGGCCACCAAACAAGCTCTGATTACAAAGTAATGATAAAAAGTCCTGTGTGCCACAGGACGGGGGTCTGCATTGAACCCCCCTCCCAGTGGCACATACAGGGTTACATTTTTTTTTATTTATTTTTTATTATAGACCTCATTGAGGGGCATCAGGACCCCCCCCGATCCCCCCCCATGAGGTGACCCTGTGAGAGCCACAGGGGTCTCCAGCACATTGCAGAGCAATGCATTGGATCCTTGTGGCACTCAGAAAGCCACAGGGGTCTCCAGCACATTGCAGAGCAATGCATTGGATCCTTGTGGCACTCAGAGAGTTAATTTTTTTTTCTCATTACTTTATAATCAGAGCTCGTTGGGGGCCATCAGGACAAATCCTGATGGCCCACCAACGACCTCTGTTAACAAAGTAAGGATGGCTCAGTGGTAAGTTCCCTGACTATAAAGCCTTTTCAAACTGCAAGTTTGCAGGTTCAAAACCTGGCAGGGTCAACTCAGCCCTTCATCCTTCTGAGCTTGATAAAATGAGTAGCATTGATTGGGTAATAATAACACCTATTATTTCAGCTATTGTTTTGGTTAGTTCTGAGAGCATGCACTGAAAGTGCTTTGAGTCCCACTGGGAGAAAGGTGCTATATAAATACTAGTTATTATTATTATTATAAAAGCCCTGTATGTGCCACAGGAGGGGGGCTGCATTGGACCCCACTTGTGGCACACACAGGGTTAATTTTTTATTTATTTACATTTTTTTAATTATAGACCTCATTGAGGGCTATCAGGACTCCCCTGATCCCCCCAGTGAGGTCTTACAATAATAATTAAAAATAGTCGTCAAAATAAGTGTCCCTGTGAGTGCCACAGGGGTCTCCAGCACATTGCAAAGCAATGCATTGGATCCTTGTGGCACTCAGAGGGTTATTTCTTTTTTTTTCATCATTAATTTGTAATCAGAGCTTGTTGGGGGGCCATCAGGGCCAATCCTGATGACCCCCCAACAATCTCTGATAACAACGTAATGACAAAAGACCCTCCTGTAGCACACACAGGGTTAAAAAAAATGTTAATTTTTTTTTTTAATTATAGACCTCATTGAGGGGCATCAGGACCCTCCTGATCCCCCCAATGAGGTCTTGCACAAAAAAAATCCCCCCAAAAGAAGTGACCCTGTGAATGCCACAGGGGTCTCAAGCTCTTTGCAAAGCAATGTGCTGGGGACCCCTGCGGCACTCACAGTGTTACTTTTATTTATTTATTTATTTTTATTTATTTATTTATTTATTTTCAGATCTCGTGGGGACATCAGGACCCCTCCTGGTGTCCCCTCAGTTATTGATCTCCCAGCCGATCGGCTAGGAGATCAATAAGGCGACCGCAGGAGAGCAAAAGCTCTCCTGCCCTTCTCTACTACAACCAGTAGGAGTGAACTGGACCGGGGAAACTTCCCTAACATCATCAGTGATCATGTCACCGATGATGCTGGGAGGCTTCCCCCGGTCCCACCCAGTCCTACCCGGAACTTCGGGTAGGAGAGGAGGAAGGAGAAGCTCTGCTTCTCCTTCTTATATATTGATCTCCCAGCATGATCAGCTGGCTACATTTCAGCAGAAATGCGGCCACTGCAAGCCGGTTATACCGGCTTATGCAGTGACTGCATTTTAGCTGTACAACGTACGAGCATGGCACAGCAGGTACAGCTGTGTCCACTCGTACGTTGTACCCACTTGGCACTCTAGGGGTTAATACAGGTGTGTATTATACCTGAAATTTTACTGTATATGGCACTGCATTAATGTGTTATAACTTAAAGCAAGCATAAAGTCATTCATTGTCATTCTTCTGTTAACTGAATATTAAACAGACTGTAAAAGACCTCTTTCAGAACTCCCAAGAGCTCCCAAGAATCATTTAAAGCCATATGCACAAAAAACAGGGGTGATTTGGGGGTCACCATCTGCACCATGGGGAAAATGTAAACATGCTTTTGATATAAATCGACTTTTAACCCCTTGCATGCTAGAGAGATCTCCAGATGCTTTGAAGACCTCTCATGCATTGAAATGATTAAAAGCATAATTTAGATTTAAAACTAATGGACTTTGATATTATTACATTTTTTTCTCATTTGTTCCCTATGGTGCAATTGGGTTGCCCAAGAATGATGGTGCAAATGGTCCTTTGTGCTTTATTTCATGACTAGTAGAAGAGCCTGTGCACACGGGCCACAGTGGCAGGCGGTCGCGGTGCAGTCGTGCCCAGTAGAGACTGCCTGCACTGCGGCTGATACAGAGCTGGACGCTCTGACAGTGCCCAGCTCTATATCAGCCTCGTCACGGGCAGTCTGAGTCGTTACAAACCTTGTAGCGAATTATTATATAGGATTATACATACAAATTATCAGTGAGGAATGCCTTGATCAATATATCCCTTTTATGTACTTTTTAACTTGTCTGGTTAAAGATTTATTAATGCATTGTAAAGGCACACATTGGATACTATTGGATCCCAATAACTGAAGAGTTCCCTGCTTGTGCATAGGTGAGTTAATTAAAATAAACTGGTTAGCTCACCTGTGATATAGCAGGGAAATCCTCAGAATATGGCTTGTTAGGGGTCCCTGGGGATAATGTTGGGAAACACTGATCTTTAACAGACATGTCAGACTACATTCCATAAAAGGGACATGCTCATTTTTGGGATAGCTCTAATTTTACAGTCAAAAGTACTGAATAATGCTTGCAACACCTGTTCTGTCATGACCCTTTATTAATGCAGTTTGACTTGATCTATAGCATAATTATATTTAATAAATAATAAATATGTAGTATTTATTATTGATAAAATAAATTATTTACATATTTTGCAACTTCAGATTTTTATATATATATATATATATATATATATATATATATATATATATATATATATATATATATATATATATATTACATTAATACTGCAGCACTGAGTGCTTTTTATGCAGTATGGTAAATCCATGACGCTAAATGTCAGGGACATAGAAGTGTAAAATAATAGAGGAAAATGAATAAATAAATAAATAAATAAATAACAAGTATTTCATTTTACATGACATGCACTTGGAGAATATGTTATTAAAATAAAAGGTTACAATTCCTTTAAAATTCAGAAAAGCACGTTGTTTGTTAAGAATATAAAAATGACTACTCTTATATATCTATATGTAGCAGGTAGACCTCTTACCTTCCATTGCCTCCTACTGCAGAACTCTTGTCTTCCTCCTCAACTGTGCTTCTTTTATCAGCTACTCTTTGGTATTCAGCTGGAGAAACCAGTACCACTGGTCTGCCCAAAGTGCAAAGAAAGGTGATGATTAATTGCTTGGATTGTTGGTGTTTCCACATCTATTACATCATTATCAGCTAGTCCAGGGATCCACAACTGTTGCTCAGACTCCTCTGGGAGACACCAAAGATATGACTGGGGGGCTTGAAAAAAAGATTTATTTTAGTCAATGAGAATTTTTATTTGTCCCCTGTGATACAGTTGGTTTGACCCAGAATTCCATCAGTTTCCTTTTGAATTCACAATCCTCTGTGCATGTATTGAGTGAAACTGTGAGGCTGAAATAATGGGAGGAAATGGTACAATTTTGGAGTAAACCAACAGTACTGTAGGGAACAGATAGACATTCCCCAAACTCCCATTGGTTTATATGAGGATTTTAAAAATTTTAGTGCTAGATGGGCCTCCGACACATTGTGAAGCAATGCATTAAATACCTCCCTAGCATTATAGGTATTTGGATAAGCAGACCTCATCTTTATCTGGGTACACATAGAAAATATAAAACTATGGTACACCCACTACACAAACATTTTCCATTCAAAATGTATTTACAAATTAAGTTTATTTTTTTCTTAATCAAAAGCTCCTACTGGTGTCCAAAAGGTTATTTTTATCATACTATCTGTAGGAGAGCTTGAGTCGCTGACAATAGCTCACCATGGGGATAGGAACAGCACCCCATGGTCATCTGAAAATTGCAGTTTGATTTTAAAAACAGAAACACATTTTAGCTGCACATGTTGTAATAAAAATGTTCCACCAGTGGAAGCACCATTCTTTAACTCATCAGAAAAAGCACAATAATTCATATATTTGCAGAAAAAGTATGCTGATCCTTTAACCCTTTGAGTGCCAGAAGGGTGCCCAAAGTATTGCTTTACAATGCCTTGGGCACCCCTCTGGCACTCAAAGAGTTAAGTACTAGTAGTTTATTCACAATAATTACTACTTGTTTTTAAAAATGGGTAGCCTTAAAATATGGCCTCTTGTTATGTCCTGGGAACTAATGTCAAGAATCACTGGTCTACATTAAAGTAAATTGCAACTCAATAAAACCATGTTGCACAACAGAAACTAGTGGAGGGAATCTTGTTGGATGGGTTTAAAGTCTGTGTTCTACACAGAACACACACTACAACTGACACAGCTCAGCAAAGCATTGCCCACCTCACACTGAAAGGGTTAATTGTCAGGGAGGAGAGGAAGTAATGTAGATAATCAGCATAATCAATAAACCTGAATTACAAAAAAAAAGAAGTTTCCTAAATAAAATATGGCAAATATAGGTAACAGTGTCCCTTTAAAGGAACAGTGGGTGTGCCCTGGTTTGGGCCATTTTACAGACCATCAAACAGAAGACAGTCATAAGGTTGAAGCAGATTATAGAAACTGCACTCATATATATATGTACCAAACATTCTAAAATGTGATTTTGAATAATTATATGAGAATGATTTGGTAGGCTATTGTTAGATCATTGAAACATTTGAGAGATGCAGCAGAAATAATAATGTTGGTGTTGCATTAAAATGTTCCATTTCTATATGGACCTGATGAAACACTTGAAATATATGTTTTTAATTTATACAAATACAACATAGTCCCCTAACATTCAACTTCCATTTACCCCTTAAATGGTAGATACATCTCCAGGGCAAGTAACCCAATAGGACATGGAAATTTGCCACTGAACCATAACAATGATGGTAGAACTGTACTTCAGTTAATGTAACACACACACACACACCTCCTAATAATAATAAATCTACACTTACATTAATCTGGGCAGAAAATCCTACTGATCACTAATAACTGATTATGAATGGATTCTATCTCCAAAATCAACCAGATACCATGTTAATGGAAGCAGACATTATTCTTTTTCCAAGTCTTTATACATCCCACTGTAGGTTCATTAAGTGGGAGTGGTTTGGTGTTTTTGAGTCTAGCAGCAAGGAGTCATGTCTGCTTCTAGTAACATAATATTAATCATCACTAATTAATGTTTCACTTTTAGGGCTAGTCTGCACAGCATTGATTTTGAGTGGACATTAGGATGAAGGTAAGCATAGCTTATTATTAGGAGACTAGTTGAACATCCTGGGACTGGGAGTCCTCCCCTTCTCTTTACTACAGTGTCCAGGTGGAACATGAACCTGAAGAGGCCAGAACTGGTGTTAGGGGAGTAGAGCAGGCTGAAAATTAATACCACCACCACCAGCAGGAGCACAGATCAGCTGCCTGTACCTGCTGATATTTCTGCTAGTGCTAGTCTTCCTTCTTCTTCAGGTCAAAAGGCAATGGCAAGTGTGATATTAGGGGACCCTCTGTCACATTGCTCATCACCTCCTCCAAGCAGCAGTGAGATGTCTGGAATAGAGCAGCAGCAGCAGCAACAATAGCATGTAGGGACTAGTGGTGGTGGTGGTGGTGATGATGCTGGAGAAGCTGGGGTGGAAGAGACATTGATGGCCTTTTTAGCAGAAACGGAGAAGGAATGGGAGACAGGAATGAGGATGGGCATCACCACCACCACTAGCAAGGACATCTTGGAATTAGAGGAATTTGCAACTGTGCTAATTCCTTCTGATGCTGAGATACAAGGGAAGCAGGATGCTGAGGAGCAGGCTAGTGTGCCACAGACCACCGTGGACACAGTGGGAATGGGGTCAACAAATGATGAGGGACTAGGACAGGGTCCACTTGCCAGCAGTAGCAATACTCCTGATCCTAGTTGCAGTGCTGACTCTGAGGCAGTGTCATAGTTTGTTTTGACTCTCAGACACAGAGTAAGATAAAAATCAAACTTTATTGAAAAGTTTAATGGGAACCCTCATGGGTCCTAATCATACACGTAAATCACATATACACAATGGGTTCAAACAGTAGTTATTGCAAGATACACATAGGAGGCTCTACCAGCCTTACCAATATACCGGGCAATGCAGCCTAAAGGGTTACACGACAATCTGAATGTGGCTCTACTGGCCTTGCCAATATACTGGGCAAGGCAGCCTGGTGGTTTACACGACAAGTTGGTTGTGGCTGTACCGGCCTTGCCAATATACCGGGCAAGGCAGCCTGGAGGTAACATGACAAGCTGGCTGTGGCTCTACCGGCCTTGCCAATATACCGGGCAAAGCAGCCTGGAGGCAATACAACAAGCTGGTTGTGGCTCTACCGGCCTTGCCAATATACCGGGTAAGGCAGCCTGGAGGGTAACATGAAAAACTGGTTGTGGCTCTACCGGCCTTGCCAATATACCGGGCAAGGCAGCCTGGAGGTTGCACGTCAATCAGAATGTGGCTCTACCGGCCTTGCCAAATTACCGGGCAAGGCAGCCAAGAGGACAGAGGAACAGCTCCACTAATGCTGCATAGATGGAGCAACAGCATAAGATGGAACAGTGGAGCAAACCAGTCTCCCAACCAAGGAGACCAAACCGATTTAGCAACGGAGACAACAACAACCGGTAAATGTACAGTAACCCAGTACCATGTATAGAACAACAGTATCGCCCAACCGGTTCTACACAACTACATTAGCAACCGGTGGATGTGGAGTAAACCAGTAACGTGTACTGGAACAAAAAAGTGCTCAACCGGCTCTATACAGCGGAATCAGCAGCCGGTGTATGGTGGAGTAAACCTGTACTGATACTGGTCAACAATGGCGCTCACTCGGCTCTAAAACAGCGGAATCAGCAGCCGGAGGATGGTGGAGTAAACCAGTACTGTGTACTGGACACAAAAGCGCTAGCCGGCTCTATACAAGAGGAAACAGCAGCCGGTGTCTGAGGAGTGAACCAGTACTGTGTACTGGATAATTGTAACGCCCAACCGGTACTAGACAAGTGGAAGTAGCTACCGGTGGATAGGAGTAAACCAGTACCGCGTACTGGATAACGTATGCCAAACTGGTACTATACAAGCTGAACAGTTATCAGTGATAGGAGTAAACCAGTACCGCATACTGGATAACGTATGCCCAACCAGTACTATATAAGCGGAATCAGCTACCGGTGATTAGGAGTAAACCAGTACAGCGTACGGGAAAAGCGAAGCCCAACCGGTTCTATACAAGCTAATCAGCAACCGGTGAGATAGGAGTGAACCAGTACTGCGTACTGGATAAGCGAACTGCCCAACCGGTTCTATACAAGCAAATCAGCAACCGGTGAGATTGGAGTAAACCAGTACAGCGTGCTGGAAAGCGAAACGTCCAACCGGCTCTATACAACTGGAATCAGCAACAGGTGAACATGGAGAGCACAGAGATCAGAATGTCGCCATAGCAACTTCAGCAGCCAGACGGATAACCAGCAGCAGCGACTGCAGACAAGCCAGGACCACCACAGGAACGACAACACCGCCAACCGGGTCAGGAACAGAGCAGGAACACAGCAGCACAGATCAGGAACGGAAACAGGAACGACAGCACCCCCAACCAGGACAGGAACGGAGCAGGAACAATGCAGGAAAGGCACTGGCTACAGGAGCAACGCTGATACTGGTAGCAAAGTGAACAGGCCCAGGGAAAAGGTACAAGGCAGGTGACTGTTGACATAAAGACACCACAAAAGGGCAACCAAAGGGTGCCTCAGGCCAGTCTATAAAGGCAATCTTGGGTGGGCAAAAGATAGGTGGCCAATGGAGAGTACACACACCTGACTGACAGCACAAGTAAGCAATCATGGGCACCGTGATAGGCAGTAGCAGCAACAGTAGCAACATTATCCACTGCCACAGACAATGAAGGGGAATGTGGAGGACAAGAAGAAAGAGGCCATTCTTCTCCACCTTTTCCCTTCCCTCTGAAGTCATCATGGGTGTAGGACTATTTTTCTGTTGGGGCAGGCACAGTAAGTCATCAGCAACAACACTGTGCACAATTTGTGACAAGTCAGTGAAAAGAGGAAAGGAGGGAACACACCTTGGCACAAATGCACTCATATCACACATGAAACACAGACACCATGGCATTTACTCCAAATATGTTAAAGCCAAACACTCACCACAGAAATCAAGCACCGCTGTTGCTGTACCTCCTGCCTCTCCAGAAAAGCAACAAGGTGTGAGGCAGAGATCAAAAAGGACCCACCACAGAAATCAAGCACCTCTTTTTCTGTCCCTGACTCACCAGAAAGGCAACAAGAGGTGAGGCGGAGATCAAAGAGAAATAGAACAACCCAGGCAGAGACTGGAAGTTCCAGCACTAGTGAAACAACTAGCTCGCCATCACCTTCTAGGGTAGCTATATCTTCTGCCAATCCTCCTCATTCATTACCTCCCCCGCCAAATGAGAGCCACTCTGTTGATGTTAGGATATGGCAGTTCGTCTCTACCCATTGCACACTGTGTGATGCACTGACCACACATGCCAGTGTGGTGGAGGAGAATCACAATCTGTGCATCAAGCTGCATCTGAGGTGATTCCATCCTGCAGAATATGCTAGGATTCTGGCAGGGAGGGTTCATCATTACTATTAAACTGTCAGCAAGTTGTCATGTGTCCTTAGTGGGGTCTGGACAAGGGGCACAGTGATAGAGGCAGTACTTGGTTTCGGGTATCATGGTGTTTGGATACATTTGTGCCCCCAGATGTTATTTACCACACACACACACTGTGCACATTGCAGTTGCTGTTGGAAGCAACAGTTCCTGTTCTCAAGGGAAACATATATATTCTAATAACAACACACCCATGATGATTTTAGAGAAGGAACAGGTGGAGAAGATTTAATGGCCAACTTGTTATTTTCTCCACAAATACTGGGGGCTACTCATTCTGCTGCTACTGCCTCAGGCACATCACTGGAGCCAGTCATGGCAAATGTAACCTTCATCATCCATCTTCCATGTTACTGCTATTGTTGATTCCATTCCTTTTCAGCTGCTTAATCATCCTGCTGCTTAAACAACTCAGCAGCAGCAGTAAGAACAGCAGTTGCAACTCAGGACTCAGGAGGACATTTGACAGTGGCTTGTGTTTAAAAATAAATAAATAAATAAATAAATAAATAAATAAAAACTAGTCCTAAAAAAATAAACAATTTTTTGGGGGTTTGTTTCTAACAAGCCTAAGTCCTACAAATCAATCAGGGGGTTCCTGTCTCTATCACGTTAAATACAAATGTCTTATTTTATTTTATTGATTTATTTTTTTATTAACTGTCCCCCCAATAGCAGTCAAGAAAGCCCCTCAAAACAAATTCCCTGTTCAAATGATTAATTCATTCACCAACACAGGCACCCTTCCCAGACCCCTTTATACCATGTCTTATGGTTTTTATTTTATTTAGGATTCCTTTTTATTAAGTGCCCCCCAATCCCAGTAAACAACCCCCCAAAAATCATCCCCTGTTCAACTGATTCTTTCCCCACACCCCACCAACACAGGCACCCTCATGCCCCTTTTATACTGTGCCTTTGGGAAATAAAATATTATTTGTAATGAGTTGTGTGTAATTTCTATGTTCCCATTGATTTCAAAGGGCAAAAAAAGTGGAAAGAAACAGAAGATTGGCACTTTTTGCAGGAAATTTTTTGCAAAGCGGAATGGCAGGAAGTGCCATTTTTCGCCGATTTCAGTTTGAGGCAGAGAGTTTCGCCCATCCCTAGCTGTGACCCCACCAATAATTGCATTTTATTATTTTTTTAATGGCTGGGTAATCATATCCACAGTACCTAACCCTGAGATTATGCCAGAACTCTTGTGGTGAATGGGCCCAGTTCTGTTCTGGGTTGTCACTATTTGTAAAGACTGGACAAAGTGCTGGTCTGAGACAGAGTGAGAAGTATAAAGAGATAGGTGCAGGATCCCCTTTCTTGTCACATATACATGGAATATTAGGTAATTAAATGTACCATCTGTAATGTAATCTTTATTTAATTCTTGGTCCTTAAAATAGAATCCTAAACTTACATCTATTTAGTGACACACCATTGCGTGAGTAAATTGTCCTGTAAAGCCCTGCAAAGTCACTATTTGTTCAGCTAATGAGTGACAAGATCTATTGCAGTCTCCTAACATTAGTAACCACCCTTCTATTCAGAATGACTTTTCTTTCATCTTTTTAGTTTACAAACAATATTGAGCTAACACTTCTGTTATACCACTCAAGACTGCTGTGATGTTGGAGCCAAAAAAGTCCTGCATAAAGCCTGAAAAGAGGTGTCCACTGGACATATGAAAATTCGATTTTTAGCTTCAAGTACTTAACATAGAATTATTATAAATTCTAGCTTCTGCTACTTTTAAGTGTATGTAAATCCATTTTATTTTAGATGTTCCTTTAAAACTAAATAGACAAATTAAATATGTTCTTGAAGAACACCATAATATTAAAAATATGTGAATAAAGCAAAGAACAATTTTCATGCGCTGAGCAGATCATGCTCTTACTTATAACATAGGTAACAAGCTCACTGCTTCCCCTTAATACATCCACCTTAGTGTGTTAACATTGTATAAAAATATGGCTGCAGTAATGAAGATTTTTAATTCTATCATGGTTGGAGAATTGCGTAAGTTTGCATGTTCTTGTTTGTTTTTCATCTTCCTATGTTAACTTATTTTATACCATAGTTTTGCCTCCTCTCTTTGTCATCGTTATCAAACAGAGGTCTATCCATATATGTTAACAAAAAGGCAAATGTGAAGCAGATTTATCAGAAACCATTAGACTACAGGGGAAAATTAAAAGATCCCATCAATTTACATGTGGCTTTTTCATCCCCGGAATGTTACTGAAGTAATATGTTGGTGACCTGTACAGCATTAAAGTGATTAAAGGGATAGTAATGTTTCATAATAAAAACAGCTCTAATTAATCATCATAGTATTTGGACTTTGGAGAGTGTTATTTCAATTCTGTCAGAGTTGTAGTTCCAGAGTAATTCAATGACAAAGTATCCCCCTCCCGCCCCTTTTACTGATGTAACTCTGATCAGAAGGGAGGTGCCCAAGACTGCAGAGAGGGACAATCTTCAGTTAAAGGGATAGTAATACTTAAAATGTAAAAAAATATATGTTGTAGGGTTTATCCCCCTGAGTAAAACAAGGGTACTCCCACTGCTGAAAGGTGTTTCATTCAAAAGTTATTAATTTTCAAAGTTGAATTTTTTAGGTGCAATATCACAGTGGCCTGAAATTGTACAGTGGCGCTGTTGCTACACGATCCTATGGACAGCTCTGGTCAGTTGACCATAAATCTCCATAGGATGGTGTAGCAACAGCGCCACTGTACAATTTCAGGCCACTGTGATATTGCACCTAAAAAATGTAACTTTGAAAATTAATAACTTTTAAATGAAACACCTTTCAGCAGTGGGAGTACTCTTGTTTTACTCAGGGAGATAAACCCTACAACATATTTTTTTTTACATTTTAAGTATTACTATCCCTTTAAGATAAGGAAAAAAACTGAAAAACTTGTCAAGGGGGGAAGGGCCTTCATTGTTTTCATAGGAAGAAGATTGTCCCCTTCTGTCATCTGTCTGGTCTTACAACCAGATTCCACATCTGAGAAGAGATGGCTTACACTAGGTAAAAGGGGCAGGAGGGGAAACTTTGCTTGTGAATATCTCTCAAAATATAAAGGTTTGAGAGTTAAGACTTATATCGTTCTTCATATTTTTTTAATGCCTACAAAATAAAATAAACATAAAACAAAGTATTACTATCCCTTTAACCCTTTGATTGCCAGTGAGGTGTGCAATGCGTTGTGGAGCAATACGTTGCCCAAACCACTAGCACTCAATGGGTTGAAAGCCTCATTTAAATTGATGGGCATTTGGGGAATTTTATTTATGTTGTGACACTTTTGCCCCAGAATTGCACTCATTTGTGTCTTTGTATGTGTATTTTTGTTATTCAGTGATATTTAGATTGAACTATTTGAACAATAGAGGGGTGTACCATGTATTGCAAGCTTTGGACATCTCATGGCTTTGATTCAAATGGTGAAAATGGTGTTCTGACACAGATTTTTTTTTCTAATTTAGATAGATTTTTATTGAAGTTTTCAAACAACGTAACATAAAGCATAATCATGGGAACATACCTTAAGTCAATAAAATACACATTGACATGACCCAAGCTAGTTCAAATAAATAAGAATAAATATTGCATGTCATTTATGACAAGGTAGAATGTACCAACAAATCTGGATTGGCAACTAGAGTAATTTTATAAATACAATTAACCATATAAAATGAAAGGAAATAAAAATAGTTGCAAAATGCACTTGGTTACACTGTACATTGCACACAGGTATTTCAACTTTTTAGAGTATGTTGGTGCTTTCGAACTCTTTGAGTGCTAGAGGTGTACGCAACACATTGCAAAGCAATGCGTTGCATACCCCTCTAGCATTCAAAAGGTTAAATAATTCAGAGCAGGCATGCAATTTACTACTCCTAAGGCAGAGGGGAATCACAAGCATACATTGTTCAAACACTGCTTAACAGTGAAGTTGCAAAACCAGATGGCTCATTTGGTTAACACATAAACTGTAGAATCTATTGAAAAACTGCAAAATCACAGGTTCTAGTCCTGACAAGCTCAGCCTTTCACCCTTTTGAGGTAGATAAAATGAGTCCAAGATATACTAGAAAATGAGAGACAACCTTAATGTATTCTTCCTGCTAAAATACTTTCACAAAAAAAAAAAATTTGTATATGAGAGACGACAAAAATGTCTGAAAACTGGTTTTGTAAAGTTAGCCTCTTTGCAATTAAAAGAAAATGCAAAATGAACCCCTAATCTCCCCCACACACAAATACATGTTGCATGTTTAACCCCTTCTTTGGATACCCCTTTAGTATTTGAGGGATTAAAGGAGAAGTAACACATCCTAATTATAATAATCCCCGGTACTTTCCTGTTATCTGGAACCATTTTCAAAACTAATTCCTGTTGTTATTTCCTGTCAGAATCTGTCCTGTTTTATAATTTTATTATATATTCTATAACATAATATAAGTCCTAGAATGCGTCGCTCACTGTGTGCGTAACCGCACATGCGCAGTAGGGACTCGCAGAATGGGCTGATACGTGTCACTGTCACCCAGCTCCTCCGCTGCTGCACCGGAGCTGGGATCACAGACAGGCTGTGAGCCATCCGGAGCTTCCCACTCCGGATCAGCCCGTGTATACGGGCTTTGTAACTAGTATATATAGTATATAGTATATAGTAACTAGTATATATCTTCAGTCAGTCCTGGATCATATGTTCATGGAGGAAGACATGGAAGTCACTGGCAGGACCACAGGACACAAGTTTTACCCACTGCATATAGTAATCTTAACCACTTAAGGACCCATTACGGTCCTGGCACATCATGGGTTAGACATGCGATAAGGACCCATGACGTGCCAGGACCATCATGAATTTCAGGGCTCCCCATGCGGCTGCACACCATTCGGGGAGACCTGAGTCAGATGGGGAAAAAAATGCTCCATGGACTTTAAGTGCTGGCCATGAGTAAGTGTGGCTGGTCCTTAAGGGGTTAAGTAGGCTTGTGCCCTATGTCTTCTTCAGTATGAGAAAAAAAATCCCAGCAAATTTCATGTCCGTCTCCTTGGACATGACATCCAGGATTGATTGAAAATGTTGGGGTGAATGTACAAAATCAATACAGGACTAAATAAAGTGCAGGAATCAATTTTGAGTCTCTATGCCTGTCTAAAGTCAATTTACTACACTCTGCTGCTTGCACCAAAGGGAGGAGAATAAGGCAGCAAGTGGTTGTTTCAGTGAAGTTCCTTCCTCTATAGCACTGATTAGATCAGTATACAAAGCAAGGCATATATGATATGGTATAAGTGTACGCCATTTCCTGAGCATGCTGTGAGGCTACTGTGCGGTTATTGTTGGCATTATAGTCCTCTGTGAAGGTTCAGTATGTATCCACTGGCATGCACTTTAATGATCAAATGCTGTAGCAGTAATTGGTGCTAAAGAGATAGTAACGTTTCACAAAAACAGCAGTTCCCGTTAAGCTTCATAGTATTTGGACCATGGAGAGTGTTATTTCAATACTGTTGTAGTTCAAGAGTAATTGAATGATAAAGTATCCCCCTTCTGCCTAGTGTAAGCCATCTCCCCTCAGATGTGGAATCTGGTCCTGGGACCGGACAGCTCACAGCAAGGGACAGTCTTCTTACTGTGAACATAAGGTAAACCATGCCCTCCTTGACAAGTTTTTCAGGTTTTTTCCCTTATGCTCACTGAAGATTGTCCCTCTCTGAAATCCATCCGGATAGTCTTGCTGCTCTGTGGTGAGCAGTATTACATCAGTAAAAGGGGTGGGAAAGTGGATACTTTATCATTTAATTACTCTTGAACTACATCTCTGACAGTATTGAAATAACGCTCTCCGTGGCCCAAATATTATGAAGATTAATTGGAGCTGCTTTTAGTATCAAAGATTACTATCCCTTTAATGACTAATAGCAAGGGAGGTAGGGAACAGCACAAAAATGAGGAGGGGGAAAAATAAGGAGAAAAACGTGTAGTATTACACTAATATAAAACAACACAATCATTTACTACACAAATATAAAATTGTGGTTGAGAGACAATATAGGTAGTATCTAATCAGTGTGTAAATGACTAAGGAGATGGCTAGTAGCTCTATACTATAGACGCTACAGATATCAATAAAGATTCTTGTATAGATGGATAATATACACATAAAACCCAATGAACAAAATAATGAACAAATGTCCTTACATAAGTATCAATGAAAGTAGCATGGGTGAATGATGAGTTTTCACTTATATATGTTCCGATTGTATGGGAACTAGTGAATAAATTCTGGGTATTGTAGGAAGAGTCTGTGCCATCTGCCACATTAAATATTGTTCTTTCTATTGATTTATTGTATTCAAGCATTGTTCTGGCCATAGTGCCAGGAAACAGAAATACAAAAACATATACAATTCTAAATAAATAGATCTGTCTAGGGCTATAAAGATAGTATCTTGTATTTCTTACCAATAACCCTCTGATGAAAAGAATCTTGTTTTACAAGATGGCTTTACACATTCCAAGTACAGAATGTAAGTATACATTATTTCAAGGTTGCTTTTTTCAGGCCTGATGGGCCAGATTCCCTACACAGTTTTTCTTGTCATACTCGAAATTGTCTTTTACAAACAGGTTCAGAGATCAATTAGCTGAATATTGTTTTCACTAAAGATATCTGGCCCTTGGCTATTGTTTTTTTTTAAACCCAGACAATCACACAGTATAATAACTAGGAAAGAAATGATAAACCTTTGCAACCTGTCAATGGGTTAACCCATTAAATTCAAGAGGGATGTCCATTGTCCAAAGTATCGGAGACCTCCTTTGCCACTCAAAGAATTAAAGGAACAACAAAGATAAAAGGGAATATTCCCAGCACTTCTTTTGTTTTCAAATATACAGACTTAGGGTCTTATGCTAAAAGAAAAAAAATAGTTAAAAAGGTAATTTTGACTGAATGTGTTTTTGTCTGTAAAATAACAATGGGGGTTATACACTAAGGCATGATAAAGAGATCATAAATTGGAGATGACTTCTCTAGTGACATAATTTCTCCAATTTCTATGTTATTTTATGGGTCTCTTCAGACCTGTTTGAATTATACAGTTTCAGAGATGCATCATGGACAAAATTTAAACACAATGGCTCTGCTAATGATCACACTGCATACAGGCAATTGTGGAATATTTGAGCAAAGCAAGCAAAAGTAGCAAAAGCTCAATATTTTTCTGACAACTTGAACATTAACATTTCAAAACCAGCCTACTTCTGAAAGGTTATTAAAACATCTACAACCCTCCTAACCACTCTCATCCATCAACTATAACCAAAGGCAAAGAAACAATACAGTCCCCATTAGCCATAGCTAATGCATTTAACAACTACTTTGTTGGATGTGCCACCATTCTAATTACACAAAATAAAAGTAATTCTGAAGTAGAAACATGCACAGATCAGCTTATGTCACCTGCTTCCTGGTCCAATGATGCTAATGAATTTAATTTCATGTCGGTAAATGATAGTGAAATATATGACCACCTCCTTAACCCAAAAATTAAATGGCTCTGACCAATTAACAGCGATGTTATTAAAGCTCAGTGCCTCGGTCACTGCCCACCCTATTACAACCCTAATCAATGCCTCCCTGTCATCTGGATATATGTCTAAAGCCTGGAAAGTAGCTAGAGTTGTGTCTATCCACAAAAATGGGCATACAAATGTAGTTTCAAATTATAGACCAATATCCCTACTCCACACACTGGCTAAAATCCTAGAGAAATGTGTTCATGAGCAAGTATATAAGTATTACTGACTGACCAGTTTTTTCACCCCCGTTCAAACAGGCTTTTGTTCAAATCACTCCACAATCACTGCCCTACTAAAAGTTACCAATGTATCCAGACTGGTATGGAAAATGGTGAATTCACTGGAACTATTTTCCTAGATTTTGAAAAGTCCTTTGACTTTTTTTAGATCATAGTATTCTGATAAGTAAACTCTAAAGTTCAGGATTGGGTAATCATTCTCTAAACTAACTCTGTTCCTTTTTATCAGACAGAATGCAATATGTGTCTATTGCTGACAATACTTCCCTTCCGCTCAAAGTTAAAAGTGGGGTTCCCCAAAGCTCCATCCTTGGCCCTCTTCTATTTTCCTCTATTTATAAATGATCTGCCCATGTTTGCAAAGCATCTTCTGTACACATGTATGCAGGTGACACTATATTATATATGTTAAAAATTCAAACATATCACAACTGGAGGCCTTATTACAGCATGATTGCTCTGAAAGTTGAAAGATGGATATCAAAGAACAAACTATTCCTAAACACTGACAAAACAGTCACAATGTTATTTGGTACAAAGAATATACTGCATAATATCTGCAATACCAATCTATCCATTGTAACAGAGTCTAATCGTAAATTGGCCACAGTGAACTCACACAAATATCTTGGTATGTGGCTTGACCCCAGCCTCACTTTTTGTCTTCATATTGATAAATTAACATCCAAACTTTATCCCAAAATATGTAATCTGTTTAGAAACAAATCCTGTTAAAATCCACTGATAAGAAGACATATTGTACAACAGATGATAATGCCAGTCATAGACTATGGGGATGTAGTATATGCCCCAGCACCACAAATCTATCTTTCTAAAATTGACACTCTGTATAACTCATTATGCCTCTTTATCCTCCAATGTAATTATACAACCCATCATTGTGATATGTATGAAGAACTAAATTGGCTAGCACTCAAATCTAGATATGCCCTTCACCTCTCTTGCATGGTTCATAACCACCTCTCTAGAAAACTACTGGACTACCTGAGCAGTATGCTCACTCCATCTCTCCATACTAACTATAACCTCCATTCCACTGCTAACAATTGATGCCACATTTCAAGAAAGAAGCCGGTTGATCTGCCTTTTTCTTCAGAACTTCGAATATCTGGAACAACCTACCTGAAAAAATCAGATCTTCTCCCAGTCTACAAGCCTTAAAAATAACTGTTTGTTTATATCTAAAATCAATATACAGTGTATATAGCATTTTTAGTATGTGTGTGTATAAATATATTATGTCTCTGTATTTGTGCAAATACACAACTCTATGCTGTCAACACTCCAGGAAATACTTGAAAATAAAAGAAATCTCAATGTATTCTTCCTGGTAAAACATTTTCTAAATAAAATAAATAAATAAATTATTTAAGTTTGGGAGATCTTAGTGCATAGGCTCCACAGAATAACATAGGAACTGGAGAAGTGATTTCACTGAAGAAATCTTCTCCATTTTATTACCTCTTTATCACGCCTTACTGAAACCCCCATGTTTGAAGAGAGACGGGGGGGGATTTATAGTACATAACTACCATGAAAGACAATTTTAGAGAAATTATCTTAAAAGTAGGCATGGTCAAATGTAACATCAAAAGAAAGGATATGCCCATGAAAATGATTGTATTAACTTCAGTTTTAACAACAAAATATACTGTCAAAATATTGCTGCTGTTAAAATGTCAGCATAAATAAAATTTTTCTGTACTTTCAAAAAGTGTGTCTTTACATTGTTTTGTACCAAAATTGTTATAATACTGTAGCATTTTCAAAAATTACAAAAGGTTTGCACCAAGATATGTGAACTTGTATATGGGTTATTGGGAAATCAACCATATCTGGCATAACAATCCGTTTGGAGCAAACCTGCTGCTCTGGCATAGATATATAGATGATGTCTTCTTTATTTGTGAGGGGTCTATGGAAACATTTACATAATTTATTGATTATATTAATAATAATGAATATAATTAGTAATTTACAATACAAAGTAGCAACACATCAGTGAACTTTTTATATCTCACGATATATGTAGAGAAGAACCAACTAAAAACCAAGACTTATTTTAAGCCCACACATATGAATAGTTACATTGACTTAAAGAGCTTCCATTATCCACCATGGTTAATTAATGTTCCTAAAGCAGAGTTTTTGAGAGTTAGGCGTAACTGTACAGACCTTAATGTCTTATAAGAACAGGTGAAAAACTATAAAGGGAAGATTTGAAGATAAGTGCTTTGATGAGAACATGTTAGATATGAATATACATGAAGTATCACAGAAAAGTAGAGAGGAAATGTTAGAGGAGGTAGTAATCAATAACTCTAAGGATAAATATAATTTTACCTAATCATGCAGGAAACACTGTTTTAAAAAGAAAAACACATGAATACTGGGGAATATTAAAGGAGTATAAAGCCCTGAACATGATATTGCCAGAGAGACCAAATATAATTTATACTAAAGTACCTAACTTAGGAATAAAAATTGCTCCAACTGTAAAACCAAATATAAAGAAAACAACTTGGCTACAAATGGATAAAGATTTTATAAATGTGGTGAGTGTGTGGGGTGTAAAAGTTTTGATAACCCCAAAAGAACTAAAATATTTAATTCTGTCACAAATGGACAGGAATATAATATCAAGAATGTAATTTCTTGCAATAAAAAGGGAGTGATATATTTGCTCCAATGTACTTGCAATAAACAGTACATGTGCCGTACAAAAAGAAGACTTAGAGATCATATTAAGGAACACATCTATAATATTAAAATAAAATCAAAGACCCATAGTTTATCAGAACATTTATACACTCACCATCAATCTAATGTTAAAGATCTTTACTTTATTGGAATAGATATTGTTCAAAAGAATTGGAGAAGTGGTGACTATATTAAATCTATGTCTTGTAAAGAATCGGAGTAGATATATAATCTAGCCACTCTGCAACCCTCAGGTCTGAATGCGGAGTTGGAGCTATTTGGATTCTTGAGCTAGAAGGCACCATTGATGGGGTTGCCCGTAAGTAGTGGCTGTGTTTATGATATAATATGTGCTCTCATTGTGGAGAATGCCTTCAAGATGTTTTTAAATATGATATTTCGTGTTAGTCGTTAATAGTAGTAGGGACATCGTGTAAATGATTATGCCTATTACAGGATATTTATAGAATATTCAATAATTTAATAAATTATTTTGCAATTTTTTAAATAATTTTTTAGTTCTGTGGTTTCTGGAGAATATTGACGAAAAGAAAAGGATTACATATAATGAATATAGCCTCAGACTTTAATTTATAACTATATATATATATTAAAATTGTGATATAAAGGGATCCTGTTTTAGATCTTGAGTCCTTTTGGGGCCCTGAATCTGTGTTATTTAATTTTGTGACCATATATTTATCCATTTAAGTGTATGATATGGGGTATATACTGATTCGAACAATATCACATTGTAATATGAGGTTAGAAATAGATGTGGTATGGGATAACTGTTTTATATATTTATATATATGTTTATATTTTATATTTTTATTTTTTTTATTTTTACATTCATTTATATTCATTTTAATCTTTTTATTATTATTATTTGACAGGAGTCCACTAAGAGTTAAAAACTGATAGGTGGATTATTCAGTGATCTACAAGAAAGATTGCCTGATATATGATTGGATGTTAAACCATCGAAAACAGATATAAACATTCCAGACAAGAAAAGATTAATATGCCTGTTTGTTCCTGAGGAAGGAGTGAGCTCCACTTCGAAACGCGTTGAATGTTGATGTTATTTATACCATTTATGGGAAAGTGTTGGACAGTGTTACGGCTACACAAGTGAAGAGGAGACTGAAGATTTGGAATTAGACCCAAAGAATTAAAGTGAAAGCTCTCCAATAGTCTGAAGTCTGAAACAATAGATGCCATGGATAGAGATCAAAGATCCAGTCTCAATACGGAACGGATAAGAGGAGAAGTGATTAAGAAAGGTTGAGAGTCAATGCTGTTATGTGTGTCTCCCCACTGTGTATAACAAGTATGCCGTTCTTCATTTGAATAAGACAATAAGATATTCATTGCATTATTATACATGTCTTCAGGACTGATGTACATTGTAACAACTTAAGGATACATCGACATTTATAATGTGGAATCACAGTTGGATAATAGATGTTACTGGACAATCTAGATCAATTTATATGAACTAGAGTTTCCAATGTGTTCCTAATCATAGACTACATTTTAAGATTAATGTTTTTTACACATTTTTTTCTGACAGCTGTTAGGGATTTTTTGTTTTTGTTTTTGACATATATATTTTAGAGGGGCTATTATGCAATGCAGGAGGCTTAATTTTAGTCTGAGACAAGGCTTGAGGCATCATTAACTATTCGATCGCCACATATTCAACACTGGGTTGGTATTTTACTTCCACATTGATGGATTGTTTGACAGGCTAGTGTGGGTATGCCTTTAAAGGGATAGTAATGTTTCATAATAAAAGCAGCTCTAATTAATCACCATAGTATTTGGACTTTGGAGAGTGTTATTTCAATTCTGTCAGAGTTGTAGTTCAAGAGTAATTCAATGATAAATTACCCCCCTCCTGCCCCTTTTACTGATGTAACACTGCTCAGCCAGATCAGAAGGGAGGTGCCCAGGTAGACTGCAGAGAGGGACAATCTTCAATTAAGATAATGGAAAAACCTGAAAAACTTGTCAAGGGGGGCAGGGCTTCCATTGTTCTCATAGGAAGAAGATTATCCCCTTCTGTTATCTGTTTGGTCTATGGACTGGATTCCACATCTTAGAAGAGATGGCTTACACTAGGTAAAAGGGGCAGGAGGGGGAACTTTGCTTGTGAATATCTCTCAAACCATAAAGGTTTGAGAGATAAGACTTATATCGTTCTTCATGTTTTTTTAATTCCTACAAAATAAAATAAAGATAAATGAAGTATTACTATCCCTTTAATCCCGACTCCTGCTCTTTAACCTTCTGGTATCGTAATATACTTTTAGCACTAGTTTGTTGTTTATTATATGCTCACTGGTTAGGATGTTTGTACCTTTCCGGTGGTTGTTTTATTGTGTTCACATTATAATGTATTGATTTATGGATTAGGTTACATGTGCCTTTTTTCCGTTTACACATTTGGTATATTGAAATTCCAGGGGAAAGTTACATTTGCTCTTCCAGTGGAGTTTCGAGTATATTACACAGGTCAGGTTATCTGTACCTTTCTCTGCTTGGAGTCACAATCACATACACGTTGACGGTCTGGATTGTATGTCTCCTTGCCGCCTTGTGGTTCTATAGTTCTTATTAGCACTTAGTAGGTAGTTAGGACATTATTTTAGATATACCCCTGATGGCTGTATTTGTATTAGGATGGTCATTGTATTATTGTTATTGATTTTATTTTGATATTGAGAATTTATGTGCTCACTTATGACCACACAGATATATATCTAGTGTGATTTGTATATTGAGCTTGTATTGTAATAAAATATTTTGTTTTTTTTATTCACATTGTGTTTTTAACCCTTTGAGTGCCAAAGGGGTACACAACGCATTGCAAAGCAATGTTTTGCGTACCCCTCTGGCACTCAAAGGGTTAATATATTTTTTGAGTACATACAAGCCCTTGGATTTGGTAATAATTTTCATGTTTTTCTTGTACCTTGTCACTTAAGCAAGAAAGTCTTGTTGGCAAAGGACAAATGCATTCTGCATGCTAACATATTTTTCAAGACATATTTTGCTGTAGGACTCACAACTTTGACTTTCAGCTACTTATTTCTAAACTTCAGCCCTCAGAAGAAGTAATATTACAGTGGGAAATGTAGTACCTATAGGAAATATAGGTGAAAAATGTGTTAACATAGGCAGAAAATTTGTTAAAATAGGCAAAAAGGAGGACATTTTTGCATAGGCGGAAAGGTGAAATTTTTTGTGGGAAAAGCAAAAAATTGGCACGTTTTCACAAAATTTTTCATGGGCAATTTTTTCACACCTATTCATATGTGAATGATCAAAGTCCTTCCACAAACTTATGGTGCAATCTCCAAATTTCACAATCACCTCTCCACGACACCAAAAAATAAACTGTTGCAGGGGGTGCAAGTCAAAGAGCTTCTCCAAAACTCCCTTTAATTCATAAGGACGAAACCAAAGAAAACTCGTACTACCTCAAGCATATAATGTATAATGCTAAAACCAATATAGCTTTATTGTGGTAAACACAATTTTAAAAATCACAGTGTACCTCCGTAGTGGACTTTAAGATAATTCAAAGAGAGACTTCAGTCATGGAGTGGCAAACAGCAGAGGCATTCTAGTGGCATCCCACCGATCAACTCGTTTTGCATCTAAGACGCGTAATCATGATCAGAGACTATGGTTCTGGTTTCGTACTTAATTAATTAATTTTTATTTCTTCCCTATGCTACAACTGGTTTGTTCCAAAATTGCCCCACTTTTTCTTTATATATAAAAGACCAAAGTAACAACCATTCCCTTTTATTTGTATTGAAATATTAACTCTTTGGATGCAGAAAAGTCTTCGCATCAAGAACTTTGCCGAACTGTTTTATTTAACCCTTTGTGCTCCAGAGAGGTATGCAAAGCATTGCAGAGCAATCCTTTGCGTACCCATCTGACACTCATAGGGTTAAAGATTTAACACATGGTAGATGGGTGTACATTGGACTACAGAGCACTTTATTTAGCAATAAAAATGGTACAACTCATTGATAAGTTCTGAAGTATAATGGATTCCAGTTTTTAACCCCTTGTGCAGCAGAGGGTTATGGCATGCAATACATTGCAGTCTTCTTTGGCACTCCACATGCTACAGTAATAGACTTCACTTGCTTCAGAAACACCAAATACTTTACTGCATTATCTTTACTTAAAATAGGAATGTAGACCCTTCAAAGCCAGAGAGGTGTGCAACACATTACATAACAATATGCTGCACTCAAATCTGACACTCAAAGGGTCCAAGAAGAATCCATGCTTTTCTTTCTCCTCTAGGCGTGGTATGTTAGCTGTGTGTGATAAGTAGTAAGTAGTTAAATAGTTAAATTTTCTCCCATGCCAACTGCCAGTACAGAGAGCTCATTCTTTGATCTGTAGATAGCCTCTGATAAGTATTACTTGTGCTGTGCTCTTGATGGTACTTTTAAACTTACCCACCCACCGCCTTCCCCCATGAATCCTGACTCTGGGGAATGGACACCAAGTGTAAAAACACAAGAGCACATCTCTTTTAATAATAAATGAAATAATTAGCTTTCTATAAGGTATAAACTAAGAACATGAGAAGCAACTTAACTAGTATAAATATTGTCATATTTTTCAAGTGTTGTTTAACTCCTTTGATGATAGGCACATGTCTAACTCATTGCATTGCAATGCATTGGACACCTCTCCAGCACCCAGGGGGTTACAGGAAAAACCTGTTACACACTAAACATTACATTTTATATTCTATAGTTAACCCTTTAAGTGCCAGGTGGGCATCCAAAGCATTGCTTTGTGATGCATTGAGTACCCCTCTGGCAATGAAAGGGTTAATGGATTAGCACTATGTTAGTGTTGCACAAACTGTTTTTGTGATCTATTTAATATTTCAGATGGGCTGGAGCTTATTACACTTCCGCTTACACGTATGCATTGCACAGAGACATTCTTCATGCCTCTTACGGTCATACCTGGATAGTGGCTGCTTCCTGATCCTGCAGCTAAACACAATGTGGCTTAATCCTTTACTGCCAAGTGGGTACGCAACACATTGCAAAGCAATGCATTGCATACCCCTCTGGCAATCAAAGGGTTAATTTGTTCCTGAGTAAAATGATGCTGCAGTAAGCAGCCACTTTACAGGACTATACAAATTACATTTAAACCTTTGATTGCTAGAGATATATCCAACGCATAAGCCCCAGTTCTACCTTGTGCATCAATCTCAGTGGATCCCTAAAGGGTCGGGCATGATGGATACTTTGACAAAGTAACTATGTAACTGATGGGGATAACAAATTGTATAATATGCTCAGCAATTAAATGCTAATGAAGTTTGACATAGAAATAAAAGTTAGAAAGTACAGATTACTGAGCGATCTTACCATCAGCTGCCCTGTTTTCTTCTGCAGAACTCAGCTTACTCTCAGCAAACCTCTTATGCTGTGAAGGAGAAACCTGTATCTCTGGTCTACCCTTGCATAAAAAAACAATTATTGTCAGTAATTGCTGGTTTCTACACATATTCATTCCAGTTTCATTCCTAGGAAAACTATTTCAAGACAAATATAATACTGAAAAAAATTAAGTAGGAATATATGACCTATACAAAAGAATAAAAACATAACATGTTAAGCTAAAGGGGTGCATTTCTGATGCAAACTAAATGCATCATACAGCTGAAACAAAGATTCTGCCAGTCAAGGAAAATGTCAGGTATGGGGACAGAATGCGCAACATGTGGGCATATCAACAACAGAAAAATTTTTTTTAATTTACCGTAAATGGATAGGAATATAAAATTGAGGATTATTATGACTGCACATCAGAATATGCAAGGCTGCGTGTTGGAATGCCTCTGCAATAAGCATTCTATGGGCAGAATATTGTGTCATATAAAACTCGGTGTAGAACCAAATACATTCTGGGGAAGAGAAGCAAAACTTCTTTGTTGCCAATCAAGAGTTGAGAACAAGCCTGGCATTGCAAGGGGGATTGGGTGATCTACTCCCAAGAATATTTTTACAAAATTGTGCATTAAAAACATTTGTCATTTTAATGAACCCACTACTTGAGTGAACAAATGAATGAATATGTTTATTTATATAGTACCACAAGTGTATGCAGCTCCTTACAATTTAAGGGTTTGGCAATACAGGGTTACCAGTGCTTTGTAGAGTGAAACACTAGCTGCGAGGTCCCTGCCCAAAAGCTTACAATTATAGTCACAATGGGATCCATACAGAGTACATAAGGGTCAAGTGCTGAATACAGTGCTAGAGTTCTGGTCATAATAGGGGAAGAAATAAAGTAAATAATTTATAAGAGTGTTAGTTGTACAAAGTCAGTGCCTTCTAGCATGTTGAAGTCTTGTTAAGGAGGTGTACTTTCAAGCTAGACTTGAAGACAATCAGAGAGGTGCATTGGCACAGGGTTGGAATAGGGGTGGGTGAAAGGTCCCGCCGTGTTCCCATGAAAAAATCAGCGAAAACCATGTTATTGTCCACTTTTTCACTGGAAAACCCTCATTAAAAATAGCAATTAAAATCTTCAATTTTTTCACCTATTGGCCAAAATTCTTTGCCAATTTTTCAATGGCTAGAAAGTTTCCACCCATTGATTTTTGTGTTTTTCTCCTTTTCACTATAAAAACGTGATGTATTCCAGGAAGTGCAACACAATAGAAGCAGCTACAGAGGTAGACATGCTGTGCTGTTCTGCTGTTTATAGCAAAACTGAGGCAGGAGAAGCTCATAGTGACTGCTATTACTATGAGCAGGTTTAAAAATAATAAAAGGAGGAATTAGAAGGATCATTATGTGTCCATTGAGTCTGAGGAGGAAGTGAGCACTACAGAAGCAATGCTGGCCAGTCCAACTAAATCACCCTAGGGTTCTTGGGGAAATTAATATCAAGGGAGGAACAAAAAGGTAGTAGTAGTGAGAGCAGAACAGGTCAGCTTCCGGTGCCTGCTGCCAGAAGTGCTGCGACTGCTGCCAGACATTCTGCGCCTGCTGTAAGATGTGCTGTGCCTGCTGCCAGACATTCTGCGCCTGCTGTAAGATGTGCTGTGCCTGCTGTCAGACATTCTGCGCCTGCTGTAAGATGTGCTGTGCCTGCTGTCAGACATGCTGCCACTGCTGTCAGTGCCACTACCAGTGCTGTGCATGCTGCCAGTACTTCCCCTGCTGCCTCCAGTGCTGTGTCTGCTGTCAGACCTTTTGTATAAAGGATGCAGCAATGCTCCGATACTTGAAATGCGCTTAGGCTTTGGTCAAAATGCTAACTTTATTTAAGAATTGATAAAATGATACCTATCAACATTGGAAGGGCATGGGGTATGGAACCACAAAATCGACAGGTATGAGGAGACTCACATATCTCGTCTTATGCGTTTCACGCTAAAATAAAGCTTAATCATAGACTGCCCGAGATACCGGATAATCTGGTTAAATAGAAAACAGACAAATTTCATTGGTTAAGAACAATTTAAAAACAAATTAAACCCTCCCCCAAACCCATCAATTAGCTTTATTGTGTTAGATGCATATAGACATTAAGAATTAAAGTGACAAATGTATATATAAAAAGAATCCCATTGGCATACGAAACATCTTCAAAAAGGATCGAAACAAATAAAAATGAAAATAAACAGGGGTTATAGCAAACCACCCACATGCTATTTTAGCACAAAACACGTAAGATGAGCTATGTGAATCTCCTCATACCTGTCAATTTTGTGGTTCCATACACCATGCCCTTCCAATGTTAATACATGTCTTTTTATCAATACTTAAATAGAAGTTAACATTTTAACCAATTCGGTGTTTGTTGCGTAAGCACATTTCAAGTACTGGAGTGCTGCTGCATCCTTTTACAAAGTATCAAGTTCATCTCGGCGGTGGGAAGCCGTTGAGGTTCTTTGCACCCAGTGTGAGTGAAGACTATACTTACATGTCACCAGTTTTTATATTGGGGTGTGATAGCACTATCTCTTTCTACTTTATGCCTGCTGTCAGACATGCTGCCAGTGAACCACCAGTGCTGTGCCTGCTGCCAGTACTGCCCCTGATGCCACCAGTACTACTACTACTAAGAAGGTCCAGCAGCTTGTTAGCGTTAGGAGTGAAGGAGCAGGTAATCATCATATTAATAGTGATTGTGAGGAGGAAAACTCAGGGGCTGAAATTTATGTGGTTGGTGTTAGTAGTAGTAGTTACAGTGATGGTGAAGCAGCCAGTGGGAATAGTGTTAGGACAGTGGTAGGGGAAGCAATTGAGAGTATCCAGACTAGTGGTCAAGGAAGCCCACACCATCCCCATGACCCTGGGAGTCCTCTTCCCCCCACGGCATTGTTCATGTGGAACATGATCTAGAAGAAGGCAGAATTCTCACCACCGCAATAATACCACCACCACCAGGAGTACAGATCTGCTGCTTGTGCCTACTGCTACTGATGGCAGTCTACCTTCTTCACATCACCAAGAAATGGCAAGTGTGAGATTAAGGAACCCTCTGTCTCATTGCCTGTCACCTCCTCCAACCAGCAGTGAGCATTTGGAATTGCTCTAATTCCTGTTGCTGCTGAGTTGTAAGGACAGCAGGATGCTGAGGCTAGTGTGCCACAGACCACAGTGGACACAGTGGGAATGAGGTCAACAAGTGATCTGTGTCTAGGAAAGGTTCCACTTGCCAGCAGCAGCAATACTCCTGGTCCTAGTTGCAGTGCTGATTCTGAGGCAGTAGCAGCAACAGCAGCAACATCATCTGCTGCCACAGACAGTGAAGGGGAATGTGGAGGACATGAAGAAAGAGGCCATTCTTCTTCACCTTTTCCTTATCCCTAGATGTCATGGGTGTGGGACTATTTTTTTCTTGGGGCAGGCACAGTGCAGTCATCACCAGTGGCACTGTGCACAATTTGTGACAAGTCAGTGAGAAGGGGAAATGAGGGAATGTGCCTCGGTACAAGCTCCCTGATAACACACATGAAACACAAACACCACAACATTTATATCAAACATTTTAAACACCCATCACAAAAATCAAGCACTTCTGTTACTGTACCCCCTGGCTCTCCAAAATGGCAACAAGAGGTGAGGTGGAGATCAAAGAGGAGGAAGGACAGAGAAACCCAGGCAGAGGCTGGAAGTTTCATGATCAGTGAAACAACTAGCTTGCCATCACCTTCTTCCTCTAGGGTAACTACATCTTCTGCTAATCCACCTCATTCATTGTTACCTCCCCTGCCAAATGATAGCCACTCTGTTGATGTTAGTATGTGGCAGTTCGTGTCCACTCATTGCATACTGTGTTGTACACTGACCACACATGGCAGTGTAGTGGAGGAGAATCACAACCAGGACATTGAGTGGTATCTGAAGAGATTCCATCCTCCAGAATATGCTAAAATTATGGCAGGGAGGTTTCATCATTCCTATTAAGCTGTCAACAAGTTGTAATGTGTCCGTAGAGTGGTGTGGACAGGGGGTATAGTGACAGCGCAGTACTTGGTTTCTGGTGTCTGGTGTTTGGATACACAGTTATGCCCTCAGATGTTATTTATCACATACACTGTGCACATTTCAATTGCTGATGAGAGGCATAGTTCCCGCTCTCAAGGAAAAAAATATATTCTAATAACAACACACCCATGGTTTTGGAGGAGGGGCTGGTGGAGAAGAATTATTGGCCAACTTCTTTTCTCCACATATACTGTGCTGTTACTGCCTCTGGCGCATCACTGTAGTTGGCTGTGGCAAGTGGAGCCTTCATCATCCATCTCCCATGTTACTGGTATTGTTGATCCCATTCCATTTCAGCTGCTTATTCATCCTGTTGCATAAACAACTCAACAGCAGCAGTAAGAACAGCAGTTGCAGATTCCGCAATTATGGACTCAGGACTGGAGGTCATTTGACAATGGCCAGTGGCCAATGGCCAACATGACCTGCTGGCACTAGGCCAGTATGGCATTTTTTTTCTCAGGGCTTGTGCTTTAAAAAAAATACAAAAAAATAAATAATAATCAAAAAAATAAACATAGTCCTAAAAAAAAATAAACAATTTTTGGCAGTTTGTTACAAATCAATGTTTCCTTAGGACTTATACCAAACAAGCTTAAGTCATACAAATCAAAGTTTCATCAGGGCTTGGGCCTCTAACAACAAATCTAATAAATGATCCTCTACAAACTACTAAATCAAGTCAAGTATCAGTCCACTCCAGTGGGAAATTATGTCAGGGGGTTCCTGTCTCTATCACTTTACATATAAATTTCTTCTTACTATTTTTTTATTAAATGTCCCCCAATACCAATCAAGAAACCCCCCCAAAACAAATTCCCTGTTCAACTGATTAATTCCCCAGACTCCACCCACCAAAACAGGCACGCTCCTCAAACTCCTTTTATACCATGTCTTATGGGGGTTTTTAATTGTATTTAAGATTTTTTTTTAATAGATGTCCCCCAGTCCCAGTAAACAACTCCCCCCAAAAAATGTTCCCTGTTTAACTGATTCTTTCTCCACACCTCACTAACACAGGTACCCTCATGCCCCTTTTATACTATGCCTTTGGGAAATAAAATAATATTTGTTACGTGTTGTGTGTAAATTCAGTGTTCGCATTGATTTCAATGGAATGAGCTAGGTGAAAAGAGGGGAAAATCGGCACTTTTAGCAGAAAATGATTCCTCAAAAGGGAAATGCCATTATTCTCTGATTTCAGTTTGAGGCAAAAATTTTCACCCATCCCTAGGTGGGTGGTAGAATATGCCATAGAGCAATGAGAAAAAAAGGTTTGATACATGAGAGGGCTGTAGTCACAAAAGGAGCTGAGAGAATCATTTGCTGATTGTAAGTGGTGGGATGGGGAATAGCGGGAGATCAAAGTGGAAATGTAAGGAGTGGTAGAGGAGAGAAGGGTCTTCAATGAGTGAAGCAATATTTTGTAAGATATCCAGAGTTTGATAGGAAGCCATTGGAGAGATTTGCGGAGGAGCAGGGCATTGACAAACCTAGGTGACAAGAGAGTAAATCATGCTGCAGCATTCTGTATGGATTGAAGTGGATGGACTTGGAAGGTAGGAATGCCAGACAGAAGAAGGTTGCAGTAGCTAAGAATTTTAGCTTCGGAGGAACAGAGGACGGAATGGATTTTAGCTATCTTACGCAAGAGAAAGCAACAGGATTTAGCACTGACATTAATATGAGGAGAGAATGAAAGATACATGTCAATTATCACCTCTAGACACCCTGCTACTGACACTGGATTTATGGTAGTGCCATTCACAGTCACCTGGAAGAGCAGTAGGGCACTACTAGGCCAGGCCTAGGTGGGATGAGGATTAGCTCTATTTTAGACATATTGAGCTTGAGGTGCCTATGAATCATCCATTCTGAAATAGTTGAGAGGCAATCTTTAACTTTAGATTGAATATCAGAAGTCAGTTGAGGTGTCATCTGCAAAGGGGTGATATTTGAGTCCGACTGAATTAATAAGACCACCAAGTGTTATTGTGTAAAAGAGAGAACAGAACTGTTCTTGAGGACGGGTGTTACTAAGGCATGTCTGAAGTCATTAGGCAAGGTAGCAGTGGCAAAGGAGGAGTTAAAAATCTGTAATAGGATAGGGATTAGAGAGGGGGAGAGGGACTTGACGAGGTAAGCGGATCAAGTGCACATGTAGTGGATGGAGAAGAGGATTGCAGGTTAGTCAGTTCCTCCTCCGTGACTAGTGCAAAAGAGTCCAGATTGCCAGGAGGAGAACGCGGGAGGATAGGAGGAGATATTCAAGGTGGGATTTTATCCTGGATGGAGTCTACCTTGCAGAGCAATGCATTCCTTAGTCAACTGTATAATTACAATCTAAATCCATTGACAGGGAACCAAAAGCAGCTAGGTGGTAGGTATGCTAATGTGTTGGGAACTTCATAGCTTATTAATCCTTTAAGGACCAGACAGGCATGCAATACATTGTGAGCCAATGCATTGCACAACCCCTTTGTTTTTAATCAGATACAATTATTAAACAGCACAATAAATATTGGATTAAGTTTACATTTTAAAACCAGGGACAGTAGGCACACCTAGATATTCTTTGGGTTTGCTCCTAAGACACAGGGTTTTAACCAGAAATTTATGGTCTAATGCTGAAAGGCCAAATTCCCAGTGTTTCCTACTACACAATCTGTACCAAATGGCTGCTACTTTAGTATCTTAATTGGTGTCATTTATACCATAAAGGCAGAAGGATACATCTTGCTTGTCTTGTGGAAGATCAAACACTGAGATCTATAAGTTGTAGCATATTAAAGGTTCCTTGAGGACTGACTTTTGCACCTGTGGGTTAGGTCAAATAGTATCTGCATTCTGGAGAACATTAAAGGAACACTCACTAGACTTGTGCACAGCAAAACTCATTTAATCTGAATGATTATATATTTTTTTTTACCCATTCAGGTGAAACGAATGTCGGTGATCCCCCCCCCCCAGAGATTTTGGTGAAGATTTTTGTTAATAAACTAAAGTAATTCACTGAAACCTTCACTTAGTTTGGTTAGATGAGGATAGGGTGGGTTATGGGTGGTTGGGATGGGCATGTTTTTTCCCTCTCGCCAGGGCAGGTACATTCAGCTCTGGCTTTCTACGACAATCCTGTCCCTATGCTCTGATGGTTCACAATGAGCAGGCATAACTATAGATTCGTCTCCTGGAACATGAGAGGTCTGAACAACAAAATTAAACGATCGCTAATCCTGAACTATTTGAGAAAACAATCAGCGGACATTGCAGGAGACCCATTTATATGGTAATACAATTTTGTCATTACAAAGGCCTTGGGTGGCTCATCATTATTACTCTACGTTCTCTTCTCATGCCAGAGGAGTCTCAATTTTGATAGGAAAGAAGGTGCAGTTTGAATTTCTAGCTCTCAAGTCTGATGAACAAGGTAGATATCTATTCTTGACGTGTAAATTGAAAGGACTTATATATATATATATATATATATATATATCCCGCCTCCCTTCTTGACTCAGGTCCTGACAGATGCAATTGCTTACATTACGAGCTGGACAAGCAGTAGGGTCATTTGTATGGTAAACTTCAACTGCGTACTCAACCCCAACATGAACCGTATGGGTACAACTTCTTTGCTGAGCCAGAGTTCAGTGAGTGTATTTTGGGGGGCAGTCCAAGATATGGGACTGATAGAAGATTGGTGTGCTCTGCACCTGGGATCAAAGGTTTCTTCTGCCATTCGGCCACTCATCGTACTCGGATTGATTTTGTGTTTGTGAGTGAAGAGACTCGTGGGCATGTTTGCAGTTGTGAATTCTTGCCCAGAATTGCATCTGACCATGCTCCCCTCACCCTAGAGATTGGGTGGGTTGCTTCGACGACCTCTCATCCTTGGCGCCTTAATGTCACTTGGCTCGCATTAGATCAAATCAGAGAAAAGCACGGCTTAGACATGCAATCTACCTGGATCTACAGGTGATGCTGTGGTGTGGGAAGAGGTGAAGGCCTATGCATGGGGCTCGCTGACTTCTCACGTGGTGGCTTATAGCCTCCATGGTAGGGAACTGAACCATGCATTAGAACAATCGGTTAGGGACACGGAGAGAGATTTTATGTGGAGAGTCCTGACACATCGCATTATGATAGGCTTCAGACTCCCACTCTCAACTTGAATTTGCATCTTGCGGAACTAAACGCCATCCATTCCCCGCGACAGAGCGGGGAAAATGCTAGCACATTTGTTAAAATCTGCCAGAGGTCCTATTGGTGTAACTAATATCCAAAATGATACTGGTCACATCATTACAGATGATGAGGTGATCAATCATTTTGAGGTATATTATAAACAATTATACGAGTCACGACTACGTGCCAACAGTTCAGAGACTGATGCCTTTCTTTTAAGGTTCGCTGTCCCTGGGCTGCCCCCAGAGGATTTGAGGATGTTGGACGCTCTGCTGACAATCAGAGAGATAGTTGAGGCAATTAAACAGCTTCCGAGTGGAAAGGCCCCTGGGTTAGATGGACTCCCCTCGGAATGGTACAAGACTTATGCTGAGGAATCTGCCCCACACCTTTTTAATGCTTATTTGCAAGCCTTAGATGATGAGGCTTTCCCCCTTCTATGAAATCGGCTTCAGTGGTACTTATTCCTAAACCAGGGAAGGACCCTGCGCTGTGCAGTTCGTACTGCCCCATATCACTATTAAACACTAATACCAAAATTTTAGCGAAGGTACTTGCGAATCTGGTCCTGTTGAAGCTGGTTCACCCTGATCAAACTGGACTTATGCCAGGTAAATCTACAATGCATACCCTTCGGTGATTGTTCACTCACTCGTCCCTTCTACATGATAATATGAGTGACTGGACGGTGGCATCACTCGATGCGGCCAAAGCGTTTGATTCAGATTTGGCCCTATTATTATTTGATAGATTCAAACTCTGTACCGAGACCCTTTGGTAAGCATACACAATGGGGGACGTGCATCTGGGCCGTTTGTCATTCATAGGGGAATGCGTCAGGGCTGCTCACTTTCGTTGGACCTCTTTGCGCTGACTTTGGAATCTTTTACTTCCCTAATTCTGTCAGATCCCGGGATCTCTGGTTTTCGGACTGGGGCTCTGGAAGAAAAAATAGCATGCGGATGACATGCTTTTGTTTTTTTGGTGACACGCGAGGATCTTTAAATAGTCTACTTACACTGGTGGAGGAGTTCGGGCCTTATTCTGGTCTTAAAATGAACTGGACCAAGTCATTTCTGCTTTCTCTCTCCTCGCTTCCAGATGCATCGGTATCATATGTTCCGAACCTGGAAGTGGTGTCCAGTTTCAGGTACTTGGGGATCCATGTTACTAGAACTTTGGAACACTTTTTGGAAGATAACCTTCTACCAATTATTTCTGTGTTCCGAGAAAAGACAATGCTGTGGCACAGTCTTCCCTTTAACCTCATAGGAAGATCTAACTTAATTAAATGGTGTTTCTCCCCAGTCTTCTTTATGTATTTCATTGATCCCCAGTATATATCGTCGGCTCCCTATCTGCAGAACTGAACAAGATACTTACCGAAGTTTTATGGCAGGGTGTTCGGCTCCGACTTAGTCTGTCAACTTTGCAGAGACAGAGGGAGGAGAGGGGCATAGCTCTCCCTGATTTTTGCCGCTATTTCCTAGCAGCACAGGGACAATTTGCAGTGGCAGTTCTTGACCCAGGCTCTACGTCCGCGTTTGTGAGACTTGAGTTGGAAAATTTCTGCTGTGGCCTTCTGCTTCCCCAGATGCTACTGGCGGGCCCTGAAATTGGTGGCCCAGAGACTCCACCTATTCGTACGCTGCGCAGAACTTGGGGTGCTATAAAACGCATTGTAAGTATGAAGGCTTAGATCCAGACATTCCACTAGGGCTTTACCCCTCTTGGCTGGTTTAGATTTTGGTGATATCTAGGCCCGGTACAGCATCTTAACATTGGGCTAACTGTATGAGGAACAAGTTCTCAGATCCTTTATCACGGTGCCCGTGATTGCTGCAGTTCCTTGTCTGTCACCAGTAGGGGGCTGCTATTGGCTGTCTGCAGATAGCCCGCCTTTCATTGCCTATTTAAACCTGGATTGGGCACCCTTTGGTTGCCCTTTCGTGTTGTTTCTGACCTTCTTGCTATCACTATGCCAGTGATAGCTGGGCCTCTGTTCCAGTGTTCCTGAGTTCCTGATCTCATGTGTTCCTGAGTTCCTGATCTCTACTGTTCCAGTGTTTCCTGCATGCTGAAGTACTTCCTGGTTCCGGCCTAGTCTCTGGTGTTGCAGTTCCTGCTGAACTTCTTCTCTGCGGTTTCCTGACCTGACTGATCGTTGCTGGTTCCTGTCATCGCATCGCCTGTCTCCTGTATCCTGGCGACCTCCTGCCCGGTCGCGTCGGCGACATTGCTTGTTACTCCAGTGTGCAGTCACTGGTTTGCTCCACAGCCTATCGGCTATACAATTCTGTGTTGGTCCCAGCGTGCGGACGCTGGTTTGCTCCAAAGCCTTGCGGCTAGTCAAACTCGCTTATTACACCAGTGTGCGGTCACTGGTTTGCTCCAAAGCCTATCGGCTGTACTATCCTGTGTTGGTCCCAGCGTGCGGACGCTGGTTTGCTCCAAAGCCTTGCGGCTATAGAAATTTGCTTGTTACACCAGTGTGCGGTCACTGGTTTGCTCCAAAGCCTATCAGCTATACAATTCTGTGTTGGTCCCAGCGTGTGGACGCTGGTTTGCTCCAAAGCCTTGCGGCTATACAAACTCGCTTGTTACACCAGTGTGCGGTCACTGGTTTGCTCCAAAGCCTATCAGCTATACAATTCTGTGTTGGTCCCAGCTTGCGGACGCTGGTTTGCTCCAAAGCCTTGCGGCTATACAAACTCGCTTGTTACACCAGTGTGCGGTCACTGGTTTGCTCCAAAGCCTATCAGCTATACAATTCTGTGTTGGCCCCAGCGTGCGGACGCTGGTTTGCTACTAAGCCTTACGGCTGTACTAACTCGCTTGTTACACCAGTGTGCGGTCACTGGTTTGCTCCTAAGCCTATCGGCTATACATTCAGTGTTGGTCCCAGTGTGCGGACGCTGGTTTGCTCCAAAGCCTTGCGGCTTTACGATTTCCCTGTTAGTCTCAGTGTGTGTACACTGGGTTGCTTACGATCCTGTCAATTTGCCATTACCATCTGACTGCTGCTACTATCTCTAGGCTGCCCTGCCCGGTATTGGTAAGGCCGGTAGAACCTTTTGCCACATTCCATCTGAGGTTGCCTTATCCGGTATTGGCAGGGCCGGTAGAGCCTACATTATGAATCTATTGAGGCTGCCTTGCCCGGTAATTTGGTAAGGCCGGTAGAACCGTTATGCGATTCCATCTGCAGGTTGCCTTACCCGGTATTGGCAAGGCCGGTAGAGCCTAACATTCTATTACTTCAGACTGTCCTGTCCGGTATATTGACAGGACCGGTAGAGTCTGCCTTCTGTCTTGTTAAATTCTGAATATATCTGTATGTATGTGGTTGCCATCCTACGTTATCAATTTATTATTTCAATAAAATTGATTTTTACCTAAAACTTGTGTCTGAGAGTCATAATAAACCGTGACATCCTTTTAGCAACTTCATGCTGAATTCAGCCTTCCCAATCCGCTCTTCTACTCCTACTTACGGCGTTGTCATGCTTTGCAGACTCAGTGGTCTGATAGCCCATTTACAATCTCTGAGTTTAAGCTCCTGACCTCGGCGAAGGCCTGGAGACCGGCACAACCTCTCTTTTTTTGTATAAATGGCTCACTGCTCACAAGCCTTTAAATGATGTTTGCCTGAAGGCTAAATGGGAGGGAGATTTGGGTATGGGAGGGAGATTTGAGTGACATTGAGGACTGGGAATGGCTGATGGCCAATACGGTCCCATAGCCGTTGCTATCCACACTGGACATCCACTTACTCAACTCAAAATCCTTCATAGGACATACTATATACCTAGGAGCCCGAGACTCATGAGCAGGAATCTGAAGGACACTTGCCTCAAGTGTATTGTACCAGACGCTGGCTATATGCACATGATCTGGGAGTGTCCGGGCGTTCTACAATTCTGGACGGAGTTGATTGACACTTTGACGTTGGTGTTGCGTCAGAAGATAGAAAGAGACCCTAAACTAGGACTCCTATCAATCATCTCCGATGATTTAAACTTACCTCACACTCGACAAGTCCTTCATAAATCATTGATTATGGCTCAAAAAGCGATGGCCACTGTGTGGATGGCCCCGATGCCCACTTTTCATTCTCACTGGGTAAATATGGTTAAACAGACTATGGCACACTATCATTTGATCTACGTCCACAGGGGATGCCCATAAAAATTTGATGAGATTTGGGGATCATGGACGGACTATTTTGACAAAACCTAGTTTGGATTTGCTGTTGCCAATATACGAGTCCTTCAGGGAGATTGGACTCTTTCGGGACACAGTGATATAGTCATTCCTTTGGGATTGGCGTCCTAGGTTGAATTAGTCTTGTTTGTTGGGTTGTTTTGGTTAAGTTAAGGTTGGAAAAAGTTAGTGGTGGAAGGCATCCGTGTGTCTAGTTCTCAGTTGATAAGCTGTGCATGTAATTCTTATGTACTACATTCTGTATGTGGTCCTGCCGATACTGCAATGCATTGATATGTGTTTTACCCTTCTGTTTGGCACTGATGTCAAGTAGTGGTTATGTTTGTATGCCTTCAATAAAAACGAATTTACAAAAACAAAAAAAAAATTAATTCACTGGATTCCTAAATAAGCCCTCCACCAGTCATAACACCTTAATGTTGGAGATCCATCTTTTTTCTCCAGCATCTTGTATCTAAAAAAGTTTAAAGAATAAAAAAAGAAACCTGCTACCTCACCACCATCATCTCTTCTGCATCTATAATAAATAAACCCAATCCTGTAAGGGTCTTTTCCCGACTCAGAATAAGGGAATGAATGAACAAGGATTGGGTTTTATATGGACAGTCTTATTCAAATAAATTCCCATTCTCCCATTGTCTGGAATTGTAGAGTTATTCATGTCACAAAATGTGCCCTACAGTAGCCACACCTCCCAGTCAATCAGCATCTAGCTGGAAGGATTATGAATACATGGGTATCCATGACCACTCCAGCTAGATGCTGATTTGCTGGGAGGTGAGATTAATTCAGGGCACATTCAGTGCCCTGTGTAACCCCACAATCCCAGAATGGGACTACTAGATCAAGAAATTAAGGTACAGGTGCAGGTTACAGTAATGGACACTTTGGTACAAAAAATATATTATAAATTGTTAATGAGGGTCTTATATTAAAATATAGTGTGTTCCCAGACAGCAATCCTTTTAAAATGTGTATGTTTGTGGTGTTTATGTTTGTAAAGATTTTGCTTATACATATTTCATCCTAATCAGAACAATATTTTGGGTGATAGGCATTTTAGTGATCTAATCCACCCAGAATTGATTTATAGAGGTCATTTATGCAAAGATTAAACTTAATATGGGTTTATTATTAGGCGGTATCAATGTTCCTTTAACTAACCTATATGCCTTAATTTTCAGTCTCAATCGAAGCATGTACTGCAGTAGGGATGCTTCATGGAAAAAATACAATTAGCTGTCATGGAATTTCTGCTTTTTCCCTTTCCGCCAATGACATTCCTCTGAAAATTTCTAATTTCCTGCAATGGTTTCTATGGCAGAGAGAATTTATGCTACTACCACTTACAAAGCCGTATACACGGGCTGATCTGGAGCGGGGAGCTCCGGATGGCTCATAGCCCATCTGTGCTCTCAGTTCCAGGGCAGCAGCGGAGACTCTGGGTGACAGTTTGTCAGCCAGCTGCCTCTGCTGCTGCCCCGGAGCCGGGAGCACAGACAGGCTGTCAGCCTTCCAGAGCTCCCCGCTCCAGATCACCCCTTTCTGCGAGTCCCTACTGTGCATGTGCGGTTACACACAGTGAGCAACGCATTCTAGGACTTTATGTTATAGGATTCTACTGCAGCTCAGTTCTGAAATGGACAAATTTGCACTTGTAAGTAAATTGTTAGCAGACAGTACCATAAGCCTTGAAAAATGTGTTAGCAACTTGTGGTGTGAGATGCTGTCCTGCCTCATCTCCCTGCACTACATCACCTGGTTCTTTAACAGACACTCCTCCTACAACCTCTCCTCATATTATTATGTTTCTTTTTTAATACTCCTAGGGCTCGATACTATTACCATTGGTAAAACCGGTGATTATAGCAAAAACAGTAGCACCAAAAAAAAATCAACCATGTACCCCAGCAATTCTATTGCTGTATAGGTACATGGCAAAAAGAGCTTGACTGGCCAAAACTCATGTTTTGACAAAATGCTCATTATGTTTTTTTTATACTCACAACTCGCACTAAATAGAGTGAATTGTGTGAAAATCAAAGTGTCAAACAACAAGAGTGCTATAAAACTACTTGGAAAATGTAACACTTACCCGTCATCCTCTGTCCAGCTTCTTCATTAATCTTTCCTTCTTTCTTCTCTGCTGTCTTCATTTTCTCAGTCTTCATTTCTTTCTCTGATCTTCTTTCTTTTTTCATTCTTGTTTTAAAATAAAACCCAATAGTGTTTTGTCTTTTCTTAAAAAAATACTCCCCCAAATAGTACCCCTTTGAGAGATAGAGGGCTACCCATCCAGCACTCAAAGGGTTAATGGTAGCATATTTTAGGGGGAATATTTAAAAAAAAAAAAAAAGACAAATCACTAATGTATTTTTTTGTATTTTAACAAAAAGAAGAATGAAGATCAGAGGAAGAAGAGAAGAATGAAGAAAAGAAGAAGCCGGCCACGACCCCGCTGGACATCTGGATTACTGGTTTTTAATTGTCAGGACATGCGTGCAACTGTTTGTGAATTAACCATATGGTGGTCTTGATTGCGTGTTTTGGGCTCTGCGTCTGCCTTGTCTTGGAGCAGACTCTGCGCCGTGAAAAGTGCATCCTAAACATGCGTGAAGCCACCAAATAGAATAGAATAGAATAGCAAAGGCGACTATTTTTAGTTAATGTTCAATGGATGAAAATTGTACACCCGTTGAACATTTTTGCATGGTTTTTGGTGTTGACAGCACAGTTTATAGAATTGTAAAATTGTAGAATGTGCTGTCAAAATCATTACTGCCTGTTTTGAATCTAGTGGGGCTAATAGTATCGAGCCCCTGGTGTAGTATGCTATTTTATTTTTATGGTTTCAAATTAGGGTTTGGGCAGTAGGTATTTTGGAGGTTTTTGTTAGGGATTAAGGCTTCCAGTTTTTGGATTAGGTGTTAAGATTAAGGGGTATGATTTACGGAGTAGGGATTGCTCATTAGGAGTTTCTAGATATTAGGGTTTTTTAGCCATTAAAAAATATTTAACACATTATTACCCTTTGTATCACTTTCTTTATAGCACATATTCCAGCTCATCTCACCTCATCTCCCCAGTCTACATCTTTCAGTTCTTTGCCAGAAACTCCTCCTGCACCCTTTCCTCCTTGTAAGCATTATTATTATTATTTAATAGTTCTGGTACACGTACAATGTATATATATTTGGTCAAAAAGAAAAGTAAAGGCTAAGCGCTCCATACAATGATAACATTTATTGATACAATATAAAAAAGAGAAAATATATAAAAAGACACCAGATTCTGAATATTATCATAAATAATTTCTGGTACAGAACTACAAAGTGACATAAAAAAGTTTGTATTGAATTTGAGCAAGGAATTCTGCCAGTACTGTATGATGCCTAGTGTATTAGTAGATAGATCTGTCCATAATAAGTGGGCAGGTCTAAAAATATAGGAATATTGGCTTACTCTCCCATCCTCCTTTAGCACAATCTCACCGCTAGTTGGCCAATATAGCACCTTACACTATCACTCAAAGTTCGGTCAGCTCCACCTTTCCAGGTGAATTCTCCTGTTGTGCTGTTGGTTATGACGGCTGCAGGTCTTGTTGTCAGCGGGTCTGTATATCAGAGGGCAGAGTGCCTGAATGTAGCAATATCTCCCAACTCCAATCCAAATAATGTCCACTGGGTACAGTTCTAATATACTGCTCCGATGTATTGTGTCTATTACAACCTACGCGTTTCATACCAAAGTCTTGGGTACTTCCTCATGGTATGAGCTGGGATCTTATAGAGGAGGTGCTTAGGTGTGAGCCTGCTTTCCCCCTGGTCATGTGCTATTTGCACAGACAACAGATAGCAACATGCTTAGCTTGAGGATCCTGATTTAAGTATCTCCATACTGAGGACTTTGTGGACTAATGAGTTAATTAGGTGCTGCCGCTACTACTACTACTGGGGTAGATGTTGATGCAATTTTACTGCCACTACTATTATTCCCCTCGTCATAACTTGTTAGATCGCTGTTTGATTACAAAAAAAAGATTGTTTTGCTGACTTAAACTGTGGACTCTGATGAAATATATCCTAGGTATTACTTTCTAGGAAACTTACATTATAATTTACTGAATCCCATCCTGCAATTATGAAACCACAGAAACTACTGGAGAACATTTAATAGAAGAATATACAAGTTATATTATTAACCCTGAGAATACCAACAATATCTCCAAATCATTGTATCCTGTGATGGTTAAAGGACACATTGTAACATATGTTCATATTTGAAAACATCAATTAAAATAATACAAAGCTAGTCTTTTTTTTTTTTTTTTCCTGGGGAAGCAGTTTTCCTTGAACTTCTATCTGCTACAAACAGTAAATGCAGTACCAAATACCATGGGTAGGCAACTTAACACCCCCCACCTCTTCCTTGGAATACCACTCCTATGGCTGGGAAAAGTAGTTCTTAACAGAAGGAAACATTGGAGGGCTTGGATTGTACATTACCCAAATAGTGCTATGCCGCTAAAAACTGTGGGAAGGAACTCATGCAAATTAAAAGATAAAAACAGGCTAAATAGCAGGGTAACAAACAGATATAGATCAGTCAAAAATAATTCCACCAATGTCTTTAGTGATTAATAATCTGAAGAAAACGTGTCAACTTTAGTATAGGAGTATATGTTCCTTACAAACAAAATATAGTTCTCTTTTTCTCTTCTTTCTCCAGCGGCAAGATCTTTTCATGATCTTCAATGAACAGTCTTAAAATTCTTAGTTATGGTTTCTGTCCTTTAATACACGAGTAGAATTAATAGACAACATTCAACTAGAAAAAAACCAAAAGAGAAAGGGTACAAACCCCTCTAAAAAAAAAAAAAAAAAAAAAATATATATATATATATATATATATATATATATATATATATATATTTATATATAATATACCCCCATTGAATCAAGGCTCGCCAGAAAAATTACAAGAATTAGCATATAGAAAGACAAATAATTGTCCATTTAGATTTTTTCCATGGAGAACATACCATGTAACACAGATATACTCTTAGAGGAGTTTACACCATTTCTCTTTTGTTTTTCTCAGATTGTCCATTTCTGCTTTATACAGATTTAACCAGTTAAATCTATGTCAAATAGATGGATATAGCAGCATATGGTAAACACCTGGCTACATCTGTCTTTTAATTCAAAGGTATATAATGTTTAATACATAGGTATATAATGTTTATATATAAAAAAAGAGGTACAATTGCAACCATAGTGTGATAAATGAGTTAAACAACCAAGATAATTTTATTTGTTACAGAACTTGATTATAGCTGATCACTTTCTTGTAATGTTGCACCCCCTCCAGCATGTTATTTATAATATAAATATTGATTGTTAAGTTTAATCTTATGGAAATTATTATGCATTATGATAACCTTTGGTTTGCCTCCCAAAAGTAAACCAGAGCTCTATTGTTTACCATTTAATAGGCTGGCAATTATAGCCAAGTAGATTACTATAGGTTACGATTTATAAATGAAAGAATACTAGGTGGCCCTTTGGCCATGAATCTCTACCAAATGTCCATACTCCAATCAATGATCCTTATTGCGATATGAAAAACACTTGTTTCTGCCTAAAATTGAATCAGGGACTTGCTTATGTAAGAGCTTTGTTTTCTAGGCAGAGCCACTAGAGAGACTGGGATAAGCTGAATTCTGTGGCATTCTGGTTCCTGCTTCAGCTGTATGCACACAGCCTTCGGAACTTTCAACCTCTCATATTGGCTAGTCATGTCTGCTGAATCCTGATCAGCATATATTTAAACCAGTCCAGTGAGCCTTGTCCCTTGCTCATGTACGAGTTAAGGTTGGCGTTTCTATGTGCTTTCTACCGCTTTTAGAGTTCCAGTTATCTTATGTACCATTATGTAATAATTAGTGATGATCGAGCACCCCGATGCTCGGGTGTTCGGGTGCTCTGGCCGAGCGCCCCCGGAGGCTCGAGTGCTTGGCCGAGCACCCGAGCCCCATTGAAGTCAATGGGAGGACTCGAGCATTACACCAGGCACCCCCTGCTCTGATGAGGGGAGGGTGCCTGGTTCATAGGAAAAGGTCAGAAAATGATGGAAACACCACAGAAATGGTTCAGGGACAGCATAGGGAGGATGTCTGGATGCATCTTGGACTCCAACGTCGCTGCTGGGAACGATGTTTCGCCCGTAGTACGCCATTTTTACAGACTGACCGTAAAACACACAAAAAGGAAGATAAAAACGATTTTAGGCGAAAAATTGTTACCAAACAGTATTTGCTGTATATTTACTTGTATATCATCTGCAAATTCTGCAAAAAATTTCATTGATTTTTCGGAACTGGGGCCATGATTAAGAGGGAAACGTGCGCAGCGTAAAGCAGGTGTTCAACGTGGTTATGGCCCGGGTAAGGTACAGCATTCAGGAACGGAGGCCGCAGCTACCACAGGTTTTACAACATGTCCGTTTGCCCTTGTTAAGTCCAAAATTTATAGTCGGAACAGTGGGGTCTGATCCATTGAGTAAAAGTGACGAAGTGACTTAGTGGATGAAGCCAAGAACTACCATCTGCTCTGTCGAACACCCCAGCCCTATTTAATTCAATGGGAGGACCTGAGGCACTCCGATACAACCTATATATCACAAAATTGAGGGCCTCATTCACATTGTGGTACAATAGTTCAGGTAGTGGTCCAACACTCATAAAGCCTATGCACTAAGTGAAAGGGCTGCCAAAAATTAGACTGAAATGTCACTCCAATACACCCTTTATTACACATAAAGGAGGGCATCATACACACCCTTGAAAAATTAGGATTAATGGCCTGCTGGTGACCCTCTAAAACATTAGGGGCGAGGGCATGCCGCTAAGCTGACCATCTAAAACATTAGGAATGAGGGTCTGCTGCTGAGCCGACCATCTAAAACATTATGGGTGAGGGTCTGCTGCGGAGCTGACCATCCTAAACATTATATGCGAAGGCCCGCTAGTGAGCTGACGCTATAAAACATTATATGAGAGGGCCCGCTAGAGAGCTGACCCAATAAAACATTATATGAGAAGGCCCGCTGGTGAGCTGACCTATACAAAAATTGTCAAACAGGGCCCGCTGGTGAGCTGGCCCTATATAAAAATTATATCACAGGGCCCGCTGGTGAGCTGGCCCTATATAAAAATTATATCACAGGGCATATGGAAGAGGAGGAGGAGGATGAGAAGATTAAGAGTCAACCATATACCCGTTTTTTGGGTGGAAGGGGTGAATGGGAATACAGAGTATTCCCATCATTGTAAATAACATATCTAAAGTGACTTTATGTTCACCCGGGGCTTTCCTCCAGTGGAGTGGAGAAGTCAGGGGAAATCCAGGCCTTGTTCATTTTTATAAGTGTCAACCTATCAGCATTTTCGGTGGAAAGGCGGATACGCTTATCTGTTATGATGCCACCAGCAGCACTAAATACCCGCTCAGACAGAACGCTGGCGGCAGGGCAGGCCAGCACCTCCAAGGCGTAGAGTGCCAGTTCATACCACGTGTCCAGCTTGGACACCCAGTAGTTGTAAGGCACAGAGGGATCAGTGAGGATGCTGACACGGTCTGCTACGTACTCCTTCACCATCTTCCAAAACTTTTCCCTCCTTGTGACACTAGGCCGCGCATCAGGGTGAGGGTGCTGGCGGGGTGTCATGAAGGTGTCCCACGCCTTGGAGAGTGTTGCCCTGCCTTTGTCAGAACTGCTGTGTGCTCCCCTTTTCTCCCCTTCTCGGTTGGCCAAGGTAGCACGTACTCTGCCGCCAGCGTTGTCAGATGGAAAATTTTGGAGCAATTTTTCAACAAGAACCTTCTGGTATTGCACCATTTTGCTTGTCCTCTCCACCGGAGGAATGAGAGATGAGAAATTCTCTTTGTAGCGGGGGTCCAGAAGGGTGAACACCCAGTAATCCGTGTTGTCTAAAATGCGTATAACGCGTGGGTCACGGGAAAGGCAGCCTAACATAAAGTCAGCCATGTGTGCCAGAGTACCAACAGGCAAGATTTCGCTGTCCTCACCAGGAGGATGACTCTCAATCTCCTCATCCTCTTCCTCCTCTTCTGCCCACCCACGCTGAAGAGATGGAAATAAAGTTCCATGGCTACCCTCTGTAGCAGAGGCAACCGTGTCTTCCTCCTCCTCCGCCTCCTCCAATTGTCGCTGAGAAGACGAAGTGAGGGTGCTCTGGCTATTACCTTGTGTAAGCTCTTCCTCCCCCATTTCCACCTCTTCCACATGCAAAGCGTCGGTTTTAATTGTGAGCAGCGAGCGTTTCAGTAGACACAGAAGTGGGATGGTTACACTGATAATAGCGTTATCGCTGCTCACCATCTGTGTCGATTCCTCAAAATTGCGTAAAACCTCACAGAGGTCTGACATCCATTCCCACTCCTCACTTCTGATTACACGAAGTTGAACGGAGAGGCGACGACCGTGTAACAGCTGGTACTCCACTACTGCCCACTACTGCCCTCTCCAGCGCGTGCTCACGTCACACAGCAGCCGGTGAGCTGGCAATTGTAAGCGCTGCTGCAGCGTCAACAGGCCGGCTGAAGCTGTAGATGACTTACGGAAATGTGCACACACGCGGCGCACCTTCGTCAAGAGATCATGCAAATTGGGGTAGGTTTTTAGAAATCGCTGAACCACTAAATTAAATACATGCGCTAGGCATGGTACGTGTGTGAGCTTGCCGAGCTCCAAAGCCGCCACCAAGTTACGCCCATTATCACACACAACCATGCCTGGTTGCAGGTTGAGTGTCGAGAGCCACTGCTCGGTCTGGTGACTAATCCCCTGCAATAGCTCTGAGGCTGTGTGCTGTTTGTCCCCAAGGCAGATCAGCTTCAGCACGGCCTGTTGACGCTTCCCCACTGCAGTGCTACACTGCTTCCAGCTACCGGCTGATGGGTGAGTGGCGCTGCGCGCAGAGAATTCGGAGGTGGAAACGGAGGAGGAGGAGGAGGAGCCAATAACGTAGGTGCTGGCGGAAACCCTGATGGAGGTAGGGCCCGCAATCCTCGGCGTGGGTAGCACCTGTGCCATCCCAGGGTCCGAGTCGCTCCAAGCCTCCACGACATTCACCCAGTGTGCCGTCAGGGAAATGTAGCGTCCCTGGCCACAAGCACTTGTCCATGTGTCAGTCGTTAAGTGGACCTTCCCAGTAACTGCGTTGGTCAGGGCACGGGTGATGTTAAGGGACACATGGCGGTGTAAGGCGGGGACGGCACACCGGGAAAAGTAGTGGCGGCTGGGGACTGCGTACCGAGGGACAGCTGCTGCCATCAGGCTGCGGAAGGACTCAGTGTCCACAAGCCTAAATGGCAGCATTTCGATGGCCAGTAATTTGGAAAGGTGTGAGGTTAGTGCTATGGCCTGTGGGTGGGTGGCTGGGTATTTTCGCTTGCGCTCAAATGCCTGGGGTAATGACATTTGGACGCTGCGCTGGGACAGGGAAGTGGATGTGGTCGCTGATGGTGCTTCAGATGGTACAGGTGCAGGGCGGGAGGTATGCGGGCCTGCGCCTTCGACAGGCGATTGGCCGGCACCGAAAACAGGGGAAGAGGAGGCAGTGGTGTGGCCTGCAGACACAGATTGGCGATCCGGGCGTTCCTCCCACTTATTACGGTGCTTGGATGCCATGTGTCGGATCATGCTGGTGGTGGTGAGGTTGCTAGTGTTCATGCCTCGGCTCATTCTGGTGTGGCACAGGTTGCAAACTACAATTCTTTTGTCGTCCGCACTTTCCTTAAAAAAACGCCATACCGCGGAACACCTAGCCCTTGGCAAGGGAGATTTACGCAAGGGGGTGCTCCGTGGAACATTTGCGGGCCGGTTTGGTGCGGTCCGCCTTCCTTCTTTAGCCACACCACTGCCTCTTCCAGCCTGTTGCGGTGCTGCAGATGGCTCGCCCTCAGGACTGCTGTCATCGCTCGGCTTTCCACCTTCCCAGGTGGGGTCAGTGACCTCATCGTCCACCAAGTCCTCCTCCACTTCCTCACTCTGATCATCCTCCTCATTTCTTGATCCCACCACATCCTCAGTCATTGACAACTGTGTATCATCCTCCTCATCAAGGTCTTGAGACAGTAATTGTGGTTGATTTGATGGCAACTGTGTCTCATCATCATCATCCACTTCCTTTGACCTTAAATGCCGTTCCCCTCTGTCATCTTCTTGTGATTGGGTACCCTCTAGAGGTTGTGAATCAGGGCACAAGATCTCATGTTCCTCTGCAAGCGTGCTTGGAGAGAGGTTCAAATCAAGGATTGGTGATGAGAAGAGCTCCTCACTATATCCCAGTGTGGGATCACTTCTTTGGCCAGACCCTCTATGGTGGGAGGAAGGATGATCAGGGTGAGGATTATGTTGACCAGACTCTTGGCTAGTGAGAGTGGACTTGGTGGAAGACAGGGTGGTGCTTAACCGACTGGAAGCAGTATCAGCTGAAATCCAACCGACCACCTGTTCGCAGTGGTCTGACCTCGAGAGTGATGTCCTGCGACGCCCTGTAAACTGAGACATGAAGCTAGGTATGGTGGATGTCTTTCTTTCTTGTGCTCTGGCACCAGGCACAGTTTCTACGCGTCCTGACCCGCGCCCTGAACTATCAGGATCACGTCCACTTCCCCGTCCCTTTTTACCCGCCTTCTTCATATTAAACGGAATATATGCCGGTAATCTGCGGCTAGGCACACGAAACAGAATGTGACGCTAATATGCGGCTAGGCACACTAAACAATATGTGACGCTAATCTGCGGCTAGGCACACTAAACAATATGTGACGTTAATCTGCGGCTAGGCACACTAAACAATATGTGACGCTAATCTGCGGCTAGGCACACGAAACAGAATGTGACGCTAATCTGCGGCTAGGCACACGAAACAGAATGTGACGCTAATCTGCGGCTAGGCACAGTGAACGGAATATGTGACGTTTATTTGTGAATTTGCACACTAAACAGAATGTGACAATAATCTATGGCTAGGCACACGTTTAAAATGGCCCTTTTTGTCGCTGCATTGTAAAATTATTGGCCCTGTGCACCTAACAGAATATGTCAGCTTGTCACTGCACTGTGAAATATTTGTCCCTGTGCACCTAGTACAATGTCACCTTAGAAGATGTCCCCCCCCACAAAAAAATGAAATTCTGCCACCCCCAAAAAAAATTAAATGCTGCCCCCACACACAACAGTCCTAAAAAGGACTTTTGGGTCTTGAAAGAGTTTCAACAATTTTATTCTCCCTACACTGACTTCCTGTGCATCTAGTATTATATGTCACCTTACAAATATCCCCCCACAAAAAAAAGGAAATTGTGCCCCCCCAAACAAAATATAAATGCTGCCCCCACACACAACAGTCCTAAAAAGGACTTTTGGGTCTTGAAAGAGTTTCAACAATTTTATTCTCCCTACACTGACTTTCCCTGCCTAAGCGCATCTCTCCCTGGCTAAGAATGAGCCGAACTCGCGCGTCGGGTGCTATACAGCACCCGATCACGGGTTCTGGCCAGCCAATCAGTGTAATGCCAGCAGCCAACATGGCTGCTGGCATTACACTGATGTCAGAGCCACCCCGCACGTTTATTGGCTGCGCAGCAGCTGCGAAACGTGCGGGGAGGAGACCCGAACATGGCGGGCGAGCACATGCGGTACTCGTACGAGTACCGCCATGTGCCGAGCAGAGCAATGCTCGAGCCGAACCGAGCTTCGGCCGAGCATGCTCGCTCATCACTAGTAATAATATAACAACCACACAAACATCTGGCCCCAGTAGTAGTAGCAGCCCCTCATGAACCCTTCAGTCCATAAAGTCCATAGTATGGAGATACTTTACTCAGGATTCAAAAGATAAGCATGTTGCTATCTGTTGTCTGTGCAAAAAGCATGTGAGCAGGGGGAAAAGCAGGTTCACACCTAGGCACTTCTTCTATGAGATCCTACCTGAAGCACAACCCCAGGTCTGATTGGGAGAAACACCACAACTAGCAGCAGCAGAAGCACTGCAAAAAGTTCCTGGGGTACATAACAGAAGTGCTATTGATGTGTCAGAGAGTGTGCCAATATTTTCTGCTCCTTTTGCAGAGGAGTATGACATGGAGTTTGTTTTTGTTGCAGACAAGAGCCATAGAGTGCCTATACAGCCACCTACACAGCCACCACCACCTCCTCCACAAGTGATGGCGTCAAAGCAATAAAGTTATACAGATCTTCTACTTTATATATTGAATGGAGGGTTGCATTGTGGAGGATGAGAGGGAGAATGGTACGGACAAAAAACAAAAAAACTATTAAAAAGCATAATGAAAAATATGTGATCAGCCGCATCAGTAACAACATCAGCAAGAACATCCCAAAGATTTTCAAAACACATCATCATGGAAAGCTATTCATATTTCTCAGGTAGCAACATTTCTATGGAACTTGGTCCCAGAGTATGGGTTGCCAATTGATACAACCAAACATCGCTTAGATCCTTGGAGTGGTCTCACTGCATCAGAGATGGTTACAGCATACTTGTAGGTTAACTATCTAATCTAGGCTGAAATAATGACCCCATTGACTACTGTCAAGGCTTCCGATGTGTAAAAAAAACAAGCCCTTAACCCTTTGAGTGCCAGAGGGGTACACAATGCATTGCTTTGCAATGCGTTGCGTACCCCTCTGGCACTCAAAGGGTTAAAAATGGTATGCACTTATGGCCTAGTACAAGCAGTGCTAGATAGTGGTGGCAAATCCTCAACAGAAACATTATGTCACTCAGTGGTACCCACGAGTAAAATGATGGCATTTGCTCATGATGTAATTCCTGATGTTGAGTCATATGAGCATCAGGATTAATCTGCTGCATGGTATTGGGATAACTAGCAGTGACACAATTTGAGATTAGCCCTAGGGCTACAGAAGCAGCACCTCAAGCCCCCCTCCATTTCAACTGCATCCTGCATCTCCTCTAAAATCATGGGTATGTTTGAATATTATTATTTCCCTGGAGAGCAGAAAAGACGTGTGCAGTTATCATCACAAACTGCAATATGCACAGTGTGTGGAAACATTATGAATGGAGGTAAGGACTGGGAAGAATCACACTTGGCACATATTAAGGCATAAGAATAAGTATAATCTCCACCACCTTGAATTTTCTGTTGGAATGTTAAAACATCCCCACTAAATCAAGTGATGCTGTCACTATGGACTTTGCCCTCGCCACTAAATACAATTCACTGGGTGGTGGGTGACAAGACAATAAAAATAATGAACCCTCCCTGCAATCACCTTGGCATATGCAGTTGGATGGACTGTCTGCAGATGCTCTTCTTCCTCCTCACTGCTGCTGTAAATAGTACATGTGCAGAAGGTTTCTCAGTCTTTGTTTATTCTGCTACCTGATACTCAGATGTGTTAGATGTGTAAATGCTGGTTAATTTTTAGAACGTCTTACAATACTACAGCTTGATTGCTGTGTCCTGCGGCCATTAACAATATAACCAGCTGCACTGAAAACACATTTCATTGCAAGGGAAAGCAAGACTAATCCAAAAAAGTTTTTTAAATATATAAATAGCAAAAAACTTAAGAGGGAGTGCATTGGACCATTCAAAAATGAGATGGGTGAGTTGGTTAGTGAGGATAAGGAAAAGGCTGATGTTTTAAACACTTTCTTTGCATCAGTATATACAAGGGAGCAAGGAATGGTAGAAGAGCCTCCGCAAGTATCAAATAAAACAATACAATTAATAGATATTGGGTTAACTCAAGGAGATGTCATGGGAAGACTGAACAAAATTAAGACCGACAAAGCACCGGGTCCTGATGGTATACATCCAAGGGTTCTTCAGGAACTCAGTGCAGTGTTAGCAAAACCCCTATATTTACTCTTTAAAGATTCTATTACCACAGGCTCAGTGCCACAGGATTGGCGAAGAGCTAACATAGTGCCTCTATTTAAGAAGGGAACTAAAACAGAACCTGGGAATTATAGACCAGTGAGTTTGACCTCTGTAGTGGGAAAACTATTAGAAGGCATAATAAGGGACTATATTCAGGATTACAACACAAAAAATAAGATCATTAGCACGAATCAACATGGTTTTATGAAGAATAGGTCATGCCAAACTAATCTTTTCAGCTTCTATGAGGAGGTAAGCAGCAACCTTGACAATGGCAAGGCAGTAGATGTAGTATATCTAGACTTTGCAAAGGCATTTGATACAGTACCACACAGAAGGCTGGTGTATAAAATAAGGAAATTGGGGCTAGGAGATAACCTTTGCAATTGGATACAAAACTGGTTGAAGGATAGGGAACAGTGTGTGGTTGTAAATGGAAAATTCTCCAGTATAGTTAAAGTGGAGAGTGGAGTACCTCAGGGTTCAGTATTGGGTCCGCTGCTTTTTAACATGTTTATAAATGACCTGGAAATAGATATAGAAAGCAAAATATCAATATTTGCAGATGATACTAAATTATGCAAAGTCATTAATTCAGAACAGGATATTTTCTCTCTACAGAGGGACTTACATACAATGTCAGATTGGGCAAACATGTGGAATATGAAGTTTAATGTGGGGAAGTGTAAAGTCATGCATTTGGGAGGAAACAATCCCAAGGCTACTTATAAACTTAATGGAATAATTTTAGGTGACTCGTTGCTAGAAAAAGACCTGGGTATCCTTGTCAACTACAAACTTGGAAACAGTGACCAGTGTCAAACAGCAGTAGCAAAGGCAAACAAAGTCCTGTCTTGCATAAAAAGAGGTATTGAAGCAAGAGTGGATAACATTATTTTGCCATTATACAAATCATTGGTAAGACCTCACCTTGAGTATGCAGTGCAATTTTGGGCACCGGTTCTGAAAAAGGATATACTAGAACTAGAGAGGGTACAGCGGAGAGCAACAAAATTAATTAAGGGAATGGAGGACTTGACATATGAGGAACGACTAGACAAACTTGGTTTATTTACTCTAGAGAAAAGACGACTAAGAGGAGACCTTATCACATTGTACAAGTATATGAGAGGTCAATACAAGGATCTCTGCGGTGAGCTATTTATTCCAAGGCCTGCTCAGGTGACCAGGGGACACCTCTTGAGATTAGAGGAAAGGAGGTTTAAACTTCAGCAGAGGAAGGGTTTTTTTACGGTAAGGTCTGTCAAATTGTGGAATTCATTGCCCAGGGAGGTAGTTATGGCAGATACAATGGACACATTTAAGAGAAGATTAGATACATTTCTTTCAAAAGGGAACATACAGAGTTATACTGTTATCAGTAGGCAGATCAGGAAGGTCTGATAAAGACTAATTTAATTGGTAGCAGGAAAGCTATAACATTCTTAGTTACTGAGGTATGAAGCGAAGGTTGAACTTGATGGACTTGTGTCTTTTTTCAACCTAATTTACTATGTTACTATGTTACATTGAGGTTGCATTCTTGCTTGTGGGCAAGCAAGGGTTTCCACATCAGTACGCTTCAGTGCTGGCCACGTACACACTGTTTTTTTTGCCAGTAGTCATTGGGTCATTGTTTGTGTGCACTAGTTATCAACAAATACTCTGGGAGCAGGTCCCATAGAGATAGGCCAATACTACATACTACATATTTGCTACCCCTGAGACACAAGAATTGCTTTCTGTGATGATGGTGAAGATGACATGTTGATCTTGTTGCTGATGGTATAAAACCTATGCTTACTACTTTCTCTCTATACTTTAAGCTAGTTTATTGAATAATATAACATATAAATTCATTAGCTTTTACTTGACTTTTCAACATATCCACATGATATTTCAATTTGTGGGCCAAACTACTCTTCTCGTATATGGGAATTCCAAGTAAAGAAGAGTAGGACCACTTGAATTGTGGGTGCTGTGACAGAGCCTTTCTTCAAGCTGTAGTACATATAAACAGTCATAAATAAGTCACGTGGATCTACCTGAGTTGCTTTGCTGCACATCTGACTGCTTTACCCATAGCCTACAAGTCTTTCCAATTACTACAATGATTGACTGAAACTATTGTACAGGTATGCTTATCATCATCAATAAAGAATATTGCTTTTATCTATGGACTCATGCAACTTTCCTTTGTTGGTAGTGTGTGACTTCTTTATGACTACTAGATTATTGATCCTAACTTTCTTTCATCCTCACAATGTAACCCACCACTCTATCTATAAGCATATCTTTATATTATTTCACAGAATTCAATTCCTCGGAGAGATGCTGCTGATCATGGCGTAAATTGTAAAATTTAATATTTAAAGTGGGTGTCCAGAAATGTAGCAAGAATTTATCATTGCTTTTAATAGACACTATGCAAGAATCCTGCTAAAACAATGCTAATATGCCATTCACTAGCTAGTTATGTCTGTGTTGCCATTCTTGTAAGACAAGCTGTGGCAATCTGACTACATTTGTGTGTGTGTGGGGGGGGGGGCGGGATTCATTCTATGCTCTAATTTCAACGCAATAATCAAAATGGAAAAAAGAGGGAAAACAGTACTTTTGTGAAAAATCTCTCATATGGCAGGAAGTTACTTTTTTCCTGCTACATTTTTGTGACAAAATGTTCTGCTTATCCCTAATCAGTGGATATCCTGCCCCAGTTCCAGCTCAACCAGTTTTGGATATCCAGCTTTGTGATTGGTATCTCTAATCTGACTTGTGGCCATCACAAGAGTGCACCTATCATTGAAAATTCTCTAGCACTGACCCCAAGCAACACTTTCAAGCCTTTATGGTAGCTCTCAGTCCTAGTATGTACATCCAGACCAGAGGATTCTAAAATATGACATTTTTGCAGTTGACATCATACTCCCACAGAATAGCCACACACAGAGAGGTAGGTTGAAGTGAACATGATTACTGGAGACAAACCATGTACACAGTTTATCTCAACAAATGCTGATTTCCACTTGATCCTAACTGTTTGTGTGTAGCTATCATCTGGGAATGTGCTCTCTTAAGATTTTAGGACATAAAAGTCACTATTTATAGATGCCCGAGTCATTATGCCAGTTGGGTGTCCTAGAAATGTATATAAAGAATAACATTCCAAAAACTGAGAGGCACTGTGGAATTTGTTTTTTTAGAGTAATTTTGCATCTGCAACAATTAGAATAGCATCAATACAGTAAATGTAAGAGGGGAATATTCAGTGTGGTGCATATAAACATTTAACCCTTTGAGTGCCAGCAAAGCAATGCATTGTGCTCCCCTCTGACACTCAAAGGGTTAAAACTTTGATGCATTATAAGGATAGAAACACATTTCTGGTGAAACTAAATGAATTAATAACTTGAAGCTTAATATGTTTATTATTATGATATGAAAAGCATATTTAACCAGAAAATCCACTGAAATGTCCCAAATAAAATGTGTTTCATCAATATATTGTCACCGAATAGTTAAACTATGAGGCTGATTGAACCCTTTGAGTGCCAGAGTGGTATGCGTTGAATACCCCTCTGACATGCGTTGAATACCCCTCTGACACTCAAAGGGTTAATAGAATGGAAACAATTTTGGTGCAAATCACATTACCTAAATTTTCAATGGAGTAAAAAGGTATTTTGACTCATGAATTCCAAAGACGTCTGCAATGCTTTGCTTCACAATGCATTGGACAACTCTTTAGCATTCAAGGGGTTAAAAGCTCCATTTAACTCAGCTGATATTTTTATTTCTCCACTGTGTTGTTGTTTTTTGTTTTGTTTTTGGCTTTAGAATAGATCAAGTTCTTCTTAATAAAGCATTGTATTTGCATCCATTACACCGATTTTTTTTTGGATTTGTTTGTTATCCCCTTGGATGTAAGTGATGTCAGCAGCCTCACACCTGAGGATTTAACATGCAACATGATTAGCATTTAAAACTCTTGAAAACACTTATTATTGCCAAAATGTTGCTAAAGAATAGTGATGGCTAGACATGCAAATGTACAATAAATAAGAGGTGTTATTGTTATTCTTTATTTATATAGCTCCAAGTTATTCCACAGTGCTGTATAATAACAGAGATATTAACTAGTACAACTGGAACATGGAAAACTAAAGGATCAAAGGGCCCTGCTCGTCAGGACTTACAATCTAGAGGAAGGGAGGTGGAACACATTACGAGTAAGTGCTACATGAACTGCCAGTCACTGGTTGGGAGAAAGAAGTGCTATTAATGCAAGTGGTCCAGTGAAGTGGTGGTTCTGTTTGGATTAAAAAGACTATGTGAACAATGAGGTTGTGATGGAGTTGTAGGTGAAAGTGATTTTAGAAGGGAATGAGAGTGAGCAAAAGTCAGACAGGCTGTTGGTCTCATCTTGCTCATAACGGTTATTGAGGTAGGTGATAGGCTTCCCTGAAGAGGTGAGTTTTCAGGGAGCATCTGAAGATCTGAAGACTGGTGGAGAGTCTAAAGGAATGGGGGAGGTAATACCAAGGCTCAGATGCAGCACGGGAGAAGTCCTGTAGGTGGGAGTGGGAAGATGTAATAAAAGCTGTAGAGAGAGAAGGTTCTGTGGAGAGTGAAGATGGAGAGTGGGAGTATATTTGGAAATGAGAGATGAAATATAGGGGGCTGTAGTGTTAGTAAGGGCTCTGTCTGAGCATAATTCTATATGCTAATTGGCGCCAGTTTAGGGATTGGCAAAGGGGAGTGGCATTAGAGAAGTGATGTGGGAGGTAGATTACTCTTGCATCAGAGTTCATTGTGGACTGTAGCAGGGTTATCAGGGTGAAAGGAAGGCCAATTAGGAGTGAATTACAGTAGTTAAGATGGAATATGATGAGTGTTTGGATTAGAAATGTATTAGTATCTAGAGTGAGAAAGGGTCAGATTCTAGGAGGTGGTGGTGGCACGGGTTGGAGATTGACTGATTGACTGTTAACAGTGAGGTCAATATCTGGGGTAAGGGTAGGTGGAGAGATAGGGACAATTATAAGTTCAGTTTTGCTAAGGTAAAGTTTGAGATTCCTGGAGCACATCCAGAAGACACAGCAGAGAGACAACTAGATAAGGGAAGAGGTCTGGGGTAGGAAAGATAGATTTGAGTGTCATCAGCATAGAGATGATGGTGAAACCCAAAGGAGTTTATTAGTTTGGCAAGGGACGATGTGTAGATTGAAAAGAGCAAGGGGTCCAAGACTGAACCTCCAACAGACCTTGAGAAGGGTGAAGAAGTGGAGCCAGAGTAGAACACACTAAATGAGCGGTTGCAAATAAATGATGAGAACCAAGAGAGGTCCCTGTCACAGAGACCTACAGAGTGGAAAGCTTGGAGGAGGAGTGGGTGATCCACTGTGTCAAAGGTAGCTGACAGGTCCAGACCACTTTATTGAGGGCAGTCTCAGTGGAGTGATGAGGGCGGAACCCAGATTGCAGTGGATCTAACAGGGAAAAGGAGCAGAGGAGCAGAGGAGTTTAGTGGGCCAGGTACATACGAGACATTCGCTGAGCTTGGAGGAGAACAGGAGATGAGAAATGTGCACCAACTCGGCTTGGCTGACGTTCCTTCTCTGTGTACCGACCCAGCCTAGCTGACGTTCCTGCTCTGTGTACCGACCCGGTTTGGGCTACATTGTGCGTGTATCAGGGCCTGCCTGCGGACCCATCCTGTATTCAGTTTGGGGCTGTCATCTGGGTTCCTCTCTGTCCCCGGACAGAGTATCTGTTGCTTCATTGCCATTCCAGCAGCCTAGTCTCGGTAACCTGTCACTTCCTGTGTCTCACGGGAGATACTCAGGTGTGATTCATCCATCTGGTTGCACCACGGTATGCTTGACCTTTTTTTCCTGTCGCAAGCTGAGGTTAGTCTTACTCTGGGCGCCTCAGGCTGTTCTCTCTATCGGGCAGTCGACATTGGTCTGAGCGTTCGTTAACCCCTTCGGGGAAGGTGCCATCTTCCACCGGATTTCAGTCATTGCTGTCTCCATTGGGTGTTCCTCTGGGCATACAGTTGCAGTCCTCCGTTACTGCTATGGCAGTCCACAAGCTTGTTTTGTGCCTCCATTTACTCCTGTGGCATTAGTCACTATTTGTTCACTCTCTGCAGAGTGAGAGTGTTAAGGGCCTCGCGCTATTAGGGCCTGTCAGTCTTCCTGGCCTAATAGTAACCCATTCACTGCTGCCTCGTTTGAGTATCACACGAACTTTTATCTGACCTGTGTCAGTATATAACAAGCAATTGGAAGGGAGAAAAGAGATAAAGTGTATGGATTTCAAAGATAGAGAAGGAGAGAGAGGGAACAGAGGAGATTAATTGAAATGCATGGTTAGAATACTGCAGGATGCCTAATCAACCCTTATCTGTTGCCAGGCCTAGGGGTGTGGGTGAATTGTAGGTCACGTAAAAGTGCAGCAATGGAGGCAGTATCTAAGTTTAAGTGAGTGTGAAATGAACAAATCGTGAAAAGCAGTTGTTAAAAGTTAATGGGTGCAGTGTGGTGAGGGAAAACGTGAGGGTGCAATGTGAATGGGGTGACATTTAATGTGGGCACAGGAGGAGGACAGTGTTATACAGTTGAGGATGGTAGGCCCATTTTACTATCCAGCTATTCTACAATTCCCTTCATCCTCAACCAACCAATGGCTGTTTTGGAGTTATGGGAATTTTAGTTTTTAGCAGCTGGAGAGTCAAATATTTCTACCATCATGCTAGATGCATATTATATAGATATATACACAAACCTGAAGACAGGAATAACTACATTCTCTGGTAAAGACTGAAAGACTATGGCTAATACTTACAACATCTAGTTCGGCCAGTTTAAGAAAATTAAACAGTTCTTCCAAAGAAGCAGTGTTTTGTCTCTAGGAATTTCCACAGAAGTGTCAGCTTGAATAAGGATTATGACACAGTCCTGTGTGAAAAATCTAAAGTATGTTAAGCTTTCTTTCAAACAAACGTAATCAAAACCAGTATAGCAATTATTGGATTCATAGGTAAAAGTAAAAATAGATTTGAAAGTATCTAATTCACTTTTAAACTGCCCCTGTTAAGTGGCACTTGATAGAGTGAGGTAAGTATATTAAGATAAAAAGACAACCAGTACGAAGTTCTGATGTAGACAGTGCCATTTATCTCTTTCCATGGATATAAGAGCCTTCCAGCAGTCACCAATGTAGATGTGTATCTGACAAGATGTAATGATAATAAGAATGTAGTTATCTAGGTGCCCCTAGCCCAACCTATTATATTGCCATGCAGCAGCTCCTGGAGTGATCCTACTCCTGGTCCCACCCACTGTTACTAAGTTCCCTGAGCCTGAAACATGCAACTATAAAAAACTATAATAAATAAAAAGCAATACATGGATATATCAATGTGGAAATAAACTCAAGCAGACTTTACCTTTAATTACAATGCTTGCCCTTATGAAGGTACCAATAATCTTAATCAACCATTTTGTAAAAACATTTTCATTAAAATGAAGTAAAACTGCATTTTAAGGCCAACTCTTGAAAAAACATAAATTGTTGGCATAAATGTGCAGACTTTAACCCTTTGAGTGCCAGAGAGTTAGCCAACTCACTACAGCGTAATGCGTTGGATACCTTTCTGGCATTCAAAGGGTTAAAGGGATAGTAATGGTTCATATGACATGTAGCTCAAGACATTGAGGATATGTAATAGTACTGCTATGTAATGTTCATATACTTCAAAACTTGCTAGTTACAAAGAATAATATGTTGAAGATGATCTCTTCCTTTTCCCGATGTAAGCATATTAGTCCCAGATCCAAATGTAGATCACAATGAGGGACAATCTTCATGTAGCACTAGGAAAAATCTGACCTCCTTCATCAAGGAGGGCAGATTTTTCCTTATACTGATTGACGAAAAATTGTCCCTCATTGTGATCTGTCCAGTCAAGCGACCGAGCTTCAGATATACGGGGAGGTGGCTTTTTATCATGGAAAGAGGCGAGAGGAATCATCTTCAACATGTTATTACTTATTACACTGTAACTAGCAAGTTTTGAAGCGTATAAACATCGCATAGCAGTAATATTACATATGTTCAAAGTTCTGAGCTATGCGTCATATGAAACATTACTATCACTGTAAGGGTAATTATGTACTTTAAATAAGTGGGTCTTAATTTCATTAATATAAGTTGTATATCTATTTATTGTTTCTTGTTTTTTGTGCTGTTATCTATAATTTAACAGGGATCTATAACTTAACTTGAAAGATTGTCATCAGAGTCAGCTGGAGCTTTCTCTCTCATACTAATTTAATTCAGACTAATAATAATAAAGTTTATTTTGTGGAAGTGAAACTAATTACAGACCTAAAATGGAAATGCAGATATAATGCAAAAATATTAAATAAATTAAATATACCTGACTGTATAAAGGACTTCTACCTATGAAATACATTTTGTTAAAGAGGTTGATCCATTTGTCCAGAATATATAATTATCTTTTAAGCTATAATCACCTAGAGACTGAAAGATAAAAAAAAGTGTAAAAACTGAATATCTCTGAAATATAAATATATATTGGAAAATAATTAATTAATCTTAAACCCGGTATCATATGCAGGGGCCTGGCATTGGACTGATCACAGGCAAACTTTGGAACTGTGTTTGTGGTCAGGAATGTTGAGATGTTTTTTACAATTAGATGTTCCTAATAGGGATGGGCAAAAGTTTTTGCCTCAAAAGAAAAACAGGATAAAAAATGGCACTTACTGCCTAGTGGCAAATTTCTTGCAAAAAGTGAAAATTTTCTGCTTTTTTTTTGCCTAACCCATTTAATTGAAGTCAATGGGAAGACTGAATTTCTCCTCACCATGTGGCAAGTTTCCCTTATTTTCACCACAGGCATAGTATAAAAAGGGGTGTTAGGTTCCCACGACATGTCATTCTGTATTTCTGAGAGGAAGAGAGAGTAGCACATGTTTCAGTTAGTGAAGACAGGCTAATAAAAAGGCGTTGAAGCTTAATTTAGGGCATCTTGTAGGCAGGACATTATTTCTTTGCATTACGGGAGTCTGGGCAGACAAAAAGTGAGAAATGAAGTTGATTGCTAATATCCTAAAATCTTGTGTGACTGACTAGAAAGACACAGTGTCACGGCATCCGTGAATGTCTCCAGTGGTGTGCTGTTTTACTAGCGACATTGTTCTAGCCTTACCTGTCACTCAAATACTATGCACTATTCTTATAGGCCACTGGAGGGTGATTAGTGGTCTCCGCCCATATGCTAGGCCTTATAGACCTAAGACCTACTATACACCTTTGCCCTTTCATGGTGTACCTGAGCGTTGTGCTTCTGTGTTCCATTTATTGATTACTGTGTATGACTCCTGGCTTCGTCTGACTTCCGTTCCAGCTGAGACCTCTGGCTTCATCTGACTACCCAATCCGGCTGAGACCTCTCGCTTCGTCTGACTAACAGATCTGGCTGAGACCTCTGGCTTTGTCTGACCTCCCAATCCAGCTGAGACCTTTGGCTTTGTCTCACTACCTGATCCAGCTGAGACCTCTGGCTTCATCTGACTACCTGATCTGGCTGAGACCCCTGGCTCCCTACAGCCATACCTTCTGGCTTTGGTTGACACTTGCTTCACTGCGCTCCTGACTCAGGTTGACTTAACACCTATGGCCTACCCAGGCCTGGCTGCCTTCCTTCCTTGGTTTACTAGCCTTCCTCTACTGCTCTACTGATTCCTGGCTGTACGTGTGCTTGTTGCCTAGTCTGTTGTCCACCTACAGCCTATCCTGGGTAGCTGGTTATCCCCTAGTGTTCTAGGGTCTGTCACCTCTGTCTCTCTGTTACCCCTAGCCATCTAGGGGCGGTCACCATTGCCTGTCAGGGTCCCTAGCATCTAGGGCCTATCTGTAGCCTAGTCATCTCCTGTTGGAGAGGTGTTCTTGCTCTTTGTGGTCCTCCAGCGTTCTGGAGTGTAGTCGGTGCTTCCACCTGTCTAGTGAAGGGTTTTGGAACTGTGGTTACACTGTCCCTTTACTCGGCCTCGTGAAAGTGGAGGTTGTACTCTCGCACCTGTTGGTGCTCCAGCGTTCTGGAGTATAGCCCGGTGGTCATCCTCCTACCTGTTTAGTGAATGGTGGGGAAAGTGTTGTTACACTGTTCCCAGACCAGGCCTCATGAAGGTAGGAGAAGGTGCTCTCGCTCCTTGGTTGCTCCAGCATTCTGGAGTATATTCTGTTCACTTCTCTTCCACCTGTCTAGCGAAGTGTTGAGGAAGTGTTGTTACACTGTCCTATACCGGGCCTTGAGAGGGTGGAAGAAAGTGCTCTCGCTCCTTGCTTGCTCCAGCGTTCTGAAGTATATTTGGTTCACCTCTCTTCCACCTGTCTAGTGAAGTGTTGTGGAATTATTGTTATACTGTCCTACACCAGGCCTCGTGAAGGTGAAAGAGGTGCTGTAGCTCCTATTAGATACTCCAGTGTTCTGGGGTATAGTATTTCTCTGTCTTCGAGCCTGTTAAGTGAAGGGTTGGGGAAGTGTTATTCCATTGTTCCTACTTGGTCGAGTGAAGGTTTGACAGATATATTCTTTCTTTTAATCCTTTATTAATAAAGTTAATTTTATTGTATCTGTACTTATGTAGTGTTGTTATTTCACAGTCACCCCCATGACACACAGACAGCCTTGATCCACGCTCCGTCCTCATTTGGCAGTTATCTCTGTATTACGGAACTCTGGGGTGTAAGAATTGAGCAAGGGAGATTTTGGGGCAAATACCCCGCAAATTAGTAACATAGTAGATAAAACTGAAAAAAGACATGCGTCCATCAAGTCCAGCCCATGCCAAAAACACCCCCGTTGATCCAGAGGAAGGCAAAAAAAAGCCCTCTTGAGCCACTTCCAATCTAGTCCCAAGTGTGTGGGGGGGAATTTTTCCTTCCTGACTCCAACTGGCAGTCAAATAGTTCCCTGGATCAACATCCTATCTGCTTTGAAGCCATCTGTCATAATTGTCAATATTGTTCTGTGCTAGATAGGCATCCATCGCTTTTTTGAATGCAGTTGCATTATCTGCAAGCACAACATCCCAAGGCAAAGAATTCCATAGCCTTACCGCCCTTACTGTAAAGAATCCCTGCCTTTGTTTTAGTCAAAAGCGCCTTCCTCTAGTCTTAATGGATGACCTCTTGTTCTTAGCTCAGCTGTTTGCATAAATAATTAATTGGATAGTGCTCTGTATTGACCTTGAATGTATTTGTAAATGGTAATCATATCACCTCTTAGACGTCTTTTCTCTAATGTAAACAAACCCAGTTTGGCTAGTCTCTCTTTATAACTCAGATCCTCCAGTCCCTTTATCAGTTTTGTTGCACGTCTCTGCACCATTTCCACTTCAGTAATGTCTTTATTTAGAACAGGAGCCCAAAATTGTACTCCATATTCTAGATGAGGCCTAACCAAGGATTTATACAGAGGTAGGATAATATTAGCATCCCTTGCTTCTACACCTCTTTTTATACAGGCTAGTACTCTATTTGCTCTTGCAGCAGCTGAGTGACTCTGTACACTGCTGTGAAGTCTATTGTCTATCAGTACCCCTAAATATTTCTCTAATGAGGATTTCCCAAGTTGTTTCCCATTTAGAGTATATGTAGTAAGTTTGTTTCTACAGCCCAAATGCATAACCTTACATTTATCTACATTAAATGACATCTGCCACTTTTCTGCCCATTCACTTAGTTTATCTAAATCCTTCTGTAGGGAAAAAACATCCAGCTCTGTATGTATTTCCTTATATAGCTTAGTGTCATCAGCAAAGATTGAGATGCTACTTTCAATTCCCACTTCTAGATCATTAATAAAAAAATTAAAAATCATTGGTCCCAGGAATGAACCCTGTGGCACACCACTTATAAAATTAGACCAATTTGAAAAAGTTCCATTTACAACAACTCTATGCCATCTATCATTTAACCAGTTCTCAATCCATGTACAGATAGCATCGCCCAAACCGAAGCCTTTTAATTTATGCAATAACCTGTTGTGAGGCACTGTATCAAAGGCTTTTGCAAAATCCAAGTATACTACATCAACAGCAATACCCCTGTCCAAATTACTACTCACTCTTTCATAAAATGCAAGTTAATTAGTCTGACATGATCTGTTCTTCATGAAACCATGCTGATTCCTACTAATTATATTGTTTGTCTTCACATAGTTCTGAATACTGTCAGTTAATAACCCTTCTAGTATCTTACCCACTATGGATGTCAAGCTCACAGGTCTATAATTTCCTGGTTTGGATCTTGCTCCCTTTTTAAACAATGGAACTACATCAGCTTTCCTCCAGTCACAGGGCACTGTGCCTGATGAAAGTGAATCAATAAATATTAAGTATAATTATTTTGCTATTACTGAACTAAGTTCCTTAAGTACCCTTGGGTGTATACCATCAGGTCCAGGCGCTTTATTCACTATAACCCTTTCCAGTCTCTTTTGGATCTTGTCCTCAGTAAGCCATGTATATGTTGGATGAATTTCTGTGGTTTTGTCTGTTTGCCAATAGCTTGTCATTGCTGCTTCCTTTGTATATACTGAAGCAAAGAACATATTTAGGGTCTCAGCCATAGCTTTATCCTCGCTAATCAATTCACCTGTCTCAGTCCTAAGATGACCAATATCTACCTTAACTTTTTGTTATTAATATACTTGTAGAATTGTTTAGGGTTTTTCTTACTCTCATTTGCAATGTTTCTCTCATTTGCTATTTTAGCTAGCTTAATTGTTTGTTTGTAGATTTTATTACATTCTTTATATTTTTTAAATTATGCATCTGACCCATTTGACTTTCTGTGTGACTGACTGGGAAAACACAAGCAGAGTGATCCAAATTCCTTCGTGACCAGGCTGTTATCTCTGTGTTAGGGGAGTTTGGGGAAAGAAGAAGTTGAACAGGGAATGTGCTTTTTTTCCTGCTTTTTTTGTGATGGGGATAGTAGAAGACAGTTAAAGTGGAATTTTTGTCTGCTAGAGTCATGCTCCCACGTGAAAGAACAAGCTAGCAAGCAACTTTCGGCCCTACATGAGGACCTTTCTCAAGACACTGAAAACAAGATGGAAGGTGTATTTTATAGACTGCTATGGGATTTCAATGTGGCCCGAGCATAAATGGTGATGTCAGCAGCGAGGTGACTGCAGACAGTGATGTCATTTCTCCAGTGTGACCGGACAAAAATTACAAAGATACAAATGATGCCTGTAGAGAAGACAGAATGAAGACAGAAGGAGAAGGACAGTGTATGACAGGTAAGTGCAACACAGATTAGTTAACGATCGGTGCTTGACAGTATGTCATACACCAATAGTTTGTTTGTTTTTTTCCTTTGAAGTGAGGGACCGGTGGGTTGTGCCATGCAGTTCTGTCTCCGCCGCTGCCTCAGTGGCCTCACACTGCAGTTGAGTCATGAAAATACTGAGCTAAGAATTTTATTATGGCATACAGCTAATTATGTTATGTTTTGCAATGTGTTGCGTACCCCTATGGCACTCAAGGGAGACTGAAGAGAAGACTGAAGTGAAGAATAAAGAGAAGAAAGAAGTGAAGGACAACAGATGACCAGGAAGCTGTGGACTCCGCTAGACATCAGGATCAAGTGGTGATTGTTACTTTTAATGGGATGTTGCTTTGTTACTAAGTTTGGTTAACCCTATGAATGCAGGTGGGGAAATTATACCCCACTGGCACTCATAGGGTTAATTCTACTAACTATGGACACATTTTAGGTACTTTGGATGTATTGATATGGGGTTTAGGGCCCCATATCAATACATACACTGGCGACATGTTTTTTCTTTTTACTTTTTTATTCCTCTCAGTTTCTGCATTGGCTATTTTAAGACCCGATAAGGCACTCTAGTCCCAAAAAACTGGGTCTTAAATTTCCTGTGATAAATTGAGTCCCTTATTGGACCCTCATGGCTAATGCAGACATTTGAATTGATTATTACGATGTTTTCATTATTTGCTATGGCTGAAAACACCTCTTGACTTTATGACCTGATGGCTATTTTTTTTTGCTGCTATTTTTTTCACAGCACAGGCATTTGAATAGCTTACTGTGCTTGAAAAAGTGCCATCGGCAAAAAAACAGCCATCTCCAACATTTGCATCAAGTCCATAAATACACAGGTTATACAGGATTACAAATATAACACAGTTTCTGGTGTAAAGCAATAGATAAAATCTCATATGCCCTTAAGTAAAATGAAACAATTTTCATTCTATTGAATTCATCCATAGCATTCTATTCAAGAACTGATAATGTTGTACCATTACATCAGATGTCTGTTGATTTAGGTTTAGACTTTTTTAAAGTTGTAAAATAACATCTCTTTCTAGACAATTTGTTGTGTATACCTAATTCATCAGAAATACTGTAGAATACTGTAGAATACTTCCTTGTGTGATAATATTTTCCTTTTCTGATCTATACATCCATCCTCAGTCATGTTTTTGTCATGCCAATTTTAAATCTGTGGTACTGCAGGAGGAAATATATATTTACAGTTAAATTCCATACATAAATACTGATCAGATCTGTTTCAACATCCTCCTGATTATTTTTATTGTAATGCAATAGAGATTTCTCTACCATTAAATAGGCTTAGAAATGACGGAGCAAAATAAAAGGAAATCTTTGGAACATAACCACAATTTTAGTAATGTCCGTGAATTCCTGATGTAACTCCAACTGAATTATTTAGCCAGTGCATTCACATGGTGCTTGTACCCAACAAGACCTGTGCACAAAAGTAAGGTTGAGAAATTATGGTTCAACCCAACTCCAACATAAGGGACACATACAAATTTATATTGCTTTAAATGTTGCTTTAAACCACTTTAAGCCATAAACCTAGCACTAGCATTGTTTTGGTGTAATGCCTGGATGCCATCCAAGGCTATATTATTAGAGACTGGTACAAAGCCTAATTTTTTTAACGCTGTAATTTTCATGGAAAACTGTCAGTTTGCCACTTTTTCTTTACAAATTCCCACATGTAGAACTACCCCCCATACCCAAATATAATCCTTTTTCCCTAATCCCAAGACAATTCCTGTGGGAACTTTATACCAATATAGTGTGACAATATTGTGTTTCTATGGTTACTAGTGCAGTGGGACGTGACTGGGAGGTCAGTCATTGTCCCTCTGTCACCATAGAACTATGGTGACAGTGGGACAAGGCTGGGGGTGGTTAGACAAATCTGTTTTAAGACCTTTTGAGGCCATCAGCATAAATGTATATTCCTTTATATAGGAATATGCATTTTTATTATTATTATTTATGTTTGTGTGTGGGGATGTGTGTATGTTGTCATGATTATGAATTAGATTGTAAGCTCCTTGGGGCAGGGTCCCCTACCCAATGTATAATTCCCTTTGCTGCATTGTTTCTCCCACTAAAAAAAACAATGATCACACTTTAGCCTGATGCTCTTAACCCTGTCCTGTATTTTTGTATGGTAATATTACAACACACACACACACACACACACAGGTACATACACAGAGGCACACACTCATAGACCCACATGCACACACACATAGGCACATACTCATAGACACTTTTGATTTTGTAATTATTCTTATTTTTACATGTAAATACAAAAAGAGCAAAGCAATGGGTTGCTACATAGTCTTATACCATAAAAAGGAGGTATCAATGGTATTGTAGGATCTACTCTCATTAATTAATTGTTATTAATATTGCACATGTGAGCAGTGATCAATCATGTCAATGGAAGATATGAACCTGCCTCAGTCTGGTATGTTGAATCTCCCTGAGACTGTCTACAGATCTGCTGCTGCTCCTCTAACTGGAAAACACCACTCCATGGAGTCACTCCAGGTAAAGCAAACATAAGGAAAATAAGCAACCGGAATGTGCTGGTAATCATACACAATGATAGATATGCGTTAATCTGGTAGAACTTGCAAGCTGTTTTAACTGTATCTGCCATAGTATGTATTCATTATCAGTGGTTTTCCTTCTCTGTTTTTTTCTCCATTATTTTCATGCACACGCACACTAACCCACATCACACACACACACACACGCTAGAGTCAAATGCCCCATGCACTGTGTTAAACAGGGATGTAAAGTATTACAGATATGGACCATCTCCTCCACTTCCCATAGACTTATTTACTGTCTAACAACACAATCTTAAATACTTGTTGCAAATAATGAATTGCTAAAATTTATGGATGGGAGTAAATTTTCTCCTCAAATTGAAATCAGTGAAAAATGGCACTTTCCTCTTGGTGAATAATTTCCCACTAAAAATAATGCAGTTTTTCCGCTTCTTCCCGCTTTTATCGCCCAGCTCATTGTGCATTGAAATCAATGGGAAGAAAAATGTTTCTCCTCCACACGAATGTTTTCTCTAGTTTTCTACAGCCATATAAAAGGCTGTCAGGATCTCACAGCCATTCTGTGTTTGTGAGAGGAAAGAGCAGCACATTGTTTGAGCTAGAGAAAATAGGGTAATTGAAGTTTAGTTGAGGGAATCTTTTAGGTAGGACATTTGTTCTGTTAGGAGAAGAAGAGAGGAAGGAGGTTGACCCCAAATACTCCAAAATTCCATGTGACTGACTGGCAAGACACAGGCAGTTAGGGACCTATTTTCTTGCTGATCTTGCTGTTATTGTCTCTGAGCTGGGTAGGGAAGTCTGAGGAAAAAAGTTGTTGATTTTTTTTTTTTTTTTTTTTTAGTCATAATTTATTTTGGACTGACAGTGATAAGACAAGATGGACAGCTTAAAAAATATATAAATAAATAAAAAAGAATAAAGAAATAAACAAAGGTTTCCGTTCGTCAGTCTCCGTCCATGCTGGTTAAATGGATCGACCAACTGGCTCTCTGCGATGTATGGCGGACTCTTAATCCTATTGAACGACAATATACTTTTTACTCCCACCCACATTCGGTTTTTACTAGAATAGATTACTTTCTAGCGGCCTCAGCGATCTTGTCGCTCATTCAACATTGTCAGATCCATCCCATTCATATCTCGGATCATGCCCCGGTTTCTTGTAGCCTCTCATTCAGGCCCCCTCTTCCGGTCTCCTTTAATTGGCGTATGCCTGCTTTTCTTATTCACTCCCAGGAATTCAAGGCCAGTTTGAAAGCGGCTTGGGACTTGTATTGCATTGACAACAAGGCCCATGAACAGGATTCCCTCACGTTTTGGCCTGCTGCTAAAACTGTTCTTACGGGACACATTATATCATATTATACTAAATTGCGTCGGGATACCAAAACCAAACTGAACGTGCTCCAACAACGCTTGTCTGCTAGCTATACGGCCTATTTGCGCTCCGCGACCGAGCAAAATAAATCTCGGTACCTTGAAGCCAAAAAAGCCTATGATACATTATCTGCAACTATGGCACAATGGTATGTAAGCCGTCGCTCAGCACACTATTTCAAATATGCAAATAAACAAGGAAGACTTTTGGCACATGTTATAAAAACTTCCAGAGGCCCTAATTCTATTAGCTCAATTGTCAATTGTCAGGGAACAGTCACTACAGACACCACGCACATAAATAACGCCTTTGAGGCATAATATTATACCTTATATACGGGTGAAACGGACTGTCCTCTGTTGAGAGAAGCCTTTATGTCTGACATCAATCTTCCCAAACTTTCCGCAGCTCAGACTGCCTCTCTTAATGCGCCAATCACATCCCTGGAATTGCAGGAGGCTCTTACTTCTCTTCCATCCGGGAAAGCACCGGGACCAGATGGCCTTCCGGGCGAATTTTACAAGGTTCTTGGTCCGGCTATAGCACCTTCACTTTTGGTCTTGTACAATGCAGCCCTTCGTGATCATCACCTCCCGACGGATTTTACTTTGGCTAGAATTATAGTTCTCCCTAAACCGGGCAGAGACCATACCAAAGTCGAATCTTATAGACCCATTTCTTTAGTTAATACTGACTATAAGCTTTTAACCAAAATTCTGGCGACTAGATTGAATCGTATTCTTTCTCTTCTTATTTCCCCTGAACAAACGGGATTCCTCACAGGTCGGCACTCTGTTACCAATATTCGTACTGCCTTGGCGGTGATTATGAAAGCGAACGATTTTCCTCATGTTCCACATCTCATGGTGAATTTAGATGCGGAAAAAGCGTTCGACAAAATTATCTGGCCCCATTTATTTTATCTCCTCTCGGTACAGGGCTTTGGACATCATTTCACTGGTTTTGTTAAACTCCTGTATAGCTACCCCAGGGCCACTATCACTACGAATAATCTTAACTCTCCGCTATTCACTCTCTCGAAGGGTACCAGACAGGGCTGTCCGCTCTCCCCCTTGCTGTTTAATCTTGCCTTAGATCCTTTGCTAAGGAAGCTTAATCTGCTTCGTTCCTTCCGAGGGGTGACCCTGGGTGGTCAGGAGGTTAAATTATCTGCATTTGCTGATGATCTTCTGCTCTTTATTCGACACCCCCTAACAGCTCTTGCTGATATTTCAACTGTTTTGAGTGACTTTCAATCTATAGCGGGTTTCAAAGTTAACTTTCACAAATCTGAAGCACTCTGGCTGACACCCCATCATCCACCTCTCACAGCCCCTTTATGTAAATTTCGTATTGTCCATGATCACATCAAATTCCTAGGGATTCATTTGCCAGGGCACATGGATCGATTATACGAGAGTAATATTCCACCGTTACTTGGCCGGTTCGCCTCAGATCTTCATGCATGGCGTTCACTCCCGCTCTCTTTTATTGGTAGATCTCAACTGATTAAGATGGTGGTTTTCCCCAAACTGTTGTATTTATTACAAACAATGCCATTGTATATGCCCAACTCAGATGTGAGATTTCTTGACAAAAAATTTCAGGGTTTCATTTGGAAAGGGAGACGGCCCAAAATTAGTATAAGCAAATTACAGAAGAGGAGAGAACAGGGGGGACTGGGACTCCCTAATATCAGATTATACAATGTGGCTTGTCTCTTACGTATCGCTAGAGATTGGATCAATCATACTAATACCTTTACGAACTCTACCTGGGACCAGGCGTTTACCCCTCACGTGGCTCTTAGCTATCTTTTACATGCCCCACGTTCTCATATCCCCGACCATTGCTTAAAAAATCCTTTAATCAGCTCGACAATTAAAGCATGGCAGTACTCCCGGCATTTATTACATAAAAATAAAAATGTTTCAGTCTTTCTTCCTTTCCTTCAAAATCCTCTTTTCCAACATGGCTCCCCGGATGGGAGATTTTATACATGGGCGGACAGGAAAATCTTTTATGTCGGGGCTCTCCTTGACCCAACTACTGGAAAGCCCTATCACTTTCCAGACTTTCAGGCTAGATATGATCTCCCATCTAGTCATCTATTTACCTACCTTCAGGCTAAACATTACGTACACTCGCTGCTACCTATCTTACACTCCCAAATTTCAGATAATCCCCTTGATTGTCTTTTACAGGCCTCATGTCCTGTCCCTTTCACGATTTCCAGAGCCTACAGTCTCTTATTACAGGTGCTCTCTACCCGCATCACTCACTCTCACATTGATAAATGGATTCTTGATATCCCGTCATTAACTTCTGATAAGATTTATCAAAGCTTCCGTAGTCGTTTATGTCACTCCCCTGCTTCTTACTTTCATGAGGTCTCTTACAGACTCCTACACAGGACTTATGTTACTCCCAAATTAGCCCATACTATTGTTCTGGCCATCTCTCCACTCTGTCCTAGGTGTGCTGAGCCCCAGGTTACTCTGTTACATGCTCTTTATCTCTGTCCACCTATTTTTTCTTTTTGGACCAAGATCTTTGCTTATATAACTGAGAAAATGGGTCTTTCGGTAGATTTCCCCACTCCGTCCTTTTTGCTGGGAGTCTACGACTCCACGCTACCACTGACGTTACCTCAGATGACTTTGTTGGACTATTCTATACTGTTAGCCATTAAGGTGATCTTAACTCATTGGCTCTCACCCACACCCCCTACATTGCTTCAATGGAAAACTCAAATGTTACATTTCACAAAATTAAACTGGATTCTCTCACTGGAAAATAAAGAGGCACTGGGGGAAAAATTTGTGACGACATGGGACCCTTTTATTCAAACATTGTCCAAGTCCCAGCAAGATGATTTTTACACTTGCTTTCGATACACAAGGTGGACGGACGAACGGGCAATAAGACAACTAGACACGTCTTCATTAACACAGAGAGATTGGTAGTTGGCGTGCTGGGGGGAGATGACTCTTCCGGGGGGGATGTTGTAGACATCCTTTATATATATATTATTTTCTATGTTGCTTTGCAATGTAAGACCTTCTTATTTCATTGAGACACCGTGTTTTATTGTTAGTATGTGGTATTTAGTGTGTTCTTTCAATGGGCTCGCTGTTGGAGTTCTATCTCGATGACATCAGAAGGTTGTTTATTTCTGTAACCAAAAGTTTCTCACATTTAGGTTCTTACTCATACCATAATCCTCTAGGGTGTGTCAGTTGCGGTGTATGAGGCAATACCACTTCATATGTGAAAGAACCTCTGTTCCAAAATTTGGTCCTTCAACTGTGTGTGGACTGTAATTTACTTTGGTATTTGACATATGTTTAATTTTCTCTGATGTCATTGTTGTCTGCAAAATGATCTGTAAGTTTTAATGTATTTTATACTTTAAAATTTAATAAAAAAGTTTTTGAAAAAAAAAAAAAAGAAATAAACAAAGAACTAAATATATTAGGTGACAGTGACAAACAGCTGACTGGACTTGGTCAAGACATCATATTCCATTAGTTGTGTTGTGAGTTGTAGAATAAAAACACATAGAGTATTTGAGTAATGTCCAGCAAACGCACAAGGGGCAGGGGGAGGGGGGAGCAGTGCAGTGATGTGAGAGTAAACTAGTAGTTCAAAAACTGACTGCAGCAATGGCTGCTGCAACATGTGCAATAAATGATGATGATGCCTCTCCTCCAAGGGAGGATGCTGTTTGTCAAGGTCCCAGCAAAACTGGTTCCAGCACCACCAGGCCAGTAGAAATAAAGAACCATATAAGAAGAACACTGAAGACAACAACAAGTCACATTCAAGTGTTGATGATGGCAATAGCATAATAGAGGAAGATGTAGCAGCTGAACCAACTGCTACATCAGATATTGAGACAATCACCAAAATGCCTGTCCTCAAAGTAGCAGTGAACTTTGTTACAGTAAAAGTTATAAGAAATTGTTTGAGACCTCTAAAAGCTTAGAGGAATATAAGGTTAATGGGCAAGAAATGTCAGGTGATGCTGATGCTGCTGAGGATGACCTAATGATGACTGATGATGATGCAGATATATATCCCTCCAGCATCCTTCTCTTGTTCAGATACAAATGAAGTTGAGAGTGAGGATTATGACATGGCTATAAGGTTAGCAGAAAGTCAAATGCTGAATCTTTCATCACTGAAAAGGAGCACTGTGCCTGTCTATAAATTGTTTGAGAAAACCATTGGAAATTCTGACCCTGGACAAGCACAGATGTCAAAAGGTACACAGTCACCCTATCCAGTCATCATCAGTATCATTGCCTCTTCAAAGTCCAAGTCCCACTCAGCCACACATACCTGTTATGAGTACCCAGCAGCAGCAACAGCTGCTGCTGCTGTAAATGCTGCACCTTTCACACCTAGTAGTAATGGCAGTAGAACTGCATCAATATCTAACCTCAGTAGTAATAGTAGCAGCAGCAGTACCACAGGAACCCCTCATTCCATAAAGTCCACTTTATGGAGATACTTTACTCAGGATCCTCAAACTAAGCATGTTGCTATCTATTGTCTGTGTAAAAAGCACATGAGCAGGGGAAAGCAAGCTCACACCTAGGCACCTCCTCTAAAAGATCCCACCTGAAGCACAACCACAGGTCTGACTGGGAGACACACTATCAGCAGACCAAAGGTGCCACAACTAACTGCAGCTGAAGCACTTTAAAAAGGTCCCAGGGATCTAGGGCAGAAAAAAGAAGTAGTGAAGTTATTTATGTGTCAGAGTGTGTGCTACTGCCAGTGCCAACAGTTTGTTCAGTCCAAATATAACCTATGGCTCCTGCTTCAGAGGAGTATGATAACCCTGGCTTTGCTGTAGGAGATGGCAAGAGTCATAGGCTGCCCACACATGCTGCCTCTAACATCACCACCTCCTCTAGTCATGCTGTTAAAGCAATAACCTTTCAGGCTTCTTCTACCATGTCCTGCCAACCCACACTGACTGAGTTCCCAATGTACGCCTGTGGAATGACAAGGATACCAAGATGCTGGCAATGAACATGCTGCTGTATTCTTTGGTAGAAAACTGAGGATTCAGAGAACTGGTGTAATGTGTAGAGCCACTCTGGAATATCCCAATTTGCAGTTAATTTTCCAGGACATCTGTGCCTGAATTATACAAGCAGGTGATTGGTGTGGTGGGCAAAGGGCTGAAAAGTGAGTATGGCAAGAAAATCCACCTGACAACAGATATGTGTACAAATGGGCAGAGCACATACTATATGACTGTGACTGCTCACTGGGTTTCCCTCCCCCCAGCACCAACAGTGGACAACATTAGCTTACAGCATCAGGTGACAGCCAGTAACCATGCTTCTGGTTCTGGCAGTGTGACTAAAAGGCAGCAGCAGGATATCCCATACCATCATCACACTACCTTGTGCATGCAGAATTTTGAGAGACAGTCCCACAAGCTGTAGATGTTTTAAGTAAGCTACAGCAGGTGATTGTACCCCACTCCTTAAAAGCTGGTTTTGTATCTGCTGATAATGGCTCCAACATAATTGTTGTTTTGAGAATAGGTGGTATGGTGCACATGCCCTGCTTTGCCCACGTGCTAAATTTAGTTGTGACCAGAATCTGAAACCCTTAAAGAGATGCTTACTATTGCCCACAAAATCTGTGCCCATTTTAGTCACTCCTACAGTCCACGCAACTCTGTATATTGCATGCAAGAGCGTAACAACCTGCCCCATCACCAGCTGAAAATGGAATTCCACAAGGTTTTAGGAGTGGGGTACAAGCCATTCCTCTGTCACCTGCTGTAGCTTACCTAAAACATCTACAGCTTTGTGGGAATGTCTCTCAAAGTTCTGCATGCACAAGTTGGTGTGATGATGGTATGGGCTATCCTGCTGCTGCCTTTTAATCGCACTGTCAGAACCAGAAGCACAATTACTGGCTATCACCTGATGCTGTAAGCTTATGTTGTCCACTGTTGGTGCAGAAAAAGGTTATTAGTGAGTACACCATGCAAAACTGGAATGCTTTTTGTCACCTGGCCAATGGCAACTAATGTGCGATGTATGTGAGCTACTGAAACCCTTTGAAGAGGCAACCATGCTGGTGAGTCACATTGGGGCAGGAATTAGTGAAATTCTACCACTTTTATTGCAAAAAAAATGAGAAGCATGGCTGAGGATTCTTACCATTATGACAACACTGACATGCACCAGCTGGTAATGGAAATGTTAGTGTGCATTGAACAAGATTCTCGCATAGTGTCCATTAAAAGCAATGAGGAATTGTCACGGTTTGTAAGAACTCTCAGACAATTTGGTAAGGTAAAATCAGCTTTATTAAAGATAATAAAGTTCACAAGGTCACCCCTCACAGGTCCAGATCCGGACAGTACCGTGGCACTTCCAAATCTGACTATCACGGTGCCCGTGCTATGCGGGCGACATTTTGACACATGTTACTTCCTGATACCTTTTATTGGCTACGCTATATTGCTCCACCCAGTAACAGCCCTTAAATACTCAGTGTTGTCACTTCTGCACTGCCCTTTCGTGGTGTTTCCGTTGCCTAGCACTTGTTCGTTTTTTGGTATGATATCAGTGTATGACCTGACTGCCTGACTACTCTGCCAGTTTGCGTTCCTGCTCTGTGTACCGACCCGGATTGGCTGACATTCCTGCTCTGTGTATCGACCCGGCTTGGCTGATGTTCCTGATCTGTGTACCAACCCGGCTTGGCTGACGTTCCTGATCTGTGTACAGACCCGGATTGGCTGACGTTCCTGCTCTGTGTATCGACCCGGCTTGGCTGATGTTCCTGATCTGTGTACCGACCCGGCTTGGCTGACGTTCCTGATCTGTGTACAGATCCGGCTTGGCTGAAGTTCCTGCTCCGTATATCGATCCGGCTTGGCGGATGTTCCTGATCTTGCTGTGCAGCCCGAGTTGCACTCACTCTCTTTCGGTCTGTACTAGACCTCCGGTTGCCTCGATTACTGTGCAGACATTCCTATCTGTGACCCGTTCCCTCCATAGTGCCTTATCCTCTCTCACTCCGGTAGGGAGTTTCCGGTTGCACCACGATACGCTTGGTCTGTTTACTGCTTCACCTGAGGTTGGGTTACTCTTGGGCGCCTCAGGCTGTCTATACCTCTAGAAGTTGCCTCAGACCGGACCGTTCATTAACCCCTTGCGAGGCGGTGCTGTGCACTTGGGTCACTATCCACAGCAGTCTCAGTTTGGCGTCACGTTGCACCTTCCGGTGCTGTGCACTTGGGTCATTATCCATTGCTGTCTTAGTGTGGCTTTACGCTGCACCATCCGGTGCTGTGCACTTGGGTCACAAATTATTGCAGTCCCAGTTTGGCATTCACTATAACGCTGGTTGCCACCTTCCTCTGGTGACCAGTAGCCAGTCGTATATCCTGGCTCCGCTTGCTCCTCTGTGGCTACAGTCGCTATTGTCACTCTCTGCGTAGAGAGTATACTGTGGGCCTTCCACTATTAGGGCCTATCCGCTGTTCCTGGCCTAATAGTACCATTCTGCCATACTCTCACTGAATCATACGAACTGTACCTGACCTGTGTCGGTATTGTATATTGTTCTTTACATAAGGGACCTTGTGGGTTAATCTCATCTTTGTAAACTGTCCTGTGTCAGTGTTATATTATATTTGTATGCTGGACCCGAGAGGGTTACTGTTATTCTGCATGTGCTAATAAAACTGTGTTTTACCAAAACCTTCCGTTTCTGAGTGTACAAAAAAAACGTAACACTGACACAGGTCAGGGTGCAATGAAACAAGCAAAACAAAACAATAATACTGCAGTCAGGAACAGGCGTCAGGAACCAGGAACAGAACCTCAGCAGTACCAAGCCTAAGATGTAACTCAACTGGCAAGGCTGTAGGCAACTGCAGGGCAGACCCCCTAGCATGCTTGGGCAACCGGAGGTACGCAGGCAAGAATGCTCAAGGCACCCGCCTCAGGATAGGAGTAACCGGAAGCAACACAGACAGACCCTTGTAGGGCAACTTGGTCAGGAACACTATTGAAAAAAGACAATACTTGCGCAAAAATTATAAGTATTCTAAAAGTCTCAGATTCCCATTTCCTATAATGTGAAGAAAAAATATATAGAATAAGAAGGACCACTAAGGTCAACTATGGATATGCGTGTCCCACAGTAAGACTGTAAGATAATAAGAGTAATAGTGTCCGTGTGTCCAGTCAATAAGTATACAGTACCTTCTTAATTGTGAATGATGGAAGAGAATGATGAAAGATGAATGAGATGATAAGAACGGTGAGAATGACCGATGATGGATGAGTATGAATTGATGGAGATGAAATGAGATGTTAATACAAAGAATTCTTCCACTCGAAGTGCAGCTTACCAACTTCAAAGGCCTTGTCAACCAATGTGTGCAATAATCTAGAACTTGTCAGTGCGCACAAACAAGAAAAAGAAGAATCATAGAATAATATCTAAGTGCAGTATTTATTGAAAAGGAACAATAAAAACAGGATATATATGCACTCACTTGGTACCCATCTTGGGCTTTATGCATGTAAAAGGGTCCCTACCCCTGTAGCCATCGTTCTGTGTCCGCTCACTCCTGCTGCAACCGGTGGTACACGATGTTGTAACGTCTCTTGGTGGCATATATGATTGTAATCCCGATGTAAGGCAATGTCGGTGAGAGATGTGCAGATACTAGGTAATGTATTTAATCCGGAGGAGACAGTATCGTGATGCACGTGGTGAGCCGACGCCAACAACACTGGAACAACACAGGAACACTGACAGGACCTGGTAGGCAACTCAAGCAGGCACTGGTGCGGCTACACTGATGGGCACCAGGCAAGGCAACACTGAAAGGCCCTAGCAGAGCAACTCGGCACTCACAGGTGCAGCAACACGGACAGACCCAGGTAGGACAACACGGGCAGACCATGGTAGGGCAACCCTGACAGGCCCGGGTAGGGCAACTGGGTAGGTACTGGCGCAGAAACACAGACAGGCCCTGGTAAGACAACACAGACAGGCCCTCGTAGAACAACTCGGCAGGAACTGGTGCGGCAACACTGACAGGCCCTGGTAAGGCAACACTGACAGGCCCTCATAGGGCAACTCGGGCAGACACTGGTGTGGCAACATAGATAGGCCCTGATAGGCAATACGGCAGGGCACTAGGCCAAAACGGAAAGGCAGTCAGCCACAGCCAGGGTCAGTACTCGGAGCAGAAGTCAGCCAGACCTAGTCAGCAACATAGCGGGAAGGCAGCCACAGCCAGAATCGGTACACAGAGCGGTAGTCAGCCAGTTCTAGTCAGCAACGGAGAGGGTAGTCAGCCAGTCCAAATCAGCAACGGATCACGGAGCAAGAGACAGGAGCAAGGTCAGGCAAAACCAGGTCATGCACGGATCAGGAATCAACAGCAGAACAAACGCCAGGCACAGGAACACCACAAAAGGGCGCCAAAGGAATGACAGGACTGAGTTTAAGAAGACTCACGCTGGGTGGAGCAGAACCCAGCAGCCAAAAAGAGTCTAGCAGGGAAGAAGCAGGAAGTAGTAATGTCGCCAGAACAGGAAGCATGGGCACCGTGATAGGAATACATTCTTGCCATTTTGCTGGACCCCCACTTCAAACACAAAATTTCATAATTTCTGCCAAAGAGTCATTAGTAGTTTGTCTCAACAAGGAGTCATTTTGATCAGCAGCGACTCTTTGAGGAATCGGATTTTGTCAAGGAATATTGAGATATGCTTATTGATCGAGTGGAGGGTTGCATTGTGGAGGATGAGAGAAAGAAAATTAGGGCACAAAAAAAATGCAGACAGCATAGTGTCACAGTTTTTGATGAACACTCAAACAAGACTTGTAAGGTTAAAATATCTTTATTTAAAATAAAGTACGAACAGCATAAACGTTCATACCCACACAAGCCCAGAACAAGACGGTATAAGTACTGTCTACAATACACAAAGGTTAGGTAGGTACAGTATAACAACAATGTACAGAAAAGCAGCAAGTTCCCTAGAGATCTAGGATGAGGAGTAGGCAGCGACCTGCTGATGTTGACACTGGGACCCTAGAACCCTAGGGTATAGTGGAGGCCCACGACTATTGACTACTGGCAGCAAGGACCACAGAACTGTAGGGATGAATGTAAGCCAAAGACCAACGGATACTGGCAACTTAGACCCTAGAACGCTAGGGTAGACAAAGCCACACAGACCACGAGTACTGGCACGAGGACCCTAGAACGCTAGGAGTCCCAAGGCTCATAACTGGTGAACACAGACCCTGGAATGCTAGGGTCAACTGGAAGCCCAAACTATGGATACTGGCAGCTAGGACCCTAGAGAACTAGGGTTTAGGGAGGCCCAAGGCAACAGCTACTGGTAGCAGAAACCCTAGAATGCTAGGAGTGGATCGGAGGAAACAGACCACGGAAGGCAACTGGTATCCAAGTATGAGCATACAGAGGCAGGTATACAACCCTATAGCTGGCTCTTTAGCCCAAAGGCTACATCGGATGTTAGGCAGGACGAAGCAGTGAACCAGACCTAGGATACCTAGGTACAGCAAGGTTCACAGATGGTAATGCGCCCAGAGTAGTGCCTGTAACTTCCCTCAGGGAGTGAGCCCAGCTTAAGGCAGTGGTAGGGATGGACACGTAATAAGCAATGAGTAACAAGGCCGAACTACAGACAGCCCGGAATCCGTTACTCCTTTCGTGCACAAAGCCAGAGGTGGTAGATACCAGTATGAATGGCTGAAGCAGTGAGTGCTCATCCCAACGTTCGGCAACGTAAGTGGTTTACAGCTAGCACAGCCAGGCACGTCAGCTGAGTCTCAGTCAGTACGGTCAGCAATGGATGCTATTACTCAGCCAGTCGAGTCGGCAACATAACGGGTTCTCAGCCAGATCAGTTGGCAACATATAGGGTTCTCAGCCAGATCAGTCAGCAACGTAACGGGTTCTCAGCCAGATCAGTCAGCAAAGTAGCAGGTTCTCAGCCAGATCAGTCAGCAACGGAATCCAAACAGATCAGGATACTCAGGAACATTGTCAGGCAGGCCAGGTCATATACGAACAGAGAAGCAGCAGGAACTAGCGCTAGGTACAGGTACACCATGAAAGGGCGCCTGTCTACTGACATGACAGGGTATAAAAAGGGTTGGCCCTGGGTGGAGTCAAGTACAAGGACCAATAAGAATGCGGCAGTCAAAACAAGGAAGTGAGAATTTCGCCACCCGCAACCAGGAGAATGGGCACCATGATACATAGTAAAAAAGAAGGCAGTGAAGCATTTCAACCTGCATAAGCAGCTACAACATCAACCAGAATATCCCATTCGGAACACAGGGAAATTTATAGGTCTCAGCAGGGGAGGAAAAAAAACCAACATTGGTAGAGGTGATGGTAGCAGCACATCTCTTTGGGACTAGCTCCCTAGTATGGGTTGGTAAATGACACTCAGGAACACAGTGTAGCTCCTAGAAGTGACCCCACTGCATGTGAGATGGTTTCTGCATACTTGCAGGATACCTACGTTTTAGGCAGAAATAATGACCCCATGGACTACTGGCAAACAAAGCAGTGTGTGTGTGTGGTCAGCATTGACACATACTGTAGTGAAAACCCATAGTTGTCGTCCAGTAAGCGTTGAGTCTGAGAGGGTTTTCAGTGCAGCTTACATTGTCAGTGACCACAGGACATGGCTAAGCAGCAATGTTGGGAGACTAACATTCTTAAAAATGAACCAACATCTCATACCATCTGAGTATCAAGTAGCAGAAACCACACATGACAGACAAAGCCACAACAAATATATGAACAGCAGCACAGATGAGTAGATGGAGGAGGGATGTGAAGAAGGGTTGCCACCATCTACCCCACTTGGGACCACTGCTATGACCAAAAAGTAATGTGTGTCAATAATCTGGAAGGAGGATAGTGATTTGACTCAAACATGACAATGGTAAAAACTATATACATCTGCAACTCACACCATACCAGCTAGTCCCCCGCCACAATACACATCTGCCACATTGTAGGTTGCACTTTATTTTTTTTATCACTTGACATCATCATGATGAATATGTGCCAGTGTCACTTAAGCAGGAAGTTAGTGTTGTAGGTAAAGGACAAATGCATTTTGTATGCTAACACATTTTTCAAGGCATGTGTTGCTGTAGGACTCACAACTTTAACTTTCAGCCACTTATTTCTAAACTATAGCCCTCAGAAGAAGTAATATTGCAGTGGGAAAAATTTGTTAAAATAGGCGAAAAGGAGGACAATTTTGCATAGGTGAAAAGGAGAAACTTTTGCGAAAAAAAGCAAAAAATTGGCACGTTTTTGCAAAAAGTTATGCTGGAAATTTTCCCCACTTTTTGCCCACCCCTACTAAAATTCCTTCAATAGTAATAAAAAAAAGTGTAGACTATGTTTAGTGTGTTAAGATGCAGTTGATGACCCCCTGGTTTATTTTACAGCAAATTGCAGGTCTTGTGACTGGCTTAGATAGGTTTGGCTCAAAGAGACAGGATATTAATGTGCAGTTGTATCTCCAAACATTTCTTCTTCTGATATAGTGATATCTGAAGGCCTTGTCCCAGTGGCTGTGTAGGCTGAATTTTGGCCTTTTGCAGAACATCATTTTCATGTTTAATGTAGTGAGAGGTGTCCATTTTAAACATGTTGATCTTGAAATGTATCAGTCCCTCTGATATCTGGACCAGTAACAACCATTTGCACTCAAACAACAAAGCTCTCACATTGCCACTGGTATCTATTGCACTTTCAAATAAAATATGCCTAATATGTAGAAGTATACTTCACTTTATCAATTTTTATCATGCCTTAGTGCATCTCCCCAAAGTATTTACAATAGAGCACATAGAAAGTGCATAGTCTAAGTCAAGACTGTCCAAGTTCAGCCCTCAAGGGCCACCAACAGGCCAGGATTTAAGGATTTCCCTGATTAAGCATAGGTTAGTCAGTCAAAATGAATGAGCTAATGATTAACTCACTTAATCAGGGAAATCCTGGCCTGTTGGTGGCCCTTGAGGACTGAACTTAGACAGCCCTGGTCTAAGTATTTGTGTATCAATGTTCATAAAACTTAGCCTTACTTGTCCATGCTTTAACAATACGTATTATAATTGTAATACCTTATCATGATATTTGTCCTCTCAGTATATAAAAATACATATTGCTTATCAATAGTGTTCAAATACTTACATACACAGTATGTGTGTACATAGGCGAGCAGCAAAGAATATATTTTGGCTACATACACAGAAAGTAAACAAACTAGAGTCTGCACATCACATCCTAATGTCTAATACATAGTCTGTGACTTACTATAGATAGTAAACAATGAAGTTTAGATACATGTTTATAGTCAAAAGCATATATAGTTTGCCTGTCAGTGTCAAGGCACATCAGATTGGGCAAGTCCATATTTATAAAAGCAAACTGCAGTTATCCTGGCATAAACAAAGCACCATAGGGGACAAATAAACAATCTTAAATTCTCATGGACTTGAAAAGTCTTTTAACCACTTGAAGTCTCCAATGCATTGCTTCACCATGCATTGCAGACCTAGGCCTCAATTCAAATGTTGGAGTTAAAACAGGCTAGACAATAAAAACCAGCACTGTGTAAATTACAAACAGGAGTTTTACAGCTATTCAAATGTAGAAGCACAGTAAAACAAAACCGGCATAGAAACCACATGTTGCCGTACCAACCAAAAAGGCACTGTCTGCTTCTATTCAACTACGCCTTAAACTAACCCCTAAAAAAACACGCTAAATGTCAGCGTCCAAGGAAATAGGCATACGTTTGAAGACAGCAAGGTCAAGTTAATCATTTGATGGTCTAGATTCACTAAAGTTCGATGCTGTGGCAAGATGATTTTCTCTATGTATTTGAAACACTTTGACATTTCATATACAAGCAGGGCAGTGTATGTCGAATATAATTGGAGAAAGAAGAATGTCAGATGGGAGCACTAAATGTTGAGATACAAATGGAGAAAGTATGTGGGATGGGAGCACTATATATTTCAAATTACAAAAGGGGGTTAATATGTCCAAGGGGGCACTGTATGTCAGATTTCTAACATGTTGTGCATTATGGGGAACATATACACTGCCTGACACCCCCAGCCTTCTTCCCTTGTCCAGGCAGTGGCCATAGGGATTTATGGCTAGCAGTGGGCAAGGAGAAAAGGCTGGAGAGGTTCAGACAGTATACATAGGGATCTGTGGTTATCAGTGGGCAAGGGAACAAGTGTGGGGGCCAAGCAATGTATATGGGATTCTATGGCTACCACTGGGCAAGGGAAGAAGGCTAAGGGTGTTAGGCAGTCTATATGGGACTAACACACAATGGTGTTGTTCCCCATGCTGCAAAACATGTAAGAAATCTGACATACAGTGCCCCCTTTTGACATATTAACCCCCTCTTTGTAATTCGAAATATATAGTGCTCCCATCCGACATTCTTCTTACATAGTAATATAGTAACATAGTAAATTAGGTTGAAAAAAGACACAAGTCCATCAAGTTCAGCCTTCTCCTCATACATCAGTAACTGAGAATTTTATAGCTTTCCTGCTACCAATTAAATTAGTCTTTATCAGACCTTCCTGATCAGCCTACCGATAAACAGTATAACTCTGTATGTTCCCTTTTGAAAGAAATGTATCTAATCTTCTCTTAAATGTATCCATTGTATCTGCCATAACTACCTTCCTGGGCAATGAATTCCACAATTTGACAGACCTTACCGTAAAAAAACCCTTCCTCTGCTGAAGTTTAAACCTCCTTTCCTCTAATCTCAAGGGGTGTCCCCTGGTCACCTGATCAGGCCTTGGAATAAATAGCTCACCGCAGAGATCCTTGTATTGAACTCTCATATACTTATACAATGTGATAAGGTCTCCTCTTAGTCGTCTTTTCTCTAGAGTCAATAAACCAAGTTTGATTAGTCGTTCCTCATATATCAAGTCCTCCATTCCCTTAATTAATTTTGTTGCTCTGCGCTGTACCCTCTCTAGTTCTAGTATATCCTTTTTCAGAACCGGTGCCCAAAATTGCACTGCATACTCAAGGTGAGGTCTTACTAATGATTTGTACAATGTCAAAATAATGTTATCCACTCTTGCTTCGATACCTCTTTTTATGCAAGACAGGACTTTGTTTGCCTTTGCTACTGCTGTTTGACACTGGTCACTGTTTCCAAGTTTGTAGTTGACAATAGCAAAGGTTGTGTATAAATATGTATAGGTGGACACACCGCAGGTCCCAAATATGTCAATAGAAATGAGAAGAAAAGGAGATAGAACAGATACCACTGAGTAGTTTCTAAGAGATAAAGGAAATTAAATTACTATCCAGTTCTCAAAGAGTGCTCAGTGCAAGTCTGGGGACTAGTTCGGTGCTTTTTGAATGTCAAAGGTACAAAACTTTTAAAACTAAAACTTTATTATATTAAAAAGTAAAAACATATCACACCATATAGGTATGCACAGATAGAACAGAGATGTACATATAGTGTGTCTTAGGGAGTTTAGTCACATATAAGTGGACTTCTTATAATAATCACCACTCGTTAATGAAAGGGGATTATATCAAAGCTTTAAACATTGTATTTGTATCACACAATAGATACAAAGTATATGTTCACCGCTAGTTAGTTAGAAACCTATCGCTCTACAGAGGAGATCTTTAGAATTGTACATCGATCTCTCTAGTTGAGCGAAAGGTGAATATTTAACCCTTTCAAAGCGGGAAAAATGTAGTCCGCCTATCCGCTCAAGCGGTACTACAATATAGTATGGACCCTTTCAATATCGGAGTCCACAACTTATCATTTTGTTAAAGAGGTGAATCTGGATAGATTATCACAGTTACTTCTTAATTTAACAGGACAAAATGAGCGAATATCAAGTAGCGCTATCATAGATAAACTCAAATTCTATCTCATCTAAATACTCACTGGCTTAGTAAGTGGAAAAGCCACTCTAACTACCTCCCTCGTGGTATAAGCCACATTCTAGATCTGTAAGTAAAAATCTTCAATACTCTCCACTCCCTTCTAATAACACACTATCTCATCTCTTTATTGAACTGGACATATTTCTGTCACTGTCCATAAAAAAACGCCCAACGCGTTTCTCCAGACTAACTGGTTTCATCAGGGGCAAGTATATAGTTTCAAGCCGCAAAATTGCGCGCTTTTTTATACCTTCGTTTGCCTGAGAGAGAGGCTTGAATCAACATAGCCTTGATCTCAAAGCAACTCGCTACTATCTAGCGAGTTGCAGTAAGGCTGGAGTGTCATATTCAATTAACCCATGACACCAGATACCTTGGCACATAATACTAATACTAGTACTTATAGCAAAGATTATACTAGATTCAAATAATCAGAGCTGGAAACAATAACAATAGGACAGTTGTTCTTTTAATTACAAAATACATATTCTTTTAGTTCCATATCGATACTTATATTAAATACGTTCAAATATTGAGAGCTAATAAATTCAAATAATATAACTACACTAGAACAATTGTTCTCCAATCAAAAGATCCATATACTTATTAGTTCCATATCTATTAATTTATAGAGATTATTCAATAGAAACACAGCCAATAACTGTATAGATTAACAATTCAATCTATGAAGGGCTTATATGTGAAGCCTTCATTCAGTCCTTCCGGATATAATGTTTTAAGTTTATATATCCAAAAGGCTTCACGTTTCAAGAGTTTCTTATCAAAGTCTCCTTTCCTAGGGGAAACCTCAACTTTTTCAAGGCCAATAAACCGTATTGCATCATACTCATTATTATGATATTCTAATATGTGCCTGGCCACTGGAGTGTCACGTTTATTTCTAATGTCCCCAATGTGTTCAAGTATCCTTTCTCTAAATTCTCGTATGGTTTTACCTACGTATTGGATACCACAGGCACATTGCATAAGATAAATGATGCCAGTTGTCCTACAGTTCACAAAATGTTTTATAGGCAAAATATTTCCATATTTATCCTGGAAATTCATGGTTTTCTGAATCCATTGGCATGCTTTACAATGCCCACATTTATTACAGCCCTTTGCAGAACAAGTAGATGACAACCAATTAGTTCTATGGTCTCTTTGAAAGTGGCTATGTACCACATAGTCACGTATGTTCTTATTCCTACGAAATGTGATAGACGGTTTGTTGGATATTGCATCTTTGAGATCGTGGTCCAAGAGTAATATCGGCCAATGTTTAAACAAGATTGATTTAATGACATGGTGTTGTTGGTTATATGTACCAATCAACCTTGTTTCCCTTTTGATCTCCTTGGATCTGTTTTCCAAGTTATTCCGGAGTAATGTATCACGATCACTAAATAGTGCTCTATGATAGGCTTTTTTCAAGCATTTGTTATTATATCCCCTTGCCAGGAACCGTGTCTGAAGTTTCTTAGCCTCAATTTTAAAATCATCAATAGAGGTGCAAAGACGTCTGATTCTCAGATATTGTCCTACTGGGATCCCTTTAATAAGTGACGTAGGGTGGTGGCTTTGTGCATCCAGTAAACTATTTGTGGCTGTAGATTTACGAAAGACTCGTGTGGCAATGGTGTTGTCACAGCTTCTCATTATCATGATATCCAGAAAAGGTAATTCATATCTTTGAATATCACTAGTGACTTTCAAATTAAGTGTGTTAGTATTCAGTATTCGTACAAAGTCTTGGAACTCATCCACATTTCCAGTCCACGTCATAACCACATCGTCGATGTATCTTAACCAGATGCCAATATTTTTTGTGTAATAAGTATTCTGTTCAGTGAATACCACCTTATCTTCCCACCATCCTAAATAGAGATTCGCATAAGAGGGGGCACAGCAACTACCCATTGTTGTGCCCCTTATTTGTTGGTAATACTGTCCATCAAATATGAAATAGTTGTATGTCAGGACATATCTTAATAAAGCAAGGACAAATCTATTATGGTCACTGAACTGGTTTCCCCTTGTTGCTAGAAAACTCTTAGTTGCCATAATACCATTCTCATGTATTATACTTGTATACAGAGATTCAATGTCCAAACTAACCAAGTAATCTTTGTCACCTAAAGGTATACCTTCCAGCTTTGTAATGGCATCTTGGGAATCTCTTACATACGATGGCAAAGAAGTGACAAATTCCCTAAGAATTCTATCCACATATATTGATGCTTTTTCACTTAGACATCCATTGCCTGAGACAATGGGTCTACCTGGTGGTTTATCAGGGTTTTTGTGCAATTTTGGTAAGCAATAGAATGTGGCAATAGTCGGATTTTTTGGAAGTAGAAATTCTATTTCTTTACTGCTAACGACTTGTAGTTGAGCTCCACAGTCTAGAATAGTTTTTAAAAACCCTTTGAATCTCTCAGTAGGGTCAGATTGTAGTTTCATATAGCATTCTTTGTCATTTAATAGTCTCTTACATTCTCCAACATAGTCCGAGGTATTCATGACTACCAAATTGCCACCTTTATCAGCTGGCTTGATGGTAATTTGGTGATTTTTATTCAATGCTACAAGTTCTTTTCTTTCTATAGATGAGAGATTATCTTGACACAGGTTTTTAGATTTAGGTAGTTTGGCATGTAATTCTTCTAAGTCTTTAGTGACTAAATTACAAAATACATCCACCTGTGGGGACAGAGTCTTAGAGGGAGTAAAACCAAGATTCATTTTTAAATCCGTAAAAGGTCCTTGTGCCTGAGAACTTAGAAATTCCTCCTCATCCATCAATGATATTAAATCCCTGAGTGTGTTATGGTCCTGAATATCTGACGACCGATAGAACTTTTTGTTCTTAAAGAATTTATGTAGGAGTAATTTTCTACAAAATAGATTGAGAGCCTTAATCCACTCAAACAGATCAAAGTTACTACTGGGACAAAAATTAAGACCTTTTTCCAAGAGTTTAATTTGCGGTTCTGATAGGGATAAAGAGGAGATGTTATGAATCTGCATTTTATCTATGTTTATCTCCATCCTCCCCTGTATCCCCATTTGTCCCTGATTATTTGAATCTAGTATAATCTTTGCTATAAGTACTAGTATTAGTATTATGTGCCAAGGTATCTGGTGTCATGGGTTAATTGAATATGACACTCCAGCCTTACTGCAACTCGCTAGATAGTAGCGAGTTGCTTTGAGATCGAGGCTATGTTGATTCAAGCCTCTCTCTCAGGCAAACGAAGGTATAAAAAAGCGCGCAATTTTGCGGCTTGAAACTATATACTTGCCCCTGATGAAACCAGTTAGTCTGGAGAAACGCGTTGGGCGTTTTTTTATGGACAGTGACAGAAATATGTCCAGTTCAATAAAGAGATGAGATAGTGTGTTATTAGAAGGGAGTGGAGAGTATTGAAGATTTTTACTTACAGATCTAGAATGTGGCTTACACCACGAGGGAGGTAGTTAGAGTGGCTTTTCCACTTACTAAGCCAGTGAGTATTTAGATGAGATAGAATTTGAGTTTATCTATGATAGCGCTACTTGATATTCGCTCATTTTGTCCTGTTAAATTAAGAAGTAACTGTGATAATCTATCCAGATTCACCTCTTTAACAAAATGATAAGTTGTGGACTCCGATATTGAAAGGGTCCATACTATATTGTAGTACCGCTTGAGCGGATAGGCGGGCTACATTTTTCCCGCTTTGAAAGGGTTAAATATTCACCTTTCGCTCAACTAGAGAGATCGATGTACAATTCTAAAGATCTCCTCTGTAGAGCGATAGGTTTCTAACTAACTAGCGGTGAACATATACTTTGTATCTATTGTGTGATACAAATACAATGTTTAAAGCTTTGATATAATCCCCTTTCATTAACGAGTGGTGATTATTATAAGAAGTCCACTTATATGTGACTAAACTCCCTAAGACACACTATATGTACATCTCTGTTCTATCTGTGCATACCTATATGGTGTGATATGTTTTTACTTTTTAATATAATAAAGTTTTAGTTTTAAAAGTTTTGTACCTTTGACATTCAAAAAGCACCGAACTAGTCCCCAGACTTGCACTGAGCACTCTTTGAGAACTTGATAGTAATTTAATTTCCTTTATCTCTTAGAAACTACTCAGTGGTATCTGTTCTATCTCCTTTTCTTCTCATTTCTATCAAGTTTGTAGTTGACAAGGATACCCAGGTCTTTTTCTAGCAACGAGTCACCTAAAATTATTCCATTAAGTTTATAAGTAGCCTTGGGATTGTTTCCTCCCAAATGAATGACTTTACACTTCCCCACATTAAACTTCATATTCCACATGTTTGCCCAATCTGACATTGTATGTAAGTCCCTCTGTAGAGAGAAAATATCCTGTTCTGAATTAATGACTTTGCATAATTTAGTATCATCTGCAAATATTGATATTTTGCTTTCTATATTTATTTCCAGGTCATTTATAAACATGTTAAAAAGCAGCGGACCCAATACTGAACCCTGAGGTACTCCACTCTCCACTTTAACTGTACTGGAGAATTTTCCATTTACAACCACACACTGTTCCCTATCCTTCAGCCAGTTCTGTATCCAATTGCAAAGGTTATCTCCTCGCCTCAATTTCCTTATTTTATACACCAGCCTTCTGTGTGGCACTGTATCAAATGTAATCCTGAATATAGTCCCTTATTATCCCTTCTAATAGTTTTCCCACTACAGAGGTCAAACTCACTGGTCTATAATTCCCAGGTTCTGTTTTAGTTCCCTTCTTAAATAGAGGCACTATGTTAGCTCTTCGCCAATCCTGTGGCACTGAGCCTGTGGTAATAGAATCTTTAAAGAGTAAATATAGGGGTTTTGCTAACACTGCACTAAGTTCCTGAAGAACCCTTGGATGTATACCATCAGGACCCGGTGCTTTGTCGGTCTTAATTTTGTTCAGTCTTCCCATGACATCCTTGAGTTAACTCAATATCTATTAATTGTATTGTTTTATTTGTTACTTGCGGAGACTCTTCTATCATTCCTTGCTCCCTTGTATATACTGATGCAAAGAAAGTGTTTAAAACATCGGTCTTTTCCTTATCCTCACTAACCAACTCACCCATCTCATTTTTGAATGGTCCAATGCACTCCCTCTTACGTTTTTTGCTATTTATATATTTGAAAAACTTTTTGGGATTAGTCCTTCTTTCCCTTGCAATTCGAGTTTCATTATCTATTTTTGCTACCCTAATTGCCTTTTTGCAATCTTTGTTGCACTCCCTGTATTTTAAGAAAGATTGTTCAGTTCCTTCAGACTTAAATAATTTGAATGCATTTTTTTTCCTTGCCATTTCCTTCTTTACATGTGCAGTTAACCACATTGGCTGTGACTTACTTCTTTTGCATTTGTTCCCCATTGATATATACTGTTGGGTATATTTCTGCAACCTAAATTTGAATTCTGACCATTTTTCCTCAGTATTTTTGCCTTTAAATAAAATATCCCAGTCTACGTGTTGCATTGAAGCCCTTAACAATTTGATGTTAGCTTTTTTTAAAATTAAGAGTTTTGGTTGAACCAATACTTTTTTGCTTTGCCAGACTGATCTCAAATGTAACCGTGTTGTGATCACTGTTTCCCTAATGTTCTCTTACCTTAATATTGGATACCATTTCTGTGTTATTAGTGATCACTAGGTCCAATACATTGTTATTTCTGGTCGGCGCTTCCACCATTTGTGACATGTAGCTTTCACGAAGTGTGATCAAAAACCTGCTACCCTTAGCACTCTGACAGGTCTCATTTTTCCAGTTGATATCTGGATAATTAAAATCTCCCATAATTATAGTATGCCCAAACTGGGCAGCTTTCCTCATTTGCAATAGCAGTTGGGCCTCATCATTGTCATCGATATTTGGTGGTTTGTAGCATATGCCCACCAACAACTTTTTTTTACCTTTCACACCACATTTAGTCTCGATTTCTACCCACATGGACGCCACAATTTGGCCAGTTTCCTCACTAATATCACCTCGCAAAACTGGATTTAGCTCTGTTTTCAAATATAAGCACACACCTCCCCCTTTTCTATTAATTCTGTCTATTCTAAACAGGAAATAGCCCTCTATATTTACAGCCCAGTCATGTGCATCGTTCCACAATGTTTCTGTTATTCCAATTATGTCCAATTGCTCATTAACCGCCAGCAATTCTAGTTCTCCTATTTTATCTACCATACTTCTTGCATTTGCTAGCATACAATTAATTTTGAAGTCTTTACATATATTAATCCCTACAAGCCTTTTTTTCTACACCTTCATTTACTAGGAGTTCCTCCTTACTGACTAAATTTTTCCTGACCCTTTCTCCACCCCCCTGGTCATTGACTTGGACCCAGTTCCTATCTGCTCTATCTACCCCATTTTTGCTATCTATACCCACCCCCCTTTCCTAGTTTAAAAGCTCCTCCAAGCTTCCTAGCATTCACTCCCCTAACACAGAGGCTCCTCTACCATTTAGGTGCAATCCATCTCTTCCATATAGATTGTACCCAAGAGCAAAGTCTGCCCAGTGTTCTAAAAACCCAAAACCCTCCTTCCTACACCATTGCTTGAGCCATGCATTAAGCTCCCTGAGCTCCCTCTGCCTACCTGCACTGGCGCATGGCACAGGTAGTATTTCAGAAAATACTACCTTAGAGGTCCTTGCCTTGAGCTTGCACCCTAAATCCCTGAAATCATTCTTTAGGGACCTCCATCTTCCTCCTATTTTGTCATTGGTTCCAATATGTACCAAGACAGCTGGATCACTTCCAGCCCCTCCCAATAATCTGTCAACCCTGTCCTCAACATGCCAAACCCGAGCACCAGGGAAACAGCATACTGTTAGCATTCACGTTCCTGGCGGCAGATTACCCTATCTACCCTCCTAATAATAGAGTCCCCTATTACCACCACCTGCCTTGGTTTCTGCCTGCTCTGCATCCCATCTAGCCTGGAAGGAGGACTGTTCCCCTGGCTGCTAAAGGAATCAGACCTCTCCAGTGTTGCCAATTCTGAGCAATTCTCATCAACATCTTCACACAATCTTGCAAATCTGTTGGACTGAGTCAACTCAGAACTGGCCTTCCTCTTCCTCTGCCCACTACCTCCCCTCTTTCTCCAGTTTTATTCAACATACACTGCCCTCCTTGTTTATGTATTTTTTTCTTATATATGTATGTTTTGCCTTTTTGGATTTTGCTTTCAATGTGATTTATAAACCACTGAATGCTAGATAAGACTCAACCGTATTGCTTCACAAAGCTTGGGAAAGGCCAAATTCAAGCCCCAGCCAATCACAAGCCAAGTACCAATTTTACTACCAAAATGTATAAAAAGCCCCAAGAAAACACCAAACACTGCCTGTATATCATGTTCCTTGAGCTAGTGCACAGGGCCCAGGAGCAGAGGATTAGTATCAGAGAGAGATAGAGAGGAGCAGTCACTGGAGAGAGGTAGAGTCAGAGTCGGTAGAAGAGAGAATTGCACATATCACACCTTTGAATATATTGCACACATTACATAAACACACATTTATTTTTTATTAACACTGCACATTTTAGCTTATTTTTCTACAGTGTTACTGAGTGAGTGCAAGGGATTGTAGAAGGTGATTGTGATCAAGTGCTTGATGAGTGCCTGTGTGAGTGATATTGTGTGAGTGGGTGTGAGGGAGATGGAGAGGAGAGATGGCAGGGAGAGAAGTGGAGGCTGGAGACAGAGTAGAGATGGCGGAGAGAGGAGTAGAGGCTGGAGGGAGAGGAGAGATGGCAGGGAGAGTGGAGGGAGAGGTAGAGGAGAAAAGTGTTCATGGCATCCCCAGGAAGGGAAAGAGAGGAAGAGGAGGGAGACTCATCAGTCTCATTTTTCTGCACCCCAGTTCCTGTGTTTTTGTGCATAGTTGACTTGCTTGGCATTGTTTCCAAGTCGGAGGTATGGCTTTTTTTGCCACAAGTCTTCCATGAAGACCAATTTTGACCAGACTTCTCAAGACCCCACTGTTTCCACTGTTTTCTGCCAGTTCTGAGATGATGGCACTGCTGGACATCTTCCAATTGTGAAGGGAAGTAAGCTTAATGTGTCTGAGGAAATAAGTATCCTCAGCATTGCTTGTTTTTTTGTGCTTCTTCAAAAGAGCTTGAACAGCACATCTGGAAACACCTACATGCCTTGATATTTCTGACTGGGAGATACCTTGCTGATGCAGGATAACTACCTTGTGTCTTGTTGCTGCACTCAGTCTTCCCATGTTGTTTGATTGTTGACATTAAACTGTCTTCAGCAACCTCAACTTGTTAGCTGAGTTTGGCTGTCCCTCACCCAGTTTTATTCTTCCTACACAGCTGTTTCTGTTTCAGTTAATGATTGTGTTTCAACCTCCATATTAAATTGATGATCACTGGCACCTGTTTGGTATAATTGTTTAATCATACATCTGACTATATACCTACAAAATCCCTTACTTTGTGTAAGTATACATAGAAGAATTGATACTATTTTGAAGGCAAAGGGTGGCCACAGCAAATATTGGTTTCATTTAGATGTTTCTTCTGTTCACTCAATATGCATTTTATTAAATAAAAATAAACTATTGATATGTCTATGTATGAAAGCATTCTTACGTTAAAGCTTTTTTTCACACCTGCCTAACACTTTTGTACATTACTGTACATTTACACATTTCAAACTAATGTAAAATAAAGACACATAAAATAAAGCAATGTTGAAAACAATACACAAGTGTCCGTTACTGTGTTTGCCTTAGTTCATTATTTTTATACATCTCCACCAAAGGCTATAGCAGTTATTGCATGTGATAAAAATGACCTAATTTCTTTCTTTTTTTTTTTCTTTTTTTTTTTGATGCTAGTTTCCATTTAATTGCAAACTTTGCATATGAAACATCCTGAGCCTACTCAGACAGGGTTAACCACAATGTTTTTGCCATGTCTGCAAGTTCTAGAATAATCTTTAATATACCTTTTGTTTCCTTATTCATGAATCACCTTCATTCCATTTTAGACATTACCTAGAACATGTAAATCAAATTTTCATTGTTACCTCTAATTCCCTGTTTAAGTTTTGAAATTGCTAAACTGCCTTTAACCCCTTTGAGTGCCAGAGGGGTATCCAACACATTGCAAAACAATACACAAATATCCCTCTGGCACTTTAAAGTAAGAGCAAAGTTTTTTTTTATTGAAGAAATAATAAAAATCATCATCATCAAAGGCCCATTATCTTATATCAGCAGTATTTCCTCTAAGGATAGCAAAGGTGAGTAACTCGGCACTGAAGTTAAAGGTACCTGTTTATTCAGAGCTACATTGGAATTTCACTTGTACCATGCAGCTCTGCCCAGTTTTAATTTACTCTTTTAACACTTTCAGTGCTGGGTCTCTCACAGTTGATAAGTTTAGAGGAAACACTGATCAGAGCGTACCCTAGTTCACCTTTAATAAGCTACATTCCATGGGAGGTTTTTAGATTCAGAAGTTATTACATCTCAAATTTGGTAATTTCTGAATCTTCCACCCATCTTGTATTTGGTCTTCTTGGGCATTTAGTATCAAGTTGAATCCATTCCAAAAATTGTTTGATCCATCCACCATCAGGCCTTCTTGCTATGGGACCTGCCCATTTCCATTTTAAGTGCTTTACTCTTTCAATTATGTCATAAACCTTTGTTGGGTGTTGAATCCAAGTGCACTTTTTTAGTCTCTTTTTGTTATGTTTTGAATTTGACATTCAGTGTCCTTGTTTCACAGCCATACATAAGAACTGGGAGGACACATTAGTCAAAAACCTTTCACTTGAGGCAGTGATAGATTTTCCTTGTTAAGTTTTCCAAATGTTAGCCATACCAATTTTATTTGTCACTCAATTTCCGTCATGGTGTTTCCATCTATTGATATTCCCTGTCCAAGGCAAACATACTTGTCCACTTCTATATACTATATATACTGCTTTTTCCATTATTTCAAACAGAAGGGGGTACCAGAAACACTAATCTCTGCCTTTTATTGCTATACTGCTATTTTGTGAAGTTGCTTATCTGCACTAAAATGGTCAGAACAATTCCAGAAGTAAAGACATGTAGACAAGGCATACTATTTTGGAAAAGAGACAACCAGATTCATCAAATGGTTGGAGGCTTTTCTTTGTACACCTAAGCTGGCATAAAGAAATGTTTCTAGAATATGAGGAAATGGGAAAACATATCTTTTTTTTATTTCATTTAAGTGAAATTAAAATCTCTCAATATTATGACATTTGCTACTTTATTCAATACTGAGAAAAGTGGAACCCCATTGGTATAGGTTTACAGCTTTTAAAAGATAAGATAGACACAAATATCCTTGCTTAAAACAGCATTATCTCTTCTTCCAAATGAGAGGATGTTGGTAATCAAGGAAGCAGGAGTGGGGAGGAAAAGGGCTCCCTTAGAGCCACCCCTACACCCTTATTAAACTAATTTATCTTGTAAATATATGATCTTGCCGGCTGATCAAGTTATCACCTGGCATGCAGGTACCCATAAGAGGTACCCATTTTGGAATTGGAAACCTTTCCCCATTATAATGAGTCAGGGGAAAGTAGGCAATCTTTGACATGTGGCCCATTTGTACTATTACTCTAGTCTACCACCCCAATCCACCCACTTTTTTAATTTTATAATTGATATTAAAGTTGTGAAGTAAGGCAAGCATCAATCAGTAATTCAGTGCTGTTTAACATAACTTAAACAGATGTACACTCTGAGTAGTGTTGTCTTGCAGTGTTCTTTTTCTCATGTCACAATCCAATTATTAACTTTGAATTGTTTTTCATATTTGACCTAAGGTACCAAAGAGCTTGCAATTGAAATGGAGCTTAACTAGTGATACCACAAATCTTACAACTGAAATGGAGCATCATTCATGATAGCTCAGAGCTTACAATCCAAGTGAATCTACACTAGCAATACAACATAGCTTAGAATTAAAATTGAGCTACAATAGTAATACCACAGAGCTTCCAGTCAAAATGCAGCTACATTAGTGATACACATAACTTATAATTCAAATGGTACTGCACTAGTGATACCATAGAAATTACAACTAAAATGGAAATAAACTAATGGTGTACACAAATTGCAACTGAAATGCACCTATACTAATGATACAACAGATCTTACAATCAAATGGAACTACAGTAGAGATACACAGAGCTTACAATGGAAATTGTGCTACACTTGTGATACCACAAAGCTTGCAGTTTAAATGGGGATAAACTAGTGACACCATAGACCTATATATTGAAATGAGGCTACCTAAGTGATGAAATAACTGCAAGATCTTTAGGTGCCAACGTCCATGTTGTTTGAATTGCAAACCAATGCAAAATTTTGGAAACCGTTTCTGTCTGCTAGTTCTAGTGTTAAAAATGTGACATATGCAATTTTATTAACCCTAGGACTGCCAAACAGGTGCCAGATGTCATCATGCCATGCCCCTCTTTTGTATCATCATGGTTAGAGGGCTGAGGGAAGGCAAAAGCAACTAGAGCAGCTAAATTAGCTAAGTAGCTGGTAGGGTCTGGTGACCAAGGTCATACTCAGCAGCCTCTCTCAGGCAGCAGTGTGCTGACAATGTGCAGAATGAATTCCTCTCTGAAGTCCTCACTGGCTCATACTCTCTGGGGCACTCATATGTCAGGGGAAGCACATCTCTTCTCCTGACCTTGCTCCAGCATACTATCTCAATCTCTTGCCTAACCCTTCTTGTGGTGAGTTCATAATGGAAGAACCATGCAAATTGTTGCACTCATCTTAGTTCAAGGTGGTTTTTGTGACTACCAGTGAACAGCAGAACATGATTGGGAAATTAGAGTACTGTATGTGTCTCTCCAATTACCTGTGGACAGTGAATCAAGGCTAGGGAAGCATTATTTGTAGCTCTGTGATTATCAGTGATCAGTGGACCAAGACAGGGGGCAGTGCATGTGGTTCTGTGATTGTCAGTAGACAGTGCATTAAGGTGGGGATGCAGAATTTTTAGAAGGCAGAAGGCCATGTGACTGGACAATCAGAAAGCAATAGCCACTTCATGAATGCCCTAGTTGAAAAATGGAGACCAGACAAGGCTATTCTCAAGTTCTTGGAGGCAGGAGGCAAATATCCGAGCTACATTTTAAGTCTCCCACCTCCTTTTACTCAGCTTGTTGTTCCCTGGAGGTTCTGTGGACTTCTGGTTCACAACTGACATAAATGAGCAAACAAGGTCAGTAGGCACCTCCAATTCCTCTTGTGGAGCTGAAAAAAGTCACCCCTTGAGGAGCTGGTAATTCTCAAAATGTGCAACCAGACACCATAGACTCCTCTTACTGTTGGGGAGATATCGTTGGAAGCTTTGAAGTATATGTTTTCTGAGAAATGCTTGAATTGTTGCACTATCTGCATTATAAAGCAATACACTTGAGACTTCTGAAGAATCCAAGTGCTTTAGGCGAGTAAGGATGTAGAGATACGGTGTGCCAGGAAAAAAACAAGAGGGCTCACAAAGTGTAGTGATGCCCTTGCAGACCAAATACTGTATGTCTTGAAAAAATAATTATCAGCACAAGAAACTGGCAAAGAATTGTGTTATCAATAGGAGGAAAGCCTGATGGTAAATGCCCAAAAAAGAGAATAAGAAAAGATTAGTACTAAAGTTAAAGTATAAGAAGTACAAATAAATGGTCCTTTGAATTTGGTTATGGAAAATAACATACAACTTTATAATAAAACTTCCTCTGAGTGAGTATTTCAAACACCATATAGCAAAGAGGTTCAAAATATTGTGGGAGATCTCAGATGAGATACTTGATAATGCATTTGTAAATGTTTTAGAAGTTTGGGTTAATGGTAAGAGGGAAGCAGGACATAATTAAAGAAAGAAGAGGGATTGTGGGAACTATTTTGAACAGTGGCTTAAAGGGATAGTAATGTTAGCAATAAAGTAGATCACTGAGTCTTCTTTATAATAAATGTAAGACATTGCGCTATTTTTACCAACTTACTTTTCTGTAGTTCAAAAGATATTAAGTGTAGAAGGATCCCCCTCCACCCCCTTCTGACTGCCTCCCACTGAACCTGAAATTGGGCCCCGGGACCGGAAGGATGCAGCAAGGGACAAATTTCAATGAGGAAGTGTCAGGAAAACGTCTTCAAATAAATTCGCACCACAATATCATATACCTTTTCCATGCCATGAATCAGTCCAATATTTTAAAAGCATTTTTATTGTACAAATCCACATAAAACACATACCTTCTTGGCATAATGAACAAATTTTATCAGAGGCAATACTAGCAGAGTGGGAACACAAGCAGGTATTTAACTCCTCCAATCTATGCATTTTGCACCTTGTGGAACTTAATCAAGATAATTTTTTTATCATGATTAAGTGCCGCAAGGTGTAAAACAGGTAGAGTTAAAGACCTGCTTGCGTTCCCACTCTGCTAGTATTTCCTCTGATAAAATCTGTTCATGATGCCAAGGAGGTATATGTTTTAAAGGTATATGTTTTAAAAATGTTTTTAAAATATTGGACTGATTCATGGCATTGAAGAGGTAATGATATTGTTGTGCAAATTTATTTGAAGAAGTGGTACTATTCTGAAGGATTGTGAGATACTTTATTTTGCACGCTATACTAAGACCTCAAACTGTTATTATACAGAGATTCCATTTTTGCATCTAGAACATGTGTCACTGGGTCCAATGATAATGTGTGGTAATTTTTTCTTATGGAGCTTTTTTTTCTCCTGACTTGTTATAAGTATAAGGAAAACCCTGCCCCCCTTGACGAAAGAGGGCAGTATTTTCCTTTGCTTACTGAAGTTTGTCCTTCACTGCATCCGTCCGGACCAGACAGAGGTGCAGCATGACGTGGCCAGAAGGGGTGGGAAGGGGACCCTGCTACATTTAATATCTTAAGAACTACATAAAAGTAAGGTGCTAAAATAGTGCAATGTGTTACATTTACTATAAAGAAGACTCAGCTATCTAATTTATTGCTAACATTATAATCCCTTTAAGCCATGAATACTTACAAGAGGAAAATGCCAGAAGATGAGATAGATTTGGAGATACAGGGTGGCAAAAGTATGTGAGCAAAGGACTAGATAGGCATGAGATTGAGAAAGTGTGTGGAAGTGAAAAAGTCAGTTAAAGATTAAATGAGTTGGAGCAGGGAATGTTTAGAAACTGAAGGAAAAATAAGAAGATGGTTCGAGCAAGGGGTCAAAATAAAAGTGAAGCCATAAATAGGACTTCATTTGGCTTACAGACACTTGTAAAAGGGACATTGAGATTAAATATATATACTAATTTGATGAGTTATGTGTTTCTTTGTTGCAGTGCTTCTGCCTTTTAAATGTCACCTCTATATTAGTTTAGTTTCTGTTGTCATAACAAATATGTCATTAATGCAATTATATTTTTCATGCCACTCCTAAATTATTTGGGGTAACCCTAAGATAATATGTGTCATTTGTCAAGGACATTAGGAGGGGTACAAAAAAGTAATATATAGTTATTGTTGGAACTTGGTCTCATAATCAGAATTACAAAAACAAACATATTGTGCATAAACATTTCCATAAATATAAACGTGAAGCTCAACAATTGCATATTGTCAAAGTATTTAGAGAAAACAAGGGGCACCCTAAGTGGATGTCCACAGCACCCCTAAGTGTCACTGCACCCTGAATGAGAATCACTGAGTTAATGTAATAATTGTAGCACAACCTTCTGTCAGCAGTGATATTTCAAGGGGAAGTAACACCTACTAATAATAACCCCCTTTACCTTATTATAGCCAGAGAAACCTAATGGCACTTATGAATCATGCCATTGTGCCTTGGCTCAATAGTTAAAATCTTCAATCAGTCCTGGATGTCAAGCCAATGGAGGCAGACATGACAGTAGTTGCTGCCAGTTTTCTTCAAACTGAAGCAGGCATTGTTCATGAGACTACTTGACCAGGGGGTTGCACAAATAGAGTAATTCTCACAGTCCACTGTGAATTAAATAGTCCTCTTCCAAGGATTCTCAGTGTCGCTGCTGTTTAGTGTGGCTTTCACAATCCAGACTCCAGTTCGCGGTCAACTGTATATAGAGGAAAATATAAGAACAGAGCAGACCACTTCTAAGAGTAGTAGTCTTCAATTGTAGAAAATTATACTTCTCCCACTACCTTGTGTGTGCATCTACTCACATTCTTTAGAGACATCTACTGCCTCTCAGGAAATCAAGCAAGCACTGGATAATTCAGTCACTCCAGGCAAATAACACTCCACAGCTCTTATTTCCACTAGTTCTTAGAATTCAAAAATGGAGTTTCCTTAAAAACTAGAGCATCATATATAGACCACAAATATGGGCTACATAGGCCCACAAAAAGTAGGCTAAGGGAACATCAATGGTCAGAAGAAAGGAACCCCACTATTATATGTGGGAGAACAGGGAGCTAGCTGGAGATTAAGGCAGTAAGAGAGTGGTAAAAAGTATACATATTTATTCATAAAAAGAGAATAATATGAAAATAGGACTAAAAACAGGTACAAGTGTAAATAAAAAATAGTTCATGAGCATTTATAAAAAGTGCTAAAGAATGTATTAGTAAATAAGGCTTTGCACGTTACATGACTTTCTGTCAATGTCACTTCCTCAGTGACAAAGCATTGCATTTCATACAACCTGGTCCTTAAAATACTAACTTAATTTTTCCGGGGGAGGGAGGGCATAGCCATAATATGACCCCCCCCACCACCACCCCAAGGCCAGATCGTCCAGCCCCTAATTTTATACAGTGGGGGCAAGATTAGGGAGGTGTCCCCCCTTTCCCCCCCCCCCGAACACCCATAGTTATATGGTAGGAGGTGAGTATTGTCTGATAATATAGTTAAAACTTACAGTCAGCAGACTAGGCTTGGATAAATATAGTGACAAATATCATCTAGATGAACCACAGGCAGCACATGAAGCAGTTGATAAACAGTGAATATTTGGCTGGAGTGAGATGAACCAAGAGGCAGCAAACAGAGAGCAACTGAAATGAAGTGATATACTAGCTGAGCACTTGGCTTACAGTGCATTCATGATGGAATGTCTGAACATTTAGCTTGTGACTTACAAGAGTATGAAGCGATAGGTTGTCAGACAGCTAGCCTAGCAGCAGACTGATCAGGGAGCAAACAGGCAAGGTACTGGACTGGATACACAGCAGATACAAGACACAGGAGTGTTATGAATGTGCACATAGGTGTTGCAGGTGTGGGCTTTTAACCCTTTGAATGCCAGAGGGTTACAAAATTATTATTTCGTCACAAGTTCATGTTCTAATCTTGTTCTCTCCCTCATTAACAAACTATAAATTTACCTTTGAGTGTCAGATTTTCATACAGTAATTTCTGACCCTTGCAACTGTCAACACCTCATTTATGAAGCAGTGCTCAGCATTAAAGAATTATTTAGTAAGACCTACATTTTCACCCTCAGCAGTAATCTGCCTGTGACTGGTATGCCTGAGATTCAGATTGCACTACAGTGATCTGTAGGCAGGGCTGAATTTATATTCAAGGCATGTCACGTTAGGTGCCCTTAGCTCTGCCCATGGCTACACCCCCACTCCTCACATGACCCAACCCCTAGTCCCATCCAGTGTTTCCTGACACAGAAAATACCCTTGGCTTATAAAAAGCAAGAACAAAAAAAGCTTTAACCCCTTGATTGCTAGAGACCTACAGCAAATTGTAGAGCAATTTGTACAGTTCTCTGTAGCATCCAAGAAGTTAAATAATAGCCTGTAAAATGGTATACAACTGGTGCAGGGATACAAAGATTGCTCTGGCCGCACCCACAACTCAGAATGTGATTATGACCAGCACAGCTGAGACACCCCTCAAAATTTGGAGCTGTAGGCAATAGCCTATCCTGTTTATTTAGAAATATGTCTCTGTCTGTGGGTAATAGTACAAACATCTCTAGGGAGTTCAGTAGCGTAATTCATAACTAGAGGGTCCAGGTGAAAACGTTTGTTGGGCCTAGTAATTATTGAACCCTCTGCATCCTCTGTGGTTATGCCTCTAATCAACATACCTGGTAACTTCTTTTTTCCTAGAGTCCCCGGAGGGGGCTCAGGTGGTGCCGCTCGGTGATATAAATGACGCAATTTGCTTCACAAAGGGGCAGGGCTTAAATGAATGTGACATAAAGTCGACAGGAAGTGGTTGGGAAGTGGGCAGAACAAGGAGGGGAAAGAGGAGAAGTTGGTGGGAAATGGGCGGAACAGACTGGGAACAACTGCCCACCACCAGAGAATCAGCTTCTGTCCACAGAGACCCGGTAATTCACTACAAAATCCAGAGTGTCTGGGGCAGATGAGGAGAGTTTCCAGCTATGCATGGAGTGAATAGAGGATAACTATGCAAGCTAAATTAATTCCCATTTTAAATTTACTTTCTTACCTAAATACTGCACGTTTCTGTTCTTTTAAGTTAACTGAACACACACAAACACACACAAATATATATATATCTTTGGCATTTAAAGTCTTAATAGTCAAATGGTAACTTTAACACTGTGAGTGCCTCTGGCACTCACAGGGTTAATGTGCCCTCTACTGTGCCGCTACTCTGCTCCACTTTTGTCTGTATTCATATGATCCACTCTGTTTTATCATTTGCTGAGATATGCTACTTGAAAAGGGAAGTGGTTTATGTTAAGACCGCAGACATGGGTATTTGCTGCTAACTCTGTATAGGCAAGGACGAGGTGCAAGGACACTGTTGCAAATTCATTTTGGCATTGCAAAGAAGACAAAAGTAAGTTTGCCCTGACACCATTTATATTCCTGTTCAATCCAGAAGGTCTGAGGTACAACGTGGTGGGAATCAGAGTTAAAATATGGATTGTTTTGAAAACAGACTTTAACTGAACTGTTTCACAACCCTAAGAATTTGGGAACTGGTGATTGTGAGCCACTAAACAGACTTTACAAGAAACTAGCAGAAATGCAGAATATGGTCCTCACTAATCATGTTTAGGCAAGCATTGTCAGTTGCATCTTTTTTATTTAAAGGGCAGTCAGTTCTAATTATGAAAACCTATGTTGTAGGATTGTTATTGAGTAAAAGAAGTACACTAGCAGTGACTAGAGATGTTTCTTTAAAACATTATTACAGAGTCAACTTGACGTTTTTCTAATAACTCGTGGTCAAGATGTTTTGCTACTATTGCTACATCCATAGGTGGAAAGTATGTGTGTCAGTGACACAATTTCACAGACAATAAAAACTTGTGTCTGTACCACTCACTGTTTCACAGACAATAACAGAAACGGTGCAAAATTCTCAAAAAAAATGCTAGTTTTCTTCTTAACCCTTTGAGTGCCAGAGGGATATGCAATGTTTTCTTGCATATACCTCTGGCACTCAAAGGGCTAATAACATTTGAATTAATTATCTCCCAGAAGGACAGATGCCCTTATTTTGCTCTTCAAAAAAGCATTATAATACAACTCTTTTCAGAAGGGTTTACTGTCCATATATCTATTAGCCCTTTATAAAGAGTATTACTATGAGTCACAGCTTCAATTTCTTCGTATTTTATGAAGATATATAAGAGATATTTCTTAAAAGAGAAGGAAAGTGACAACAAGTGTGTATTTATGTTTTGTAAGTCATTGCCCTTTTAACTGTTTGATTGCCAGTGGTACTTATAATGTCAAAACACACACAAACACATACACACACTATCACATATATAACTCTTTCAGAGCCAAAGGAGAGTATGCAGAACTTTGCATTGTGACACTTTGTACAATTATCTGGTGCTCAAAGGGCTAAAACCTGTTACATTTGAGATTTAATGTATGTAATGTATTTTAACATTTTCCATGCCAGAATGGATTACAGTTCTGGTGCTCAAAGGGTAAAATATCACATTTTACAGCCCATATCAATTCATGCAAGCAGCTGTGGGATTATTTCTCTACTGCCAGTCCAATTAAGCATATGCCTTTTCAAAGTGTGCAAGGGTAACTTGCATATCCCCCTACAAAATAAAATAATTTCATGTGTTTCTGGGAGAGGTGCAAGATGACAACATAAATAAGGAAATAATTAAGGGTCGCTTGTTTTTGGTATCCAGACGTGCTCCAGTCCTGCTACTGTACCTAATGTCAGGTTCAGGCTCCCAGGTTGTCAGATGACCATGGTTGTGGAGACTGAAACACCTCTGAATAGAGGGAGTGGTGTTAGGAAAAGTAGTGGAACCAAAACATTTCTGGCAAGAGGGACAGTGAGAGGGAGATGTCTGAGGCAATGGAGCTGGTGAACTGCTGAATAGAGGAGTAGATATGAGGAACAGGTATGATGCACAGCACTTCCAGATAAAGGGAGAGGTGTAGCACAGCAGCATGACTGGAGCCCCCAGTTAAAATAATTAGAGTGGGTCTAATGCTGGACACTTTTTACCTTTGAATGTCATAGGAGTGTGCCATGCACTGGTCTGTAATGTGTTCCTCACTCTTAACTGGCAGTGCAATAGTTATATATTTAAACAAAAAGTATGTGTGTATATCTGTGTGTTTGTTTGTTTTTCAACCCTAAGAGTATCCTCTGATTCTAGGGAGAGAGCTCTTTAAGTTGTCTCCCTCCAATCTTTTCCTTAGCAGGGTTAGTAGTTTGTTGTTCCAATATCCCTGCTTTTCTGACCATATACGGTCTGAGAGGGTTCCTCTCTCTTGACTCATTTAAAAGTTTAAAACATAGGTTAATAAATAATAAATAAATGTTATAGGTAATTTGACATTACATATTATACACAAAATGGGAGGTGATTGTCTCTTTGAGAAAGAAGAATGTTACAGCAGGATTCATTTTTCAGAGTGATCATTAAGTTTAGACTAAGGAATTCCTTTATACACAACACTGAACAAGCCAACAGAACAGGTGTTATCAACCTGTGACCTTCCACAAGGTTTATGGTGGTCAATTTACATTCCTCATTACTGACCATTATTTAACCCCATTCTCTGATATCATTGCATTGGAGATCTGCATTGGAGGCCTCTCTAGCAGCCAATGAGTGAAGAGTTTTTTATGTTTATATGTTATATGCTACATGTATTTTTTGTGTTAGGTAATTTAGGAAGAGATGGGGTGGGGTCATATGAAGCATGCATGTGTGGCCAAAGGGGGGGCTTAGGAACCTAAGATTTAAATCAGTCTCTGTGTTTTAAGGCAATAGTAGCATGATTCTTGTCCAAAAAACAACACAATATTTGAAAAATTTACCAAAAATATCCGTAGTAGGTAAAATTTGCATTTTTAGTCACTGGAGTCTACTATTCCCATAATCCTTTACAAACCAAAGACTGCCTGCTTCTAGCTTAGATGATAGAGAGGTTTTCCACCTACGGTAAAGCAGGAGTTAAAAAGCACATTTAAATCAATGGCAGTTTTCACTTGTTGGATACGGTGCAGGTATTTTATCTCAGAACTGCTGCACTTTTATCTTTATTAATTAGCCAAAATGTGTGTTGTATTATGTAAAGGCAGATAATGATCCCTGAGAGCCAGAGTTCTCACAGGGTTAGAAGGGCACTTTGCCATTGGTAGGAGCACTAGACAGGTGTGTCCCCTGTCACTGGGGTTGTACGCATTAGCTAATGAGCCTCTTGCTGAAAAAGCAATGAGCCTCTTGCTGAAAAAGATTATGTCTAACCCAAATATAAGGGGTTTCATGTTGGGTGATCGGGAAGAGAAGGTTGCGCTGTACGTGGATGACGTGCTCTTGTTTTTAGGAGACTCCTAAAAAAATCGCAGCAAGCAATGTTGCCAGAGGTGGAGTTATTTGGGAATTTCTCCTGTTACTCAGTAAACCGGTCCAAGTCTTCCCTGCTGCTGGTCGACCGGAGGGCTGGAAACGATGCCATGGCAGACACGCTGATAAGAAGCGAGTCTTCCTTTAAATACTTGGGTATTACAATTTCAGCTTTGAAAACGCACTTCTTAAGAAATAACTTGGATCCCCTTGTGACTTATTTTCAGGAAAAAACATCGGCTTGGCTTTCACTTCCTATCACTGTCATAGGTTGTTCCATCTTTTTAACATGATTTTTCTACCTAGATTTTTATACATCTTGCAGAGCACTCCGATACTCATTCCCAGATCATACTTTAGAACAGTGGTTCTCAACTCGGGACACACCAACAGGTCAGGACTTCTCTGCTAGAGCAAAGGTGTGGTGATCAGAGGCTCATTCACATTGATTAACTCACCTGTGCTCTAACAAGGAAATCATCAAATCCTGGCCTGTTAGTGGGTCCCGAGTACCGGAGTTGAGAACCACTGCTTTAGAACCTTAGACCGAATCATGTCTCGTTTCCTATGGTCTGGCATCAGATCTTGGGTTAGGCTGGACTTCCTGAAATAACTAAATAAATAAACGGGAGAGCAAAAAACAGGATAATCCAATCTAAGTGTAGTAACCAATTGTAACACTTTATTGTATATAAAAATAAAACCCCTTCGGGGTGCCTACTCACAAACACATTAAAAAGAAAAGCTCATAAGTTTCTCAGATCCTCTGCTCCGTCGCCTGGGGAATCCCCACACTGTTCCACCGGCGTCCTGTGCGTGCGTCTGACCTCCGGTCTCTCTGGTGACGTCACTCCTCGAGTCCGTTCGCCCACACGCTCCCAGCCTTGTCACACTGTAGATTAGTTCCACCAAGCTCAGAGTTCCACAATCCTTTCCTTACAACTCCCTACGTACGTTTCGCAGGTTACACCTGCTTTCTCAAGGGATAACAGTCCTCATTCCTAGATCTTATTTATACCCTTCAATTACATTTCCAAAACGATTCAATTACTTAAACATATATTAAAATAATCATAAAAAAAGCACATAAATATATTCCAAATCATTGAAATGATCACTCTATAAAACTCTATACAGACTATAAAGATATATATATCCCACATACCTCAAATTCAACAGCATCATATAATCTCATATTTTCCTTTCTATAAAAATAAAAATAAAAATAATATTTAATTAATAATAAACATCAAGGGCTTCACTCTATTTCTTAAGAGTATATAGTAAACCAAATTAATCCAAAACATATCAACGTTTAAAAACAATAGATATCCAATTCTTCATTGATACCCATAGGATTCATTGTTTTTAAAGTATAAATCCAATATGTTTCCCTCTGACAAAGCTTTTTAAAACGATCACCTCCTCTATTGCTCTTACATATCTGTTCTATTCCCAATATTTTCAATCCTTCCACATCACCTTCTTGACACTCCAAAAAGTGTCTAGAGACCGCATGTTTAAGGGATTTTTTAATAATATTATTTCTATGCTCCCTAAATCTCTCTTTCAAACAACGCATAGTCCTTCCCACATATTGTTTTCCACATCTACAATTAAGTACATAAATCACATAATTAGAGCAGCAAGTAATACTACTTTCTATTTCATAGGTTTTACCAGTTGTATTTGATACCACCCTATTACTATTTTTAACATATTTACAAGTCACACATCTTTTATGTAAACATTTAGAACACCCTTTCCTCCTCACAGGATTCAATCTATCACCACTACTCCTACTATAAATCATACTTGGGGCCAGTGCGTTTTTAAGATTCTTAGCCCTTCTAAATACTACCTTAGGTTTTCTGGGTATATTCTTTCCTAAGATAGGGTCACATTTCAATATGTTCCAATGTTTACCTATAATCTTTTCAATTTTACTCGCTGTCTCATTATATTTAGTTATAAATATAATGAGGCAGCGAGTAAAATTGAAAAGATTATAGGTAAACATTGGAACATATTGAAATGTGACCCTATCTTAGGAAAGAATATACCCAGAAAACCTAAGGTAGTATTTAGAAGGGCTAAGAATCTTAAAAACGCACTGGCCCCAAGTATGATTTATAGTAGGAGTAGTGGTGATAGATTGAATACTGTGAGGAGGAAAGGGTGTTCTAAATGTTTACATAAAAGATGTGTGACTTGTAAATATGTTAAAAATAGTAATAGGGTGGTATCAAATACAACTGGTAAAACCTATGAAATAGAAAGTAGTATTACTTGCTGCTCTAATTATGTGATTTATGTACTTAATTGTAGATGTGGAAAACAATATGTGGGAAGGACTATGCGTTGTTTGAAAGAGAGATTTAGGGAGCATAGAAATAATATTATTAAAAAATCCCTTAAACATGCGGTCTCTAGACACTTTTTGGAGTGTCAAGAAGGTGATGTGGAAGGATTGGAAATATTGGGAATAGAACAGATATGTAAGAGCAATAGAGGAGGTGATCGTTTTAAAAAGCTTTGTCACAGGGAAACATATTGGATTTATACTTTAAAAACAATGAATCCTATGGGTATCAATGAAGAATTGGATATCTATTGTTTTTAAACGTTGATATGTTTTGGATTAATTTGGTTTACTATATACTCTTAAGAAATAGAGTGAAGCCCTTGATGTTTATTATTAATTAAATATTATTTTTATTTTTATTTTTATAGAAAGGAAAATATGAGATTATATGATGCTGTTGAATTTGAGGTATGTGGGATATATATATCTTTATAGTCTGTATAGAGTTTTATAGAGTGATCATTTGAATGATTTGGAATATATTTATGTGCTTTTTTTATGATTATTTTAATATATGTTTAAGTAATTGAATCGTTTTGGAAATGTAATTGAAGGGTATAAATAAGATCTAGGAATGAGGACTGTTATCCCTTGAGAAAGCAGGTGTAACCTGCGAAACGTACGTAGGGAGTTGTAAGGAAAAGATTGTGGAACTCTGAGCTTGGTGGAACTAATCTACAGTGTGACAAGGCTGGGAGCGTGTGGGCGAACGGACTCGAGGAGTGACGTCACCAGAGAGACCGGAGGTCAGACGCACGCACAGGACGCCGGTGGAACAGTGTGGGGATTCCCCAGGCGACGGAGCAGAGGATCTGAGAAACTTATGAGCTTTTCTTTTTAATGTGTTTGTGAGTAGGCACCCCGAAGGGGTTTTATTTTTATATACAATAAAGTGTTACAATTGGTTACTACACTTAGATTGGATTATCCTGTTTTTTGCTCTCCCGTTTATTTATTTAGTTATTTATGGTCATTGGGACCTCGAACAAGGAGACACAACTTGTATTGGGATAGAGCAACGGGGATCTGATCTGTTTACAAAATGGACTTCTTTATGGACTAAATTATATGGACCTTTTGAATATATGGGAATCAAGGACTGGAGCTCTATATTAGATTTTTGTGGACTTCCTGAAACAACTGAAGATGTATGGTGGGATTTCTCTCCCCAACTTCTACTCCTACTACTTAGCAGAGCAGGGCAAGTTTGCCCTGACATATCTTGTGCGAAACCTTTCACATACTTTTCCTCTACTGGACAAGAAGTCGCTCATAGGAGAATACGAGAGATAGCATGTGATAGTGCTCGGACCAGAGGTCAGTTCAGACATGGCGCCAATAACCAAAGCCACCTCTTCAATATGGTCTAGGATTAAGGAAATCTTGGGCTATGAGGGTGTTGACGTGGCTGTTCCACTTTAGGGAGATGCCGGCCTATCACATCTGCAATGACTGGATTTCGGACAACTATGGTCCGCTTATGGTATAACCACGATCAGCCAGTTGTACCAAGACATTACTCTGCTTAAATCTTTTTCTCAGCTATATGAGGAGTTCGGGATACCGAATAGGCTCTTTTTCTCTTATTTATGACTCAGACATGCACTTACTTCCCAGGGAGGGGGGGATGCTATGACTGTTAGGGACTTCACGCTGGAGACACTAGCACTGAGATTTTATCCAAGACGGGGCATCCAGATCATATATGGGTGGCTGAGGAAGCACGGTACCCCTCCGTTGGAAGCTCTCCAACAGAAATGTGAGAGTGTCCTGGGGACCCTGATGAAATGAAAATGGAAGGAGGCAAGTACGGGCCCCGGTGAGAGCTCCACTAGTGCCAGACATCAACTGATACAATTAAAGATCCTACATAGATCTTACTACACACCAGGTAGACTTTTTAAAATGGAAAAACTTGATGACAATTGATGTAAGAGATGCAGGGACAGTGTTGGAACATTCCAACACTTGATATGGGGTTGTCTGGGGCTTAACTTGTTTTGGACAAAGTGACAGAAACTGTGACTGAGACCCTATCACCTTAGACTGAATCTTTGCATACTGTCTATTTGACCTGAGGGGTTGGTGTGGGGGCCCAGGTGACTATTTCTGAAGGAGCTGTTGGTGATGGTGAGAAAGGTGGTAGTCATGGTCTGGATGGAGGACGACCCTCCTTGTGTAGCTGCTTGGTTTGGGTTGGTTGGCTGTAACCTCCCGTTTTACAAGTTGGTGTCTATGCACGAAAACACGGGAACTGGGGTGCAGAAAAATGGGAGCAGGTGCTCTGGACTGATGGCTGATGGCTGTAGCAGAAGGCAGTTTGTTTGCCGAAGGGCTAGAGAGCAGTACAAGAATGAGTGTCTGCAGGCAACAGTGAAGCATGGTAGAGGTTCCTTGCAAGTTTGGGGCTGCATTTCTGCAAATGGAGCTGGGGATTTGGTCAGAATTAATGGTATTCACAATGCCAAGAAGTACAGGTGGATAATTATCCATCATGCAATACCAACAGGGAGGCATCTGACTGGCCAGAAATTTATTCTGCAGCATGGCAACAACCCCAAACACACAGCCAGAGTCATTTAGAACTATCTTCAGGTTAAAGAAGAACAAGGAGTTCTGGAAGTGATGATATGGCCACCACAGAGCCCTGATCTCAAAATCATTGAGTCTGTCTGGGATTACATAAAGAGAGAGAGAAGCAACTGAGGCTGCCTAACTCCACAGAAGAACTGTGGTTAGTTCTCCAAGATATTTGGAACAGCCTACCTGCTGAGTTCTTTGACAAACTGTGTACAAGTTTACCTAGAAGAATTGATGCTGTTTTGAAGATAAAGGGTGGTATCACGGTGCCCGTGATTGCTGCAATTCAGTGTCTATCACCTGTAGGGGGCTCCCATTGGCTGTCTGCCTTCAGCCCGCCTCACATTGCCTTTTTAAACTCAGTCTGGGCACCCTCTGGTTGCCCTTTCGTGGTGTCTTTGACAGCATCCACTTCCTCCTTGCTGCAGTAGCTGATTGGGCCTGTTGCTGAGTTCCTGAGTTCCTGAGTCAACCTGTTCCTGAGTTCCTGCCTGCTTTGTCAGTTCCAGTCCGGTTCCGGTTGTTAACATCAGTAGCTGATGCTCCTGTTGCCAGTCTGCTTGGCCGCGCTTGATCCAGTTGATCTTCTCTGCTGGTTCCTGTTGTTTCCTGCTTCCAGTTCCTGCATCTGTGGCGACATTGTTCTTCATTCCCTTCGGCGACATTTCCTCCTGTTGGTTTCCAGCGTGCGGACGCTGGTTTGCTCCATTAGCCTTGCGGCTCACATTACAGTCTGTTGGTCCCAGCGTGCGGATGCTGGTTCGCTCCATTAGCCTTGCAGCTCCCATTACAGTCTGTTGGTCCCAGCGTGCGGACGCTGATTTGCTCCATTAGCCTTGTGGCTCTCATTACAGTCTGTTGGTCTCAGCGTGCGGACGCTGGTTCGCTCCATTAGCCTTGCGGCTCTCATTACAGTCTGTTGGTCCCAGCGTGCGGACGCTGGTTTGCTTCATTAGCCTTGCGGCTCCCATTACAGTCTGTTGGTTCCAGCGTGCGGACGCTGGTTTGCTCCATTAGCCTTGCGGCTCCCTTTACAGTCTGCTTGGTTCCAGCGTTTAGACGCTGGTTTGCTCCATTAGCCTTGCGGCTCACATTACAGTCTGCTTGGTCCCAGCGTGCGGACGCTGGTTCGCTCCATTAGCCTTGTGGTTCACATTATAGTCTGTTGGTCCCAGCATGTGGACGCTGGTTTGCTCCACTAAGCCTTGCGGCTCTCATTCTGCCTGTATGTTCCTAACGTAGGGCGCTGGTTTACTCCCTGACTTGCAGTCAGGTTCTTGATGGTTTCGAGTGCGCTGTCCAGTCCTAACAGCATTGATTCTTACAGTATATGGGCACGAGAGTTCTGATTACTGTGAAACCACTTGACCTGGTAACCTCTATATTCCATCTTACTGTCATTAACATCTGACAGTCATTAGGTTACTGTGGTTGTCACCTTCCTTTGGGCTGCCTTGCCCGGTATATTGGTAGGGCCGGTAGAACCTTTCACTTTGCCACCTTAAGGTTGCCTTTCCCGGTATTGGCAAGGCCGGTAGAGCCTACTTATTGGTATTCCGTCAGGCTGCCTTGCCCGGTATATTGGTAAGGACCGGTAGAACCGCATACTATTCCATCTTAAGGTTGTCTTACCCGGTATTGGCAAGGTCGGTAGAGCCTACTACACTGGTATCCCGTTAGGCTGCCCAGCCCGGTATATTGGCTGGGCCGGTAGAGCCTCTTGTTCCAGACTCGCCTGGGTTGCTTTGCCTGGTTTATTGACAAGGCCGGTAGAACCTATTTGCTATTGTCATTATCTGCTATGTATTGTTTGTATGTGTATGAAAACCCTATGGGATTGCCTTTAACTTTTCAATAAAGTTATGTTTTTACCTAAACCTTACGTCTGAGAGTCTTAACAAACCGTGACAGGTGGTCACACCAAAAATTGATTTGATTTAGATTTTACTTCTGGTCACTCACAAAGCATTTTGTTAATTGATAAAAATACATTATTAACATGTCTATTTTTGAAAACTTTCTTACTCTACAGCATTTTTTCACACATGCCTAAGACTTTTATACAGTATTATATATATATAATATAGATAGATAGATAGATAGATAGATAGATAGATAGATACATCAATCACACCACACCAGTCCCCCACCACCATTACCATACATATCTGCCAGATTGTAGGTTTTACTTTTTTTTTTTTAAATCTCATGACATCATCATTCAGTTACTTAATTTGACTTTGGACATTTATTTCTCCACTGCAACCCTCAGATATTGTGGTGGGAAATGTTGCACCATACGAAAAATTTAAGGAACATTTGTTGGAATAGGCAAAAACATTTGTTGGAATTGACAAAAAGGAGGAACATTTTGTATAGAAGAAAACTTTTACCAAAAATTGCCATTTTTTTGCGTAAAGTCATGTGGGAAATTCTTCTCACTTTTCACCCACCCATACTCTTGGTGAGGTCTAATTAGTAATCAGTGAAGTAGCATTAGATCTTCTCTGTTACTGCTGGCAATACCTCTTCCTATACAAGATAATCCACTGCTGGCTTTTATCATAGTTTTATGCAATACTTTATATTTAAATCCATTTCCTCTTTTGCTGTTGCCCCTTAACATTAAGTAGGGATGTTTAATATTTTTCTGATCTTTCTGATAGCTATTTCCCCATTCCATAGATGTTCTTGAAGACATTAACATTTTAGCTGTATCTATGCACGAACGTGAAGCACATTGATTTCTGTAGTCCTCACCTTCTGGTTTACAGGTTTGCACGCAGAAGTCATTATGCAATCACTTATCCGTGTGCATAAACAACTATATTCAACCACACATGAGCACAACAAATGCTCACAGATCATTAGCACAGGAAGAAGGTGGCTGAAGTGGCCTTTCACAGGAATTTCTGCAGAAAAGAAAACAGGGTGACCCAATTCCTTCTGCTGCATTTTTTCCCATCTATACTATTGTGTATTGTCATTCCGGTATTTGTGTCTGATATGCATTATTTTGTATTTTGTGGCAATAAAATAACTAGAAAAGTGATAAAAAGTACAATAAGGTTGTCTATATATGTAATATCAATATCAAAATATGAGACTGTAAGTCCTTGGATGATTTCTATCTATTGAATTGTGAACAACTGGAGAGCACTTTAGCATCTGATTCTGATTCCCTGTCAGGGCACATTGCTGGAACATGCTGAATGATTGAGGAGGAGGCAGAGGGTATAGCCCCATCCTCCTCAACTAACCACTGCTGCCCCTCTGTTTAAAAAAACAAACAAATGTTACCTGGCTTAAGAGGAGGCAGGGGGCCAACTGCTTAAAAAAAAAAAATTCAGACCTTGTGGTGGGGCAACAGAATCCCTCCCAGTGCCTCCCCAGCTACTGATCTTTCAGTCGATTTGGCTGAGAGATCAATTGAGGTGGCACAGGGAAGCAAGAGAGCTCCTCTATTTCCATTCTACCTGGAGCCGAATAGGAGTGGGTGGGATAGGTAATCCCTCTCATATCAATGAGGGAGTCTTTCCCTCATTATCATGAAAGGGTTTGCAGATCCCACTCGCTCCAACCCAGTGTTTCCAGGTAGAATGAAAGCAGGGGAGCAAGAGTGCTCCTCTGTGTTGCCTGTATTGATCTCCTAGCAGAATCGGCTGGGAAATCATTAGCTGGAGGGCAACAGGAGGTATCCTGATGCCCCACCCAAGGTTTGAGTTTTAATACGAGTTCAGTGCCATAGAGGTATCCCTTTGGATACCTCTCCCATAGGATACCTCTCTAGCACTCAAAGGGTTGGAAAAATTTAATTAATCACAGCACCTGATTATAACTAAAAATAAAATGTTTTTCTTTTTATAGGATGAGGCTGTTCACTTGGTTTGTGATGCTTAGTTTAATTTCAACAATATTTGGTAAGTCAAATTATCTTGTAATCCAAAATTAGTTGATACAGTTGATTCAGGTTAGTCTGTAGTACACTACAGTTAATTTTGAAATAACTAAGATAAACATTATCAACTAAATTTCACAGATCAAGGTTTATTATGGAAAGTAAACTTTCCATATAACATTAACTTTATTTGAACTTTAGATAATATTAGGAGCTTACCCTTTCTTTTTTCCCCTTTTAACCAAAGATTGATGATCAGCAGCATCTCAATAAGGAATCAGATTCTGCCAAAGAATCTAAAAATATGTTTATAAATTGAGTGAAGGGTTTCTTTGTTTAGTATGAGAGAGATAAAGTTAGGAAAATTAAAACTGGTAGAAAGCATAGTGAAAACAACATCAACAAGAAGATCCAAACATATTTCTGAACATGTCATCATCATCAGTCATGTCAGGGATGGCAATCTAACATTTGTGTTGGTGGTGGTGGTTTGGCATATCTCTGTGGGACTTTCTCAAAGAGTATAGGTGGTAACTGATACACATAAACAATGTCTAGCTACTAGGATTGGTCCCATTGCATAAGAAATGGTATCAGCTACTAGCATGACATGTATAGTCTAGGCAGAAACAATTACCCCATTGATAATAAAACAATGTGTGTGGGCAGCAATCACATGTTCTCTCACCCGTAGTTGCCCACCAGCAAACATTCAGTCTGAATGGGTTTTCATTGCAGCCGGTTATATCATAAATTACCATAAGACACAGATATCAAGCATCAGTGTTTGTAGACTTACATTTCTAAAAATGAACCAGCATCTAATACCATCTGAGTATCAGGTAGCAGACATGGACAAAACCACAGATGAAAGAGAAACCCACGGCACATGTTCTATAAACAGCAGCATTGAGGATGAGGATGAAGGGTTGGTACTGTCTACCACTGCTGGCACCACTGCTATGACCAGAGATTAATGTTTGATATAATATTGCAAGCTGACAGTTTACTCAAAGATAATAATGCAAATAATTGGTATAGCTTTCATCTTTATGAATCATGACAGTAATATATATAGTGTACAGTGTACACAATGCCTTTCAGTGGTAGTATGTTACAATAAATAAATGGGGATAAAGTGTAACAGTCTTAGAAACTATAGGAGAGAGGTCACTGGCCCGAGATGCTTACAGTATAAATAGGAAACAGGAGACAAACAACAAAGGTACGAAGGTGTCAATTGCTGTGATTTGAAGTATTTGCCAAAAGGTAGTATGGTACTAGACTAAAAGACAAAGGGGGATTGTTCTAAATGTGGGAAGAGAGGTATGGAGTTCCATAGGTAGGGAGCAGAAAGTGGAAAATATTTGAGACAGGAGATGGGAGAGGGAAGGTGTGGACCGAATGAGAGCATGTATGAGGGCTTGTGGTGAATATATGAAGTGAGAGAAAGCTTTGGAAGAAGGATGGAGCAAGGAGTCAAAGACTGCAAAGAGACAGTGAGGATTAGATTTGTTGTCTTGGATTAGTGCTCTGTAGTATTCCTGTTTAGCCTTTAATAAGGCATAATGTAGCCAAGACAGCAGAAAGTTAAAGTGGATGAAATATGCATGTGAACAAGATTTCCTCCAGAGCAAGATTTCCTCCAGAGATGTTTTTCAGAGTGTGTGCAAGAACAAAGGAAGTAGGTGTGGGAGTTCAGCCAGGTTCGTGGATTGACTTGACAAACTCACTTTTGTTTCATGGGAACAAAAGAATCAAACTGCAGAGGATAGGATTGAGTTGTAGTAGTTACTAAGAATGTCTGTGTCAGAGATGGACAAGATAGACGAAAGGGTAGCGTTAAGTGAGGTTATGATCTCAGGGAGATCAAGCAAGTGGGTATCCCTTATAAATCAGTTGGTGGGAGGGATGGGGAAGGGGTAGAGTGGAAGAAAAAGAGAAGGATATAAGGTGATATGATAGAGGGAATGCGGAAACTGTGAAAGAGAAAATATCCAGGCTCTTAGTAAAGACAAGACACAGGCCGTGACCATCTTTGTGAGTGACGCAGTCAGTCCATTGCTGGAGATCAAATGAGGAGGTTGTCTCTAGAAGATGTGAAGCCCAACATTCAGTTAAAGTCACACAGAATAAGGACAGGATTGTCAGTAGAAAGAAAGAAGGAGAGTAGGAATTTGAAATCTGAGAGAAAGCTTGAAGTTTAAGAGTTACCACTTGGCCAGTGTATTATAGCCACACACACAGAGGGTGATAGAGCTGGACTGCATGTACTTCAAAAGAAGAAAAGTGAACGGATTGAAACAGGCTGGAAGCGGCAGTGGGAGGAGAAAAGGACACCTACCCACCCCACCTCGACCAGTAGAGCAAAGTGTGTGTGAGAAGCAGAACCCTCCATATCCCAAGCAACTATGATAAAAATAAAAAACAAAAAGAAAAGACGCACCATATAGTGTAATACAATTTATATAAATGACAATAGCACTTATAATCAGTCGCACTCACATTTTGTAATGGTCAGAGAGATGTTATCAGTCAATCTGACACACAGGCTTGTGGAGAGATTTCACCCATCTCCACTTGGGATAATGACAATCCACAGACAGGAACTCAGACACACAACAGGACAGCTGCTTCCATACAAGTATAAAACTTTAATCTGTTTATCCAGATGAATTAAAAACAATACAATTACAGGCTTAAATACTTATGCATTTCATAGTGACAAAGCTGCTTTCAAAAAGCACAAAAAAGCCAACAAAAAGAACCCTCCATAAAAGAGTGAAGCCTCCACTGCTGTGTCATTCATTGCCTTGGGATTCTTTGCTTGCAGATACTGTAACTGTTTTTTTTTGTTTTTTTTAAATGGACACCTGTCTAGCACAGAACAAAGTTGAGAATTATGACAGTTGGCTTCAAAGTAGATGGGATGTTAATCCAGGGAAATATCTGACTGCCATTTGGAATCAGGAATGGATTTCTTTACCCACTTCGGCTTAATGGAAAATGGCTTCCATTTTTTTTTCCTTTCTCTCGATCAGCAGGGGTGATTTAGCATGGTCCGGACACGATGGACGTATCTCTTTTTTCAGCCTCATCAGCTATGTTTCTATGTTACAATGTAAATAACTTTATTTTTATTTTAACTTTTATTTTTATTTATTTTTCTCTATCTTTCTCTTCTGCTTATACTCTCCTAAACTACACCAAGCTGCATGGTGGGAAATTCTGGGGTTTTCTAGTATGGAGATGGGACATTTTACCACCATTTAAAAACGTGGGCAGGAAATGGATCCATTCTCAAATTATGTGGTGCTACTGACACAGCTGAAAGTTTGCAGGTTTCTCTAGGGGTGGGAATTCCTTGGGGAAAAGTGAAAGATCTTGATTTTTTCATGAAAATTCCTGCAGGAACAATATTTGACTTTTTGCCCATCCCTACTCCTAACTAGAAACCCTCCAATAATCTTAGGTAAAATGCACTCCATGTTGTAAGCTTCATCTTAAATACAGTATGTCAAAATGCTACATGTGTATATTACTGATCCACTACCTAAAGTGTGAATTTTTATGTTTTTAAAGCAAAATACATATACACTGCTTAGTAAATATTCAAAACCTATGTTTTACTTATGAATTTATGCTTTCTCAGATTTCATTTTGACCTATTGTTAAGATGCAGAAAAAGTCTGGGGTTGGCTGCTTCTCTTGTTCAGAGAGGGATTGCCTGGCATTTCTTGGTTGGACTGTTGTAATGACAGGACCAATATGATATAATTTAGGACATTTCCTTTCTGTGAAAGGCACTAGTGGGCTAAAAGAGACTGCACCCTGGGTAGGATACCATTCCTATAGAGTCTGCAAATTTGTATTGCAGTCTCGTTCCTAGTTGAGCATCTCTGACTCCCAATCTACATATGCAAATTATCCTTGGGATTAGTCACCCAAAGGGTAATAGGGGAATCTAGCATTGGACCCATTACTCTTAGTGCTTAGAGAGATTGGCTTTACCTCACTGACGAGGCCCAACAAGGCCGAAACCTACTGCTGGAGTTGGCTGCTTCTCTTGTTCAGAGAGGAATTTCCTGGCATTTCGTGGTTGGACTGTTTTAATGGCAAGACCAATATGATATGCTTTAGGATATTTCCTTTCTGTGAAAGGCACTAGTGGGCTAAAAGAGACTGCACCCTGGGTAGGATACCATTCCTATAGAGTCTGCAAATTTGTATTGCAGTCTCGTTCCTAGATGAGCGTCTCTGACTCCCAATCTGCATATGCAAATTATCCTTGGGATTAGTCACCCCAAGGATAATAGGGGAATCCAGCATTGGACCTCTTGTTCACAGTGCTTAGAGAGATCAGCTTCACCTCATTGATGAGGCCCAACAAGGCCGAAACGTACGTCTGGAGTTGGCTGCTTCTCTTGTTCACAGAGGAATTTTCTGGCATTTTGTGGTTAGACTGCTGTAATGGCAGGACCGATATGGTATGCTTTAGGATATTTCCTTGATGTGGAAGGCACTAGTGGGCTAAAAGAGACTGCACCCTTGGTAGCATACCATTCCTATAGAGTCTGCAGATTTGTATTGCAGTCACATTCCTAGTTGAGTGTCTCTGACTCCCAATCTAAAGATGAAGAAAATGTAGACATTATATGGAGTATTAGTTCTGATTCATAAGTGAATTAATACTCAAGCAACAATTGAGGCATAAATACTTGCATCTTTGTTGATTGTATCTTAAGCTCTTAAGGACCAGTGGTCCTGGGGTGTGTGGTCCTTTAAGGACCAGATAGGAAAGTTTGACGTGCTGTCCCACGTGACTGATCACGTGTGCCGGCACGCCAAATGGGGGACTGAAAGAGATCGCTCCTGTCTTGGAGAGATCAATTTCAGTCCCTGCTATTACTCACTGCACTCCTGCAGGAGCACTGTGAGTAAAAAGTATGTGACGTGCCAGGACCATCACTGGTCCTTAAGTGCCAGACAGCCGTGACGGTCCTGGCACGTTACTGGATGCGAAGGGGTTAATGAATTTAAGCCTCAACCCTCTGAGTACCAGAGGGGTACACAATACATTGCTCTCATAGGGTTAAACCTCAGTCAGATTCAGTCATACTTCATTCAGGAAGGGGATTACTAATGGTCCAGGAGTATTAATAAGATGTTGTATGGATGTTTGTGTGGATGTGTATGCATCTATTCATTTGTAACATATATATTGGGTGTTTGTGTGCTTGTGTGTATGTGTGTGCCTCCAAATGAATTTCAATGGAAATGTTGTCCTTGGACCTTGATCTAGCCTGGGGAAGATAAAAGAAAGGCACCAATATCTAATTAGGGGAGAACAGTAAATTAATGTTGAGTGTGCCACCGGCTGTATTAGCATAGACTACTATCCCCCACCCCCCGTGTTTCTGTGGCAGACTGAATGTGTAATTTAAAAAGAGAACTTAGGGCCTTATGCAGAAAGAAAAGATGAACAATTCTGCAGCAAACCCTCTGCGCCACAGGGGAGAAATGAAAATGTCTAATGATTTAAATGGGCCTTCTTTAACCCCCTGAATATTATAGAGGTCTGAAATATATTTTAGCACAATGGTTTTGGAGAACTCTCCAGCATTCAGGTGATTTGAAGTCCTGTATAGATCAAGGGAAATTTGGAGATTTTGTATTTGTTCTCTAATGTTCATTTGGTTTTCTTCAGAACTACACATATCTTTCTTCATAAGGCCCTTAGACTACATGTGGTTCTGCTCTGTGTATCTCTCTAACTCTGCTATTACAATTCTCTCAGTCTCTTACTCAGCAGCCATGTCTTCTGAAGAAACATTGAAGCTGGATATACAGAAGAGTACAGATGACGAAGGGGAAGAAAATAATGAAAATGAATATGAAGGCTCTGGTTAGTAAATAGAACATACTGCAGTATTGCTATGTTATCTCTGTGAAATTTATTAAAATAAAATAAGAAGACTACCAGATATATGATGGAACTAATTCAGAAAGATGCATTTTATTGCCATAAATATGAGAATTATACATAAGTGTGATTCGATCATAATTTATGAAACATGGCATATTAGCAGCATTTTTCAGATGGTTCTGTAAGTGTTAGACTAAATAAACTCCCAATGTAAGCTGCCTTGTAAGAGATTTGTGAAGTGGAACCTCCACAAAGATAAACAGACTGCTATTGCTATAGATAAAGAGAGAATACAACAAACTGCAGTATAGGCCTCAGTGAGCAAGATGCTGGAGAGCACTGGATAAGGAGCAGAGCTGTCTGGTGGTGGCTACTCTTGGGTTGCATTGCTTATGGCTAAGCCAGGATAGAAATGCTGGTCACAGGGCCAGATTAGCGATGACAAGACCATTTGACCCGCACCCCAAATGACAACTCATGCTACTCACTGAGGTCGACAGGGTATAGCACAAAAGAGAACCTACCCGCAGTAACAGATGTGGTTGTTGTTGAAGGCTAAGAACTGGGTAGTCAATGACTGACTGGTGATCACAATAGTCTTATGATCGACTAGTGATCAACATCTGACAGGTGGTAGAGGTGGTCGATGTTTGATCAGTGGTTGGAGCTTGACCAGTGATTCAAGTGGTCGATGTTCTAAGGAGTGATAAAGAGGTGATAAAGAGAAGATGTCTTCTCCAGTGATATTTCTCCAAATCCTATGAGCCAAAGCACTAAGATATTCCCAACTTTGGAGATCTTAATGCATAGGCTCTATAGAATAACAAAGGGCCTGTAGAAATTGGATGTCATCTGGCACCTTCACTTTGTGTTTTTTTTTTTATGTGTATGCATCGTCCTAAGGGAATCTGAGCTTGAAAGGTGCAACCTATTACATTTAAATTTCAAATTAAATATGTGTACTGTAACTGGTCAGTTTTGTGATCCCAGAGGCATTTAATCCTGAGTGGCACTTATGTATCAGCACAACTGATGATTGTGAATACCCAGTCACTAGGTGTGTTTGGTACAGGTCAGTGTTTGCACCTTTTTTCTCTCCTCTTTTGCTACTACATATAACTTTTAAATACAAATTATTTGTGTATGTTGATTTTTTGCTGGACAGACACAGCAAACAGCAGCAAATTGTTGAAGATGGTCATATACTTTTTTTTACATGGCATGATATTTTTCTGTCTTATTTAATTCTCATTAGATTGAATATGTGTAAGCACTACTGTGCCTTGGTTTCTCTATAGTACATGCAGACATTTCCCAGCAGACCTCAAAACATGCTTTTTCTTTTTTTCTTTTGTAAGGTACAAAGGCATACTAAACTATACTGTACCTGCTAAAAAGTTACATTTGGAGGGTGTGCAACTGGTAGCAAGTGTTTCCTTATAATTTTGATTCTTTCCTACCTATTATTTGGTGTATAGATCCTGAACAAGAATTTAGAAATAGACTTTGGCATCTACAGGAAAAAAAATGGCAATGCTTGGGAGCTGACATCTGTTCTGAGAATTATGCAAGACTGTTCTTAATGCCAGAGAGATGTCCAAAGTTGGATACATCTCTGGCACTCAAAGAGTTAACCCCTTGGATGTTAAACACTTTTGCAGTGTATAGCTAAGCAATTAATTGGAAACATTTTTAGCAGCTTCGGGGTTAATAAACTGGGCAAGTTTGCTGGTCTTTTTGCTATTTACCATCAAAATCAATGTTCTTCTATTACAAAATGCTGGTTTCTGATGTCAGTTTATGGTAGCTTTAGATTATAAAGCAATGCCAAGCATCAGACTTTGAAAGGGAAGCTTAATTATGAGAAGAAAAAAAATGTTGTAGCACTTGTTGTGCAATTATATGAATAAAATAAGGGTATTTCCATTACTGGGAGATGGGAGATGTTATTGTATTTTTTAGTATATTAAACTCTCATCAACAGTGCCACCTTGTGTCCAGACTGATTCTGTTGCACTCTACTGGAGAGTTGAGCTACAGGCTAAGGTTCTACATGGGATATTTTAGTAACAGTTCTTCTTTGCAGTTTGAACTTTGAATAAAGTGACTGACTGCAAGGTTGCTGTACTTAGAAGAAAAATATAAAATAAAATATGATTTGTCATAATAACACTTTACTGATCCTTTAAGCCATTGGATGTTAAGTCTTCAATATATTGCTTAATAGTATATTGAAGGCATTTCTAGCACCCAAGGAATAAATGATTATTATATTAATGTCTGCTTAATTTAATGAGTAAAGAAATCATCAGTACTATCAAAGAGCTTGATTTTGTGTTTTACTATCATAGAGAGTGATTTTTCTTTAAGAGCGAAATTTTCCTATTAAGTAACTGTTTTGGGTATCACAGCAAACCTTAGCCTATGGTGGATTCAGTTTCTGCAGCTCTGCTTGAGATCGTAAGTGATGTATGCTTTTTAATGAAGAAAGCAAAGTTGGGGTTTTCTTGTCACATTATTTATATGAACAGCACTGATGTGAACCAATTAGTATTAATTTGGCTGTTAGCTTTAGTGAGTGCTGCTATTTAGATATGCTGGGGGGGGGGGGTGCTGTGATTGTGTAAATACCTACGCAGGGGCTTTCAAGGGGACTGATACATATAAATGACATTTATTAACTAAAGAAGGTGAATAGGTGAAAGTGTTAACTTTGGGTATGTTTATAGTGAAGACACATTAACTAGTAGGTTATGTGGTCTCTAGAGAGCCTAATATATATTCCTATATGTATTTATGTGTGTGTGGGGGGTTAGACATATATTAAAGACCTATGGCATGAGTTGGATATATTTATACACATTGTGCCAGTCCTTAACCTTCCACCACCTGTGAGAATTCATTGCATTACTACCAGTCCATGCAGCTCCCACAGAAATGGTGCAGTATACTCTCACTGGCATGCACATCCATCAGCAGTGATCATTAAGGACACCAAGAAAGAGATTGATCCTGTCATGGGAAAGGACAGGCAAAAATGTTTGCCTCAAACCAAAATAGGCAAACAATGGCACTTACTGCCTGGCAAAAAAACTTCCTGAGAAAAGTGTCATTTTCACGCTTTTTTTGCCTAGCTCATTGCATTGATTTAATTGGGAAGACTGAATTTCTCTCCAAAACATGGCAGCTTTCTCTTCATTTCCTGCATGCATATGAAAGGGTGTCAGGCTCTCACAGCATTCCATTCTCTGTATGAGAGAGAAGAAAGAAGCACATTTTTAGCTAGACAAGATAGGCAAACAAAGGGGAATTGAAGTTTAGTTTAGAGAGTCTTTTACGTAGGACATTTGTTCTCTGTATTAGGGAAGTCTGGGAGAACTCTGGGAGAGAAGAAGGGAGGAAGGAGGTCCATTTGCTTGCTGGTCTTGCTGTTATTATTGTATCTTTGTTGGATGTGTCTGGGGTGTGGAAAGGGAGCAAAGTAGGTTGACCCCAAATACCCAAACATTCTGTTTGACTGTTTTTTAATTTGAAAGATACAGGCAGCTATGGTCCAAGCAATTTCCTTTTGTCACCTCTATCCTCCGTCGGAGCCTGCCTTCGCGCGCCGCCTCCGTGCTTGGTGGGCTTGGTTCTGCCTCCACCTCATCCTCTGCTGGGCGTCTCTCCCCATTCCTCTTTCGGCCGAGGCCGCCGTGCACTGGCACGAGGCGTCGCCGGCTCGGTCTTTTCTGTGGTTGGGTGGGGGCGTGCCGTGCGGATGACATCACGCCCGATGCCTATGTCTGTCCTCCAGTCCCAGGCTGCAGGGCACTATTACAGTGTTCTGTAGCCGAGTGGATGCTGTTGCTTGAGCTCCTGCTAGCTTCACTTGTCCTGCTTATTGAGCAATCCTAGCCAGCCCTGTCTTGATACCTGTGCATGACCCTGCCTGTCCCTTGACCTAGCCTTTTGCCTAGCGATTCTGTCTTGATACCTGTGCATGACCCTGCCTGTCCCTTGACCAAGCCTTTAAAGCCTATTCCTAACGATTCCAGTTCTGGTATCTGTGCATGACCCTGCCTGACCCTAGACCAAGTATGTGCCTAAGTGATTCCGGTCCTGTTACCTGTACATGACCTAGGTTGTCTATAGCTACTGTTTTCCCTGAGTATCTCCTGTGTGCTCCTGTATCCTTGTACCTTAATTCCTTGGAGAGTTTCAGCTACTTTAGTGGCCTACGCTCTCTATCCACGTACTCTACTCCTCACTCCCTAGCCTGCACTCTCCCCTGCAGGAGAGCTTACGCTGTGTATTGTCTGACCATCCAGGGCTGACTTCCAGCTTCTCTGGGGTTAGTCATCCAGCCTTGCGGTTGGCACCTCTACCGGCCATAGCCGCAGCAAGGTCCGACAATAGGCAGCCAACGCACGACCAGCTTCACACCCCAGCGACGCACCCTAGCACTCCCTCTCTTGCAGGATTCCTGCAATTGGGTGACACCTTTCTGATCTTGCTGTTATTATCTCTGTGCTGGGGAAGTCTGGGGAAATAAGTTGTTGATTTTCTTTTAAGTTATAATTATTTTTTGTAAAGTGATAAGATAGGGTGGGCAACTGTAAAAAAAAAAACTGACTGAGCAGATGACAATGAGAATTTTGTTGAGTGCCAAGGTAAGACATTATACTCCATCAGTTGTGGTATGTACTTTAGACTTAAAATACACACACACAGTAGTTGAGTAATGTCCATCAAACTCAAAAATTCCAATTTAGATCAAAAGGATTTTAGGAATTTGTATTTGTTTCCTATGGTGCAGTTGGTTTGCACTATTTATGAGAGTTAGATTTTTTATGTTCTACAAATTCTATGGATCCTTAGAACTTAGCTTAGCTTAGTAAATATTGGTCAGTATCTATCCAATGGTGGCAGGACAATGGTAAACCCCTTAGGTTGTCACATCAATCTTTAAAGAAAGTATAAAAAATGCAAGCTGAAGGACTCCATAAGAATTGCTGCAGCCCTATAGTAACAAGTATACTCTTGTGGCAGGTATTCTTCAGATAGGTTAAACAGTGAATGGGATGTGATTGTCTTTTAATATCAGACTTTGGATCCTGCTGCAGCACAACTGTAATGAGCAACAATTCCTCAGAACATTTATCTTCCACAGTCTTACAGGACCTTATTTAATGCATACACACTTTGTAAGTGTTACTATGGCATTTATGCACAAACGCAAAATAGAGCCATTCTGAGGGAAACCAATTGCACCACTGGGTAAAAATAAACATCATCTTTGATTTACATATGGTTTCTAACATCTTTAATGCTAGAAAGCTTTGAGAAGTAATTATGTGAGATCTCTCTATTATGTAAATGGTTAAATATCTTCCTTTAAATCAACTGGAATTCAGGGAACTTTTATGTGCCCCCTACTGCACAGCTGGTTTGCCTTCATTCATAAGGCCCTATGTGGAATATTTCTAAAAGTAAATTAACTGCATCATAGAGGACAAATAAACATTCCTAAATTTCAGTGCTCTTGAAGAGAGCTTTTTAACCCCTTGAATGCCAGAGAGGTCTCCAATGCAAGGCTGGGAAGGAGCAGAAGTGGGTAGGATTTCATAAGAAACTCTCCACCACTGAAGAATCATCCTCTGTCCCTGGGGGCCTGATAATTCATTGCAAGCTCAGTAGCATGGTAAACGGAGCTTGCTGTAACTTTAGCACACATAAATGCCACCATGCAGGAAAGTATGAATGCGCTCACTGGGGCAGCTGGGTGGGAGGTGGGAAGTCCTGAGGTGTTGTGTTGCACATACAAGGTGCCGCAGAATGCGGAAGTGCCCGATTTAAAGTGTTCATATCTCCAATAGTAGGTGAGTGAAATAAAAAAGAAACAATGATAATCTAGGTTTACTGATTACATTTTTTATGTGAATGTTCCCCTTTAAATCAGCAACAATTGCATTGGTTTCTTAAAGGTGCTGTTAGTTTGTACCAGACAGCACCACTTTTTTTCAGTATATTGCAGGCCCAGATTTCCCAATAGGCAAAGTAGGCAACTGCCTAGAGATCCAAATTTAAAAGGGAGTGTCAGCTGTGCTGGTCACACCACATTCTGAATTTTGGTTGTGTCAACATAAATCTAAATGTCCTTGCATAAGTTTTGTAACCGTTTACAGACTATTGTGTAACTCCTTGGATACTAGAGAAATCTCAATGCATGTGGTTGGGTGAGGGGATGGAAGATTTTTAAATATGAATATCAGCATTCATAGTAACTGTGTACTATTGTGTTAGTTTTTAATCAGAGAGAAGTGTGGATTCTGTGGTTGTCAGTATTTAACAATGTTTGTGAATAGCAGTGCGAGATGAGCCGAGTTCATACGATCAGCCAATTATTGCATGCTGACTGCCACATCTTATCTCAATATCACAGAAACTTTGGTTCCACACGGTGATCTGTTTGTGATAATTGCACTGTTAGAAACTTTGTTAACACATTCTCTGATTCTGATACAACCTGGTGTTTACGTGGGATACGATCTGCAGGATGTCATTAACTATATCTACTACATCCCGTTCCTTGTGTTAGCCTATTGCCAGTTTGAATATCCAATTGTTTATTGTAATTTATGAGTTTAGGTACAAATGATATGTTAGACTTATTAAGTAACGGGATAAATAAATAGAAATTGGAGATTAACCTCTCATAGTGAGGCAGTCTCCACTCAACGTCACATATTCTTTTGTTGCATCAATTCAGCTTATGGCTGGGACTATATACCTTCTTAGTCTGTAGCAGTCTGGAGTGCTGCAAGTTTCCCATAACTGCCCATCAATGCACTGACCTCACCTGCTTCCAGTAGTCAGTAGCTTTTATAAAACCTAACATTCCTCCTCTTCCTTTATTCTTATAAGTAAGGGCCATGGCAGTGACAATCTAAACACGTAATGCTTCCTTGCAGTTATACCGTATGTCTCTTCCTTTCCAAGATAATTGTTCCTCCATTATTTTTAACCATTTTGTTTGCCAGATATGTGGCCAACACCTTACAAAGGATTACTGAGAAACATAAAGCACATCTTTACCTTATTTATCTGATTTTTTTCACTACTGCTTTGTCGTGTTGTAGGACTGTTCTAATGGTAGCGTATCTACAACAATCTTTCTCAGATGATTAGTAAATGAACCATAGAGTGATTTATTACTAATCTGATTACTTTGCATCAGTAATATACTTTATCAAGCCAAATGTCTTGCCACTGAAAGGTTAAAATCCTTAACCCTTTGAGTGCCAGAGTGAGTATGCAACCGTTATGTAACCTTCTCAAATAATCAATCAAATAGTAAAATATGTCATCTTGTTTGTGATGTTTTCTTTATTTTTCTATACTGGTGGACTGTGGCCAGGGCTGTCATACTTTGGACCTTTCAGATGTAGGGGACATCAGCTTCCTTCATTCCCAGGGACCACTGGTTGTTGAATGGAGTTCTAGTCCCAAATGTATACCAGTGGAGCGGTACAATTCTGAAGCAAACTGACTGCACAATATGGGACAAGTAAAAATTCCCCAAATTCCCTTTGGTTTAAATATGGATTTGTATCCCTTCTAATGTTAAAGAGGGTACCTCACTAGCGTTCAAATGGTGAGAAAAACATTTTTATCAATGATAACATTTGCCTGTGGTGTATATGGATTGCATCAGAATTTAACCACTCTACTTTTATTCACATGGGCCTATACCTCCATTCACCCCATCCAGCCAGTGGCTGGCTGGGGATGATGTAAATTGTTGTCCCCAGCAGCTGAAAGGCCCAGAGGCTGAGCACTCCTGCTCTATGGAAAAGTTTGTATTTGTAATATTTAATAATATTAAAGTATTTTACCAGGAAGGATACACTGAGATTGTTTCTCATTTTCAAGTATGTCATGGGGGTATTGATATTATTACCCAATTTAAGGACACTCATGTTATCTACCTCTGAAGGATGAAAGGCTGCGTTAACCCTGCTGGGACTAAAACCTGTGATCTTGTAGTTTGAACAGATTCTATAGCTGGTGCCTTAACCAACTCAGCCATCTTGCCAGCTTTTTAATTGTGTTTCTTTTGAACATATGACATTTAACACTTTTTAGTATGTGCCACCTTAATTACTGAGTTAAATTAAAATTCATAACATAAAAATAGGATTGGGATTTCTACTCTTGTATGAAGAAAAAATCCTACACTAATGATTTATTGGTCATATTTTATAGGATAGAGGAAATCGAAGTCTGTATTTGATATCATTATGTTAAAGGATCAGTATTGTTTAGCTATGTCATAAGTTTCATGTTGTTCTTTAAAAGAAGAGTATTCCTACTGCTGAAAGATGTTTAATTCAAAAGTTATTGCACTTTAAACTTGTGTTGTTTTAATCAACACAACCATCTAGTGGACAGAGTGAGCTGTAATTGGTTCTGATTTTAAAAAATCCACCATCATTGGGAGTACTATTGCATAATTTAGCAGAAAAATACCCTATAACATATTTTGTCATACAAAAATTTACTTCTCCTTTAAAATTATTTAGCACATTCCTGAATTTGACTTATGTCACAATTTGTTGTTATTATAAATGTACTCCCAAACAAAGTGGTTTAGTCACAGGAAGCTGAGGTGTCAGATCATGTCATATGTGCCTAAAAAACACACCACAATTAAAGGGGAACTGCTATTTGCTAGTTCCGCTTTCTACTAAGGGTACAATCTGCAGATCAGGGATTGTGTAATGTTGTTTAGCCCAACTCTGGAAGCAAGCAGTAGATCTGGAAGTCAATAACTGAATCCAGCAGCTGTCTTGGTTATCCTGGAAAGAAAATTAAGTCCAAAACGTAAGAGTCTCAGTCTTCACTTACATGATATGTGTGCTCAGCTTCTCATAGATAGCAACTTGACCAGTTAAATCTAGATTTGTGTGTCTAGAGGAGCAGTGCTGCCTCAAGTGAATTCAGTGTTGGACTTCTCTGGTCAAGCCTATTCCATATCAGAAAGTTGATCCCCCACAATGACTGATAAATGTAATTTGATGGTTGAAAATCTTAGCCCCAGGTTAGTTAGTAAGGCCATATGCAGAAAGAATTAAAAGTGATTGTGGAGCAAATCAGTTGCACCAAAAGGGACAAATGAACATTTGCATTCATTTTAATTGTGCATTTAACTGCCTGAAACCTACAGGTCTTCAACACATTAAAAAAATGCCTTGGAGACCTCTCTAGCATTCAAAGTGTGGAAAGTTACTTTTAAAATAATCAGAATATGAGGACATTTTATATGTCCTTCATGGTTGGTTGGTTGGTTTTCTTAGAATTGTTCACCTTCTCTTTCTACATATAGCCCAAGTTTCCTTGAAGTTTCTCTTTAAATAGTATTAAATAGTAATGTTTCAGAATAAAAGCAGCTCCAATTAATCATCATAGTATTTGGGCCATGGAGAGTGTTATTTCAATACTGTCAGAGTTGTACTTCAAGAGTAATTGAATGATAAGGTATCCCCCCTCCTGCCCCTTTTACTAATGTAACAATGCTCACTCAGAACAGAAAGGTGGTGACCAGATGTCTTGCAGAGAGGGACAATCTTCAATTAGCATAAGGGAAAAACCTGAAAAATCTATCAAGGGGGCAGGGTTTCCATTATTTTCACAGTAAGAAGATTGTCCTTTGCTGTGAGCTGTCTGGTCTGTGGACCAGATTCCACATCTGAGGGGAGGTGGCTTACGCTAGGTAAAAGTGGCAGGAGGGGGATACTTTGTCATTCAATTACTCTTGAACTACAATTCTGACAGTATTGAAATAACACTTGCCATGGCCCAAATACTATGAAGATTAATTGGAGCTGCTTTTATTTTGAAACATTACTATCCCTTTAAAAAAAAACAACAACACAACAGATGAGGTCGTTGTGTCTGTGGTCAGAGAATCTAAGTAATCTAACATGTCTGATCATAAAGCAAGTAAAATGAAAACAGTTCTGATCTGATAATCAATTTGGTTTGTGCAGACCGTACATATTCTTTATAACAAAAAGGTTATAATTGTATTATAATCTCATATTCTTCTTTTTGCTACAGGTACTGGTGAAGGGGTAGCCACGTTAAATGGTGAGTCTAACAAATTGTGTATTTTACAACCTGCTGTACTCTGATACACAGGAGGCATAAGGTTGGGGGTCAGTATGTGTGGTTCTATGGCTATCAATTCAAAAGTACAAGACCTGGGATTCAGTATGGGCATGGTGAAAAAAAAGTGGAAAAACAGCACTTTTCAATGGAATTCCCACAGAAGCAGAAAAGTGCCAGTTTTCCTACTTTTCTCTTTTTGAGCAAAAATGTTTAAAGATGAGAGAAAATAAAAGTGGATCACTTGACATTAATCTCTAACACAGTTATGCATTATGATATTGAATGCTACAGTGCGTACCAGTGAACACACTCTTCCAGCATTGGACTTGAATGCCAGCAATCCTATATGCCAGACCCATAGCATATGCAGGGAAATTGTAGATTATGCTAACGTAGTGTACTAATAATCTTAATTTTAGTAATGACAGGAGGCGAATATTTTGCTTTACTTCCTTTACTGAACTCCAATAGCAGCACAGTAACATCACAGATACAACCAATCAGAGATAAGCAAAAAAGGTAATATAAGGCATGGCACCACTAAACCACTTCTCTTTCTTTCAACAAAACAACAATCGCAAACAGCACCAACACATATAACAAGATAAGATTCAATTTCAGACAATTCCTCTGAAATCCCATGTCTACTCCAATCCAGCAACAAATTCAGTGCAGGAAAATTCCACCTTAAATCCACAAGGAAGAAGATTAAACTGAAAAAGAAGAAAATTTGTGAAAGTCTCTTGAAATAATCCACTAAATATAATCAACATATGCATAACAGAATTAGAAAAAAACAATCGTCAAATCAACAATCTCAATAAAATCAATTACATCCCTAAAACCCCCCTTACTTACCCAATGAAAAACTTCGAGGGCGGGAAGGGAGGGAAATATTCGCTTCCTGTCATTACTAAAATTAAGATTATTAGTACACTACATTAGCATAATCTACAATTTTAATACATGATAGGAGGTTTCATATTTTGCATTTTCAAAGCTGAGACAAAAAAGACATAGATGCATGAGCCGCTGGTCTAAAATAAAAGGTATGAAAAGTATCCTCTCTAGACCAGTCAGCCAAATGTAAAATGTCCACAATACATGCCCCAGCCGTCGCGGCTCATGTTGCTGCCGCCCCTCTAACCAAATGCTCCCCAAACACTTCCTCCACTCCAGCCTGGAACAAAATCTAATGCACCCACCTAGCCAAAGCAGTAGAAGAAACCAGCTTGTGAGGCTTGACATAAGAAACAAGAAGTTGACCAGACTGCAAGAAGTGAAGAGATGCCGTAACCGTCATGTAGCGAAGTAACAGTGTAAGGGTTTGTTTTTCCTTCTGTGGGGTTTTGATTCTAGTAGGCTTCCTTACCTTTGAGCTTGTTCCAGTTTCTCTGTTGATTGGAGCTTGGGGGTTTATAGTCTGGTTTGCCCCTTCCTCTGTGCTCGATTACTTGTGCTTTGCTAATTGTTTCTCCTGAGTGTTATGTGATTCCTGGTTTCCTGACCTCGGCTGTGTTTGACTTGGCTTCCGATTGTGCTTTTGGCTTCAGACGTTTTCCCGACCAATTGGCTTTCCTTGACCATTCTTTGAGCATCCTCCGTTGTCCCATACGCTCCTGGTGACTTTGGCCTGTTCTCTGTTTATACTGATTCTCTCTTTCTGACATTGCAGGTTTTCCCCAGTACTTTGGCTGTTCTGACTCCTCTTGGCACTCCGGCACCTAGTCTGTTCTTCCCCACGGCTTCCTTCCCACTCTCTTCAGGTGCCTGGTTCCCTGGAGAGTGTCTCCACCTCCTGTCAGTCCTCTGCTCTCAGCCTCATTTGTCGGCCACGTTCTGGCCTTGTCTCGGCCCTAGGGTTGTCTGCCTTTCCTCTCTCTGGGACTCATCCCTTGGGATTAGCACTCTTCCTGTGGCCTAGGCCGTGTTTCACTGTTGGCTATTCCCTGTCGGGAGAGGATTTACTCCCTTTCCCCTTAATTCTTCCCTCTCCGGGTTGGCTGCTGGTCTGGGCGGCCCCCTGTGAGGGTTGATCTTTGTCTCCTGTGAGAGTAGGTGGGCTGAGATGTCCTGTTGTCCTGTTCCTAGCTCCCAGTATTTGGTGTTGGCTGTTCTTGGGGTTCTTGCTTGTGCTTCCCCAGACTGGACTGTGGCTGGAGATCCTTTTATTGTAGCGGTCTTAGCCCACTGGCATCTGTTGGCTGTATTCAATTCCTGGTGAAAGGTAGCTGCTTGGTTGGGGTTTAGACTCTCCTCTGGGGTCTGGATGGCACCCTTCCTGCCTTGTTGACATTTCAGTGTTTGGGAGATCACCACTCAGGGTTGGCCACCTCCTGTCTCCTGAAGTACCTTGCTCTCCCCCTGTTCGTGTCCTGCTAGAGGGATATTGGAGGGTGACAGAATCTTGGTCGGGGTTAAGTTCCTGGGAGGGTTGGCAGTCCTGCTCCACCGACTGTTGGCCATTGTTCCCCTATCAGAGCCTGGCATTTTCACTAGCTGGTCCGTGGGTTGAGCCTCTGTCCTTCTGGGTTTCTGTTGCCTCTACCTTCTTGAGCCTCCCGGTGGATAGCTGTCCCATCTTTCTGAGTTCCCTACCTCTGTCTCTCCCTACCCTAGGATCCAATCCTCTGAGCAGGTCTAGGTCTTTGTACAGTCTCCCATTGCCTCCATCCAGGTCAGGGTTCCGGCTCAAATGGGATCGGACATCTGGCTTCGCGGCCAGCACCTTTAATCTGGTCATGGCAGCAGCAAGGAGGCACGGGTAACTGTCACCGTTCCCAAGCATCTCTCCCTAGTGCCACTCTCTAGCCACAGATTCAGACCTTCCTCTAGTAGATCCGTGACAAACACCTCCATCACACACAATTGAGGAACCTCTTGAAAGAACGGATAAAAAACAGAAGAAGAATCCTATTTGGCTCAGTGATGAATGGTAAAAGAAAACCCCTCAGGGGGAGCCAAAAAACCATCAACATCAAATGCCCGGACGTCTGAAACCCACCTGAAAGACATCAGACAAAGTAACAGATTCAATTGGGCCGACAGTTGTCGTAGAGACAAAACCACGTTTGAAGGCCAACCCCGCAAAAAACAGAGAACTAAATCAATGTCCCAAAACCCAGAATACTTGGATGCCGGAGGACGAGCCAATTTAATCCCTCGCAAAGGACGACATTCCAAAGAATCCTGTCCCACCAGAATCCCTGAAATCAGAACGTGAGCTGCCGAAATGGCAGACCTCATAACATTAAGCGAATAATAAGACTGACTGGAAGAAAACCGCCCAGACAAAAAATTCAAGATAGCCGTTACAGGTGCCGTAAAGGGATCGCAATCCCGTCTTGTGCCAGGAGCCCAGGAGTCCCACAAAAGATCCCTAGCCTCCTGCAATAATCCCTCAACCAACCAGGATCCCCAGAAAGAGTCCAAGCCACCAGTGGTAGATGGTCCTGAAGTATGAGCGGATGAGGGTCCTCTTGAGGATCCATGAGAAGAAGAAGAAAATAATGAAGAAGAAGTGGATCTGCATACGACAGTTCCAGAAGATCCGGAAACCATGGCTGACTCGGCCAAAACAGAGAAATGAGAAGAATGCTCACCTTCTGAGTTTGAACCTGGTGAATCACTCTTGCCAACATTGCGAACGGTGGAAACGCATATGCCCCTAAGCTCAGCCATGTCTGCAGGGACGCATCCATTGCTTTGCAACCCGGATCCTGAAGCCAGCTGAAGTACTCCATCAGTTGATGATTGGTCCTGGAAGCAAACAGATATAACACCAACGGACCCTTGAGGAGACACAGCCGATGGAAGACTGAAACATTCAGCTTTCAATCTCTGCTGTCCCGCCAATGACGAGAAACCAGTCTGCACTGAAGTTGGAAGACCCAGGAAGGTATTCCGCCCGTAGAGAAATATTGTGGCTGAAGCAAAACCTGTAAATCTCCTTCGTTACCTCCATCAGGTCCCTTGATCTGGCGCCTCCCAGCTTGTTGATATACCGGACCGCGGAGACGTTGTCCATCCGTAACAAAACGCAGCAGTTGAATCTGTTCTTGGCAAAACTGCATATGGCAAAAGAACCCGCAATCAACTCCAGGCAATTGATGTGTAAACCAATTTCCTCCTCTGACCAAGGGCCTTCTGTGGAAGCTTCGGCACAACGAGCACCCCAACCCCAAAGGCTGGCATCTGATTCCACCACAAAGTCCGGAAAAGGACCAAAGACCGCCCTGCCATTCCAGGCCTGCATTTGAAGGAGCCACCAACGGAGCTCTGACCGAACTCTGGTGATAGATTCACCCAGATATTGTATGACCAACCCGCCTGCAAATGATGAGCCTTCTGGCGTTGCATCACTCGGTAATGCAAAGAAGTCCTATCATACGTGCCAGAAGATGCAGGGGAATCCAACTGAGGTGAAGAATCCACTGAATCTCCTTCCGGATCGCTGCAATCTTGGCCAAGGGGAGACGAAGAAGACAATGGATCGAGTCTATCTCGAAACCCAAAAACTGAACTACCAGTGCCGATACTAGGGCCGACTTCTCCCTGTTGACCACGAAGCCCAAAGACTACAGGAAACGAACAGCGAAGTGAGTCTGAGATCGTATGTTAGAGGCATCATTGCAGAACAGCAACAAATCATCCAGATAAAGCAAACACCGGACGCCCAAAGACCGGAAGTGTGCCACCACCAGCTTCAGGAGCTTCGTGAAGCACCATGGAGCCGAGCTGAGGCCGAAAGATAGGCACGTGAGCTGGCATGGGCAACCGTGCATGGGACAGAAAGATAAGCGTCTTTGAGATCGAGGTGAGTAAACCAATCCCCTTCGGAGAGAAGATCTCGTAAAAGATGGATGCCCTCCATCTTGAAGTGGCGGTAAATCACAAAAGCATTTAAGGTCTGAAGATTGATGACCGATCGGAAATCTCCAGTCTTCTTTCTGACGAGGAAGATGTTGCTGAAAAACCCTCCCTCACTGTGCTCAAATAGAACTGCGCCTTTCGAAAACAGAGAGCGAATCTCAGTATCGATCAATTGACGATCGTCTTTGGACACCACAGCCAATCTATGATGTACCCTCTCACAGTCTGAAGCACCCTTGCATCCGAGGTAATCGCCTTCCAATTCTGCAAATGAAGAGCATTCTTGCCAGCAGTAAAAGCGGTTACAGGCACATTTGACAGATGATCTCTTACCTGTGGGAAATCTGGACCAGCCTCGACCCTGGAAGTTTCTGTCAGCGCCTCTGACAAACGAGGTAGTTCGGTAGGAAGCAGCCAGGAAGAAACGTGCAGAGGGATGATTGGCTCGGGGGCCTGTAGAACAGAATCTGCTGGTGGCACGGCCCCTCTGAAGACCAGCTCTCCCAAAAACACCTCGAGATGAAGATGGGAAAAAAGTCTGTTTCAGGGACGTCTGAGCCTTATTCAGGGTAGTAAACAGGTTCACATGGCATTTGAGTTCCACAATAAAAGGCTCTCCGAAAAGAAGACCATTGGCTGACGGTCTCAGCTCATTCGCCCCCAAGTCGGAAAGTATTGTATCAATCCGTAACAAGGATGCCCTCCTCTTTCGGCCGACAGAGAGGAGTTGAAATCCCCCAAGAGGCAGATGGCGCTTTTCGCCCATTCACGAACATCACCTGCATCTAGAACTTCACCGCGGGACAAAGCTTGGTCTGAAAAACATAAGATCTTCGCTAAGAGTCCGAGAGTATCCAAGAGCTTGTCTTGAGACAGTTTAAGCCCTTTTTCGATACCTTTCCTAGGATCTTTACAAGATCTGGACATAAAGATAAGTACTGTAGGGTCAAACTCCGGGGTCAATGCCACTTTGTCCAGGATTAAAGGTCTCAGGCACTGGGCTCTGAGTCGACTCCTTACATCACTATCCAAAGGTTTCCTGATCCAGAAGTGAACAAAGTGGGCCAGGTGTTCAGAGAGGCTTCGTTCAGATTATCGGGTATGACACAGGAAGCGGGGTTCGAACAGTGGATTACCTGGGAATCATGAAAACCAGAATCCTCCTGAGTAGATGGGCCCTGACCAGCACACACAACTCTGGATCCACCACCACCGACTCCTTGACATACCGGGACGTAGAGTTCCTAGGGTCCCCCCAATGCGCCTCATCCTCTGACACAGAGTCCTCGGCTTGCCATTCATCCACAACCACCAAGGGTGACAGAGAAAGGTCCTCCTCATCCAAAGAAGGTAGTGGGGGAGGAAGGGAATCCAGCCTGTCACAGTGTTTAGCCCTCTTCAAAGGCGATTTCCCTTTGGCCCCTTTCAGACCCTATGAAGCACCTTTCCAGTGGCGTTTAGATGTCGACAGCGATGCACCAGAAGGGTCCACCGTTACAGGGGGAGTGACGTCTCAAAGGGAACCAGAAACCAGTTGTCCAGAAGAAGATTCTGAAGGATATTGCAAGAGGACCCTGGCCAGATCCTTTTCAACAGAAGCAGCAACAGCTGCATCAATAATGGCATGAAAGTCCTGAGGACGAGAAGGAGAGTCACTCATAATGGCAGCAAGTGTAGAACCTGGGGAGTATCAGAGAAAATTCAGGGTCAGTAACCCAGAAACCCCTATCAAACAAGGAAGGGATACACCCCTGCTAAGCACAACTGGGGCTAATCCAGAGTAAAAGAAAAACAAGGGGGGCCAAAAACAGTCCAGGGGCAGAAAAACCCAAGGAAACGGGATACCACTAGTGATGAGCGAGCACCCCAATGCTCGGGTGTTCGGGTGCTCTGACCGAGCGCCCCCGGAGGCTCGAGTGCTCGGCCGAGCACCCGAGCCCCATTGAAGTCAATGGGAGGACTCGAGCATTACACCAGGCACCCCCTGCTCTGATGAGGGGAGGGTGCCTGGTCCATAGGAAAAGGGCAGAAAAGGATGGAAACACCACAGAAATGGTTCAGGGACAGCATAGGGAGGATGTCTGGATGCATCTTGGACTCCAACATCGCTGCTGGGAACGATGTTTCGCCCGTAGTACGCCATTTTTACAGACTGACCATAAAACACACAAAAAGGAAAATAAAAACGACTTTAGGCGAAAAATTGTTACCAAACAATATTTGCTGTATATTTACTTGTATATCATCTGCAAATTATCCCAAAAATGTCCTTGATTTCCGGAAGTGAGGCCATGATTAAGAGGGAAACGTGCGCAGAGGCAAATTATCCCAAAAATTTCCTTGATTTTCTGAAGTGAGGCCATGATTAAGAGGGAAACGTGCGCAGAGGCAAATTATCCCAAAAATCTCCTTGATTTTCTGAAGTGAGGCCATGATTAAGAGGGAAATGTGCGCAGAGGCAAATTATCCCAAAAATTTCCTTGATTTTCTGAAGTGAGGCCATGATTAAGAGGGAAACGTGCGCAGAGGCAAATTATCCCAAAAATTTCCTTGATTTTCTGAAGTGAGGCCATGATTAAGAGGGAAACGTGCGCAGAGACAAATTATCCCAAAAATTTCCTTGATTTTATTGAACTGAGGCCATGATTAAGAGGGAAACGTGCGCTGAGCTGACCATCTAAAACATTATGGGTGAGGGTCTGCTGCAGAGCTGACCATCCTAAACATTATATGTGAAGGCCCGCTAGTGAGCTGACGCTATAAAACATTATATGAGAGGGCCCGTTAGAGAGCTGACCCAATAAAACATTATATGAGAAGGCCCGCTGGTGAGCTGACCTATATAAAAATTGTCAAACAGGGCCCGCTGGTGAGCTGGCCCTATATAAAAATTATATCACAGGGCCCGCTGGTGAGCTGGCCCTATATAAAAATTATAGCACAGGGCATATGGAAGAGGAGGAGGAGGATGAGAAGATTAAGAGTCAACCATATACCCGTTTTTTGGGTGGAAGGGGTGAATGGGAATACAGAGTATTCCCATCATTGTAAATAACATATATAAAGTGAGTTTATGTTCCCCCGGGGCTTTCCTCCAGTGGAGTGGAGAAGTCAGGGGAAATCCAGGCCTTGTTCATTTTTATAAGTGTCAACCTATGAGCATTGTCGGTGGAAAGGCGGATACGCTTATCTGTTATGATGCCACCAGCAGCACTAAATACCCGCTCAGACAGAACGCTGGCGGCAGGGCAGGCCAGCACCTCCAAGGCGTAGAGTGCCAGTTCATACCACGTGTCCAGCTTGGACACCCAGTAGTTGTAAGGCACAGAGGGATCATTGAGGACGCTGACACGGTCTGCTACGTACTCCTTCACCATCTTCCAAAACTTTTCCCTCCTTGTGACACTAGGCTGCGCATCAGGGTGAGGGTGCTGGCGGGGTGTCATGAAGGTGTCCCACGCCTTGGAGAGTGTTGCCCTGCCTTTGTCGGAACTGCTGTGTGCTCCCCTTTTCTCCCCTTCTCGGCTGGCCAAGGTAGCACGTACTCTGCCGCCAGTGTTGTCAGATGGAAAATTTTGGAGCAATTTTTCAACAAGAACCTTCTGGTATTGCACCATTTTGCTTGTCCTCTCCACCGGAGGAATGAGAGATGAGAAATTCTCTTTGTAGCGGGGGTCCAGAAGGGTGAACACCCAGTAATCCGTGTTGTCTAAAATGCGTATAACGCGTGGGTCACGGGAAAGGCAGCCTAACATAAAGTCAGCCATGCGTGCCAGAGTACCAACAGTCAAGATTTCGCTGTCCTCACCAGGAGGATGACTCTCAATCTCCTCATCCTCTTCCTCCTCTTCTGCCCACCCACGCTGAAGAGATGGAACTAAAGTTCCATGGCTACCCTCTGTAGCGGAGGCAACCGTGTCTTCCTCCTCCTCCTCCTCCGCCTCCTCCAATTGTCGCTGAGAAGACGAAGTGAGGGTGCTCTGGCTATCACCTTGTGTAAGCTCTTCCTCCCGCATTTCCACCTCTTCCACATGCAAAGCGTCAGTTTTAATTGTGAGCAGCGAGCGTTTCAGTAGACACAGAAGTGGGATGGTTACACTGATAATAGCGTTATCGCCGCTCACCATCTGTGTCGATTCCTCAAAATTGCGTAAAACCTCACAGAGGTCTGACATCCATTCCCACTCCTCACTTCTGATTACAGGAAGTTGAACGGAGAGGCGACGACCGTGTAACAGCTGGTACTCCACTACTGCCCTCTGCTGCTCACAAAGCCGGGCCAACATGTGGAAGGTGGAGTTCCAGCGCGTGCTCACGTCACACAGCAGCCGGTGAGCTGGCAATTGTAAGCGCTGCTGCAGCTTCAACAGGCCGGCTGAAGCTGTAGATGACTTACGGAAATGTGCACACACGCGGCGCACCTTGGTCAAGAGATCATGCACATTGGGGTAGGTTTTTAGAAATCGCTGAACCACTAAATTAAATACATGCGCTAGGCATGGTACGTGTGTGAGGTTGCCGAGCTCCAAAGCCGCCACCAAGTTACGCCCATTATCACACACAACCATGCCTGGTTGCAGGTTGAGTGGCGAGAGCCACTGCTCGGTCTGGTGACTAATCCCCTGCAACAGCTCTGAGGCCGTGTGCTGTTTGTCCCCAAGGCAGATCAGCTTCAGCACGGCCTGTTGACGCTTCCCCACTGCAGTGCTACACTGCTTCCAGCTACTGGCTGATGGGGGAGTGGCGCTGCGTGTAGAGAATTCGGAGGTGGAAACGGAGGAGGAGGAGCCAATAACGTAGGTGCTGGCGGAAACCCTGATGGAGGTAGGGCCCGCAATCCTCGGCGTGGGTAGCACCCGTGCCATCCCAGGGTCCGAGTCGCTCCCAGCCTCCACGACATTCACCCAGTGTGCCGTCAGGGAAATGTAGCGTCCCTGGCCACAAGCACTTGTCCATGTGTCAGTCGTTAAGTGGACCTTCCCAGTAACTGCGTTGGTCAGGGCACGGGTGATGTTACGGGACACATGGTGGTGTAATGCGGGGATGGCACACCGGGAAAAGTAGTGGTGGCTGGGGACCGCGTACCGAGGGACAGCTGCTGCCATCAGGCTGCGGAAGGACTCAGTGTCCACAAGCCTAAATGGCAGCATTTCGATGGCCAGTAATTTGGAAAGGTGTGAGGTTAGTGCTATGGCCTGTGGGTGGGTGGCTGGGTATTTTCTCTTGCGCTCAAATGCCTGGGGTAACGACATTTGGACGCTGTGCTGGGACAGGGAAGTGGATGTGGTCGCTGATGGTGCTTCAGATGGTACAGGTGCAGGGCGGGAGGTATGCGGGCCTGCGCCTTCGACAGGCGATTGGCCGGCACCGAAAACAGGGGAAGAGGAGGCAGTGGTGTGGCCTGCAGACACAGATGGGCGATCCAGGCGTTCCTCACACTTATTACGGTGCTTGGATGCCATGTGTCGGATCATGCTGGTGGTGGTGAGGTTGCTAGTGTTCATGCCTCGGCTCATTCTGGTGTGGCACAGGTTGCAAACTACAATTCTTTTGTCGTCCGCACTTTCCTTAAAAAAACGCCATACCGCGGAACACCTACCCCTTGGCAAGGGAGATTTACGCAAGGGGGTGCTCCGTGGAACATTTGCGGGCCGGTTTGGTGCGGTCCGCCTACTTTCTGTAGCCACACCACTGCCTCTTCCAGCCTGTTGCAGTGCTGCAGATGGCTCACCCTCAGGACTGCTGTCATCGCTCGGCTCTACACCTTCCCAGGTGGGGTCAGTCACCTCATCGTCCACCAAGTTCTCCTCCACTTCCTCACTCTGATCATCCTCCTCATGTCTTGATCCCACCACATACTCAGTCATTGACAACTGTATAACATTCTCCTCAACAAGGTCTTGAGACGGTAATAGTGGTTGATTTAATGGCAACTGTGTCTCATCATCATCATCATCATCCACTACTTCCTTTGACCTTAAATGCCGTTCACATCTGTCATCTTCTTGTGATTGGGTACCCTCTAGAGGTTGTGAATCAGGGCACAAGATGTCATGTTCCTCTGCAAGCGTGCTTGGAGAGAGGGTCAAATGAAGGATTGGTGATGAGACGAGCTCCTCACTATATCCCAGTGTGGGATCACTTCTTTGACCAGACCCTCTATGGTGGGAGGAAGGATGATCAGAGTGAGGATTATGTTGACCAGACTCTTGGCTACTGAGAGTGGACTTGGTGGAAGACAGGGTGGTGCTTAACCGACTGGAAGCAGTATCAGCTGACATCCAACCGACCACCTGTTCGCAGTGGTCGGACCTCGAGAGTGATGTCCTGCGACGCCCTGTGAAATGAGACATGAAGCTAGGTATGGTGGATGTCTTTCTTTCTTGTGCTCTGGCACCAGGCACAGTTTCTCCGCGTCCTGACCCGCGCCCTGAACTATCAGGATCACGTCCACTTCCCCGTCCCTTTTTACCCGCCTTCTTCATCTTACACGGAATATGTGACTTTAATATTTGAGTTTGAAAACTTAACAGTATTCCTTCCTATTCTGCAACTGTGCAGAGTACACAGAATAGGCTGCTAAACTGCGGTGACACACACTGAATGGAATATGTGACTTTAATATTTGAGTTTGAAAACTTAACAGTATTTCTTCCTATTCTGCAACTGTGCAGAGTACACAGAATAGGCTGCTAAACTGCGGTGACGAACACAGAATGGAATATGTGACTTTAATATTTGAGTTTGAAAACTTAACAGTATTTCTTCCTATTCTGCAACTGTGCAGAGTACACAGAATAGGCTGCTAAACTGCAGTGACACACACTGAATGGAATATGTGACTTTAATATTTGAGTTTGAAAACTTAACAGTATTTCTTCCTATTCTGCAACTGTGCAGAGTACACAGAATAGGCTGCTAAACTGCGGTGACGAACACAGAATGGAATATGTGACTTTAATATTTGAGTTTGAAAACTTAACAGTATTTCTTCCTATTCTGCAACTGTGCAGAGTACACAGAATAGGCTGCTAAACTGCGGTGACGCACACTGAATGGAATATGTGACTTTGATATTTTAGTTTGAAGACTTAACAGTATTTCTTCCTATTCTGTAACTCTGCACAGTACACAGAATGTGCTGCTAAACTGCGGCGAAGCACACTGAATGGAATATGTGACTTTGATATTTTAGTTTGAAGACTTAACAGTATTTCTTCCTATTCTGCAACTCTGCACAGTACACAGAATGTGCTGCTAAACTGCGGCGAAGCACACTGAATGGAATATGTGACTTTGATATTTTAGTTTGAAGACTTAACAGTATTTCTTCCTATTCTGCAACTCTGCACAGTACACAGAATGTGCTGCTAAACTGCGGCGAAGCACACTGAATGGAATATGTGACTTTGATATTTTAGTTTGAAGACTTAACAGTATTTCTTCCTATTCTGCAACTGTGCAGAGTACACAGAATAGGCTGCTAAACTGCGGTGACACACACTGAATGGAATATGTGACTTTAATATTTGAGTTTGAAAACTTAACAGTATTTCTTCCTATTCTGCAACTGTGCAGAGTACACAGAATAGGCTGCTAAACTGCGGTGACACACACTGAATGGAATATGTGACTTTAATATTTGAGTTTGAAAACTTAACAGTATTTCTTCCTATTCTGCAACTGTGCAGAGTACACAGAATAGGCTGCTAAACTGCGTTGACGAACACAGAATGGAATATGTGACTTTAATATTTGAGTTTGAAAACTTAACAGTATTTCTTCCTATTCTGCAACTGTGCAGAGTACACAGAATAGGCTGCTAAACTGCGGTGACACACACTGAATGGAATATGTGACTTTAATATTTGAGTTTGAAAACTTAACAGTATTTCTTCCTATTCTGCAACTGTGCAGAGTACACAGAATAGGCTGCTAAACTGCGGTGACACACACTGAATGGAATATGTGACTTTAATATTTGAGTTTGAAAACTTAACAGTATTTCTTCCTATTCTGCAACTGTGCAGAGTACACAGAATAGGCTGCTAAACTGCGGCGACGCACACTGAATGGAATATGTGACTTTGATATTTTAGTTTGAAGACTTAACAGTATTTCTTCCTATTCTGCAACTCTGCACAGTACACAGAATGTGCTGCTAAACTGCGGCGACGCACACTGAATGGAATATGTGACTTTGATATTTTAGTTTGAAGACTTAACAGAATGTGCTCTAATCTGCAACTTTGCACACTAAACAGAATGTGCTCTAATCTGCAACTTTGCACACTAAACAGAATGTGCTCTAATCTGCAACTTTGCACACTAAACAGAATGTGCTCTAATCTGCAACTTTGCACACTAAACAGAATATATGTTTTTTTTTTTTTTTTTTTTTTCCCCCCACACAAAATAACCTGCTGCCCCCACACACAGTAGTCCTAAAAAGGACTTTTGGTTCTTTTTTTTTCACAATCGCTTTTTTTCTCCCTACACTGACTTTCCCTTCCTATCCTCATCTCTCCCTGGCTAAGACTGAGCCGAACTCGCTGGTCAGGTGCTATACAGCACCCGACCACGGGTTCTGGCCAGCCAATCAGTGTAATGCCAGCAGCCAACATGGCTGCTGGCATTACACTGATGTCAGAGCCTCCCTGCACGTTTATTGGCTGCGCAGCAGCCGCAAAACGTGCGGGGAGGAGACCCGAACATGGCGGGCGAGCACATGCGGTACTCGTACGAGTACCGCCATGTGCCGAGCAGAGCGATGCTCGAGCCGATCCGAGCATCGGCCGAGCATGCTCGCTCAACACTAGATACCACTGTATCTTAGTGAACCTACAGATAGTAGTGAGAAAACCAAGGGGCTCACCCTGGTTAACAAAGTAGGGGGGCTCACCCCCAATAATATAAACCTGGGAAACAGACCCAGAAAATATACATCCCATGCAGAGCAAGGGATTAAATGCAGACCTGAGGCAGGTAAGATAATATGGGGGCTCACCTTAGGTGTACAGCAGCGGCTCACCCTTTTTGTAATAAACAGACTGTAACACAGTAATGTAAATTAAACCAGGGGATCACCCCAGAGAGAAGGGGGCTCACCCCTTTATGAAAAGAATTCCATATTGTTTGTGGTCAGAAACTGAGAAGGGGCTCACCCTACACAAAAACTTCTTTAAATATGGTGTTTGGAAAAGGAAAAATACAGAGAAGCTGGGAGCTGCATATAGAACATATCAAGCCCCAGTGAATCTCCGATAACTCCAAAGGGAAGAAGACTTAAAAACAGATGGCAACGTAGAGTGTGATACTTTAATACGGATAGATGAAAAGAAAACTGGCAACCTAAGCACCGTATACAGGAAAAAACACAAAATGGCCACTGAGAATCTCGCTCTCGCGAGATTCAAGATGGCTGTCGGCTGTACAAGCAAGGCACAAACAGCCGAAAATAAAGCAGGGGAATCCAGTCACCGAGCTCCCGTATCCCTAACCAGGATAAGTGAAAAAACGCCCAATGCCCCACGTTGCAACCGCCGCGGTTTCAACCAACAGAGCAAAGGTAGAAGCAAGACCTGGAACACCTCCTATGAGAAGTGTTACAAAATGCAACGGATACCAAGATGGGAGAGAAGAACAGGATGAATGGACACCACAGCTAAATGTGGTACATAAAACAGTTGTTGAAATTACATTAATAGTAAACTAGAACCTATAAAAAAGTCCATCAAGATAAATGAACCTAGTAGCTAGCAACAACAGTGCAAGTACATCACTACTGAATACAATATGAAAAGCTATGTGTAACAAGAGATATTCTGACCTGGGTGTAGCTTGTTGGAGCAAGAAAGAAAGAGGAGTGGTTTAGTGGTGCCATGCCTTATATTACCTTTTTGCTTATCTCTAATTGGTTGTATCTGTGATGTTACTGTGCTGTTATTGGAGTTTAGTAAAGGAAGCAAAATATGAAGCCTCCTGTCATGTAGTAAAATTAGCACTAATTAACTAACTAACAAACTAACACTAATGCCGCTTAGTACTTTGCTTAGTACTTTAGCTTAAACAAGTCATAGAGGAAAGGGCCACCTTGAAATGCCCACAGATTGCTCCTTTGTCCTTCTTTGCAAGTAGCAGAGTTAGAGGAAGAATTTGGCAGGTGAATGGACACAGAACAGTTCCTGCATTGATTTAGCATCAGTTTAGCACATTTTTCCCATTGCATAAGACTCTCTTCAAAGTCAAAACCCAGGAGATGACACACTGACTCTTAGTCAAAAACATAGCAATTTGTGCATGATGTTCAAAAAGATGCCATTATAAAAAAAAAATGTATCTTGAGTTTGTGTTAAAAGGACAGTATTTTCAGACTTAAATCTATCACTTTTGAACATCCTATATAATAATTTTCTAAATGTGTGTTTGTTAGAAGCTGTCATGAGCAGTAGAGATGGCTGCTCATGCTGCAGTCATGCATAGTAGAGACTGCCAGAGCGGCATCTGATATGGAGCGGGGCGCTCTGAATTTGGTGCGCAGGGAGGACTACGATCTGAATTCGGAGCACCCCGCTCCGTATCAGCCACAGCAAGGGCAGTCTCTACTGTGCATGACTTCACTGTGGACGTTGCTGGGTGGCACTGTGGTCTGTGTATATGGGATCTTCATCTAGTGTGTCATAAACAATTAAAAATGGTGGTAAGATGAACATAATCCCTTAAGTACCAATGACGTGCCAGGACTGTCACGGCTGTCCTGTACTTCATAGAATTCAGGAGTCCTTGCATGGCGCTCAGAGACCCCTGAATCCAATGGCGAAAAAAAAATTCAATGTGGCCCTTAATTGCCAGCCGGGGTTAATGACTATTGCAATTAAAAATTCTGACATTAAAAATGTCTTTAATTTTGCCTTTGAAATGAACATTTTCAAAGAGAGAAAAATAATTATTTTACCATTTAACACAATGCTACTGCTTCTCACGCCTGTCTACTAACACTATAACTTTTCTTCTCTGAGATTAGACCATTTTTTATTGTGTCAGAGAAATGTATGTCAATCACAAAAAAATTGACAGCTAAAAGAACATTTTTTCTGCAAATCCCTTACAATATGAAGATAGATTAATCCATTGACTGCCAGAAAGGTGTCCAACACACTACTTTGCAATGTGTTGATACTCCTCTGCATACCACATCCACTTTTAACCCATCCACTTTTTACGACTGCTGTTTCCATTTGGATGGAGATTGAGGAATTGAATGCAAAAAATTACTGTGATAACTATCGTACCATGGCTTAAGAACTAATGTCAGTTACCATATTTTTTTTAACATCTCATCTTAACTTTGTATCACTTTTAGGTGTGATGCTTGAAAGGCCTCCATATGGTCACAGTGTCAGGAAAAGTACCAAAATAACACTAGAATCTTTATTATTCCTTTCTGAACCTTATTGAACACTGAATGTAACTGCCATTGCTTCTTCTTTTGACTATATCTGGACTAATAAACTTTAGAAAATATTTATCCATACATGTTGTCTGTTGAAATTCAGATATATTACAATCTGTTCTTCTCCAAACATAGGTAAAGGCCCTAAGCTCTGGATCACGCATGGTGAGTGGATATAATATCTATAACACATAAGATCAAAGTGATAAAATCACATGGTTTAAACAGGGATTTTAACTTCTTGAATGAGAGAGTAGTCCCCAACACATTACAAAGTTCCTGTTTAAATCAAAGGCAATTTTTAGTTCTCTCCTATATTGCCATTGGTTTGCCCCAGAATTCTTCCAAATTTCTTTTGAACATAGGGTCCACAGCTCTTGTGCCAATCTTTGTATTGCAATAATTTGGTATTTCCCCTTACCAAAGTCTCCTGGCTGTTGCTTCCAAGAAGGGTACTGGGGTGTCTCATCTTAAGTTAATATAAGCTCTTTTGTACAATCACCAACACTCCAGGAGAAGGCCAATTGATATGTTATAGCTGACTGGAAATGGGGTTATATAAGCTTTTTAGCACATTCCCAAACAAAGATGAATCAATAGGTAGTGTAACAACTGGACATGAGCTTCTATAACCTTCTTAGTTAAATCATACATTTTTGGTTTGGGACAATTAATAATACTGGCTTCCTCTGATGAGATCATAAGTTTCATATGGTCAGCCATGAAACATGTCAAGGTTAATTTGAATTGGTGACATCATTTAGTTCTGTGGCCCTTTAGATGTGAGAGAAGTATCCAACACACTGTGAAACTACACTGGAATTATCCTTAGGGCACACCAACATCTCATATTTTCTGGATACCCCTTGTTTGATCACAGGACTAACCAATGACTCCACGATTTCATTGGCCCACCTGTGCTTAAGTAGGGATATCCTGAAAACCTGCCCAGATTGGGATGCCCTGAGGACTGGAGTAGAGGATTCTTATGTTAAATTATGAGCCAAACAGCAAGAAAATAAAATCTAATATTCATCAGGCATTTCATTAAAATGATAAGGAAAACAGATACAAATTCCCTGAATTCCAGTTGGTTTAATTGGAGCTTTCAACCCTTTGAGTGTCAGAGAGGTATCCAGTACATAGCTTTACAATGCCTTGGATGTCTGTGTCTGTGTGTGTGTGTGTGTGTATGCATATGTGTGTGTGTGTGTGTGTGTCTGTATCTTTGTTTATGTGTGTGTCTATGTGTTTGTGTGTCTATGTGTGTGTGTTTGTGTGTCTGTGTATGCGTCTGTATCTGTGTTTTGTGTGTGTGTGTATGTGTTTGTGCGTGTGTGTATATGTGTGCGTATGGGTGTCTATGTGTGTGTGTTTGTGTGTGTCTGTGTGTGCGTATGTGCATAGCTGGGAACTTGTCGGGTTTCATCCGGAGACTCCGGATTTAGAGCACTGTCTACAGGTCTCTGGATGAAACCTTCAAATCTCCAGGTTGGCTGATGCATGTAATCGATGATCATCATCATGCGGTATTTGCCACTTTTGGAAGCTTAAAATGTTTGTTGTAATAAATAAAATACAATTTGTATCTACTAAGTGACTTGCTGCTTGCCTGCTTCACATTCGGCAGTAGTAATCTCCACAACTGACCTATTACAATCATATGACACCACCTTTCTACTTCAGTCCGGCCAGTGTTGGCTGGTTAGTTCAATTCAAGCTTTTCATTATTTAATAATTGCATAGCCGGAGGATCAATGATCATCATCAGGGGGAAGGTGAGGCTTCAAGTAAGTTGGAGCTAGACAGGGGGACAACCTGTTTAGCAGAGCCGGCTGTGCCCCTGTCTGGTGGGTGGCTTACTGGTCTGTGTTCCTTTAATTGATGCAGCATGTTAAATCAAAAAAGTTAGTTTAAACGTAGTAGCAAAGGTGGCTTTTTTTCCCAGAAATCTCAGGGTGAACTATTTTTTCAAGTTCCAGGTATGTGTGTGTATGTATGTAAATGTGTGTGTGTCTTGTGATGCAACTGGTTTTCCCCCAGAATTTCTTTAATTTGGTATTATACATAAAAGCCCAATGCAAAAAGCAACTGTACCTCTAAATTATGTATATTTCTTTCTGTATACAGTACAAGCAATAACTACAATTAGTTCTGTCATTGTGGGATTCTGCATGCTTAAGGTCTTTGGTATGTATCTACATTTCTCTTTTGTGTAAACTTCTAAAATATATTGCAGGACAAACACATGGGTGGGGGATTCACTGGGCTACCATATGAGTTCCCATATGATATTTGTTTGTCATGGATGATTCTTTTTGGAGCAATAACCTGATCCCAATGTTACTGAGCACTGCCCCAGGCTCTCTCTGCCCTTCTCTGCCAGCAGAATGACAGGGCAGAGTGGAACTCACAGAGAAGGGGAGAGAGAGCCCAGGGCAACACTCAGCAACATTGGGATCACTGGGATCATCTTTGGGATCATTGGGATCATCCATGAAAAAAAGATCATAATATCATCCTTGGTGGCCACCAGATGGGTAAGAATGATGGGAGTTGTAGTGCAACATGTTGCTCCTTCTGCTTCTGCTTTTACCTAAAGTAATTACTTTTTTGTTGCTTTTTAAATTGCCCATTAGTTTGTTTGGGCCGAGGACATTGAAATGGAATGGCTGGAGCCTTTTGATGTATAAATAACTAAAAAAAGCTAAGTTTCCAAATACATTTTTTTTTTCATTTCTTTGAATTAAACAAGTCATAATTTTTTTCTCTTTCATACATTGAAAGAGACATTTCATGCTGCTACATGAGAATCTCGCACTTTGATGCAGGGCTAGATTCTCATGTTGCGCTTTTAATCATGGTGACATGTTTAATGCACTGTGTAGTCTGAGCATGTCTACATAAATGAAGCTTGTCATGTCAATTAATTGGACAGATGTTATGCAATTGTGTGCCTGGAATATTTAGAGGTGTCCATTGCCCATCCTCCGTGATAACTGACATTTTTTGTTTAACAGCTGTAGGAGTAAGATGGAACTGACAGTGGATATGTACTACGAAACCTCCCTGTTCTGAATCCCATTTTATACTGTAACAACAATCATTTAGCTGGATGGAACTTACCAATAACCGTTCAATTTCTTCTGTTCTAGGTCCCTGAACCTGGCTGAAAAAACAGGAAGACACTATATATTTTTATTAGAATCCAAGAGATAATAAGATATTCCATCTTTTATACGAATCAAGCATTTTATTTGATTATGTAGTCCATTACTCAGCTTTATCGATTGATCCCAAAAATGTACTGAACTAAATGTCTTGCACTGTCACATTGTTCTAACTATTTGCTGTTATAACAGCCAGTAATGGTAGTAGCTACAATGTTAATGGATCTCTGAGCATATCCTTCTTAGATAAGTATGCCATTCTCAGCAAAATTCAACTACGTGCAAAGTATAATGGCACAGCCCTCCCCCCCTCTCATTCTTTCTCTCTCTCACATAAATTAGCTTATTTCAAAGAAAGCATGACTACCTCCCAGCTTGCCAGAATCCCTTGCATTGTTTTTAAACATGTCTAGGATCAAAGAAGTTAATATTCCAAGAATACAGCATATTAAAGGGATAGTAATGTCAGAAAAAAGTACTAACTATATGGTACAATTAAAAGAGAGTACTTGCACTTATTCATATCTCTCAAACCATTATGGTTTGAGAGATATAGGAAAATAAAGTTGTCTGCTCCCTCCCCTTTCTGCTTGACGAGCTGTAAAGCTGTCAGAAGCAGATTCTGGTCGCTTGACCAGATGCGTCTCTTCAGCAGCGCCAATATAACGATATCTAAAGACAAATACTTAATTTGGAACGGTTTACAAAGTGTGCCTGGTTTGCAAGCACACTTTGTTGACCGTTCCAATTAAATATTTATTTCTAAATAGTGTGATTTCAGCTCTACTGAAGAGCCTCTGTCTGGTCAAATGACTGGAATCTGCAGCTGTCAGCTAGATGGCAGACTTGAGTGAAACAGCCAGGAAAAGGTAACTTTAGCAAGTTATATCTCTCAAACCATAAAGGTTTGAGAGATAAGACTTACATCGATGTTAACCTTTTTTAATGTCTACAATATTAAATCAACTTAAAATTAACCATTACTATCCCTTTAAGGACACATGTCCTCTGTAGTTGTTTTTGTGGTTGTGCTGTGCTAGAGGCTCAATCCTTTAGTAAATATCAGGATTTACCCCTGTCCAATGGATCCTCAGCCATGACTGGACAGATACTGCTCATATGTAGTCGGAAAAAGACACCATTAAGATGTGGAGGCTTATCTTCCTGACACACTCCTCACCCTGATGGCAGGGTGGGTTGTGGAACTTCTTCTCTCTTAAGTCTGAAGCTACAGGCCTATGTCTCTTCCACCATCAGCCTTCTTCACCTCTTTCAAAGTTTCCTGCAGTCCAACTCTTCTCCCCAGTTCCTCTCCAGATAACTGTGATCTAATGGCCACCTAGCACCCATTCCACTTTTCTTTACGACTTTGAAACCTGTATTTCTGTCCTCAGACTCTACAAGATTACTCCTTGGTGACTTCAACTTACTCATTGATGATTCGTCCTCATTTACTGTTTCCCACTTTCCTTCTCAGATCTTGTTCTATGGCTTTCAACAGTGGACTGCTGCCAGCGTTTACAGGGAAGGCCACTATCTGGACCTAGTATTCACCAAAAACTGTTCAGGTTATAACTTCACAATTTACCCATTTCCTCTCTATGATCACCATCTTATCTCTTTCACACTCTTTCATACACACATACATGCAAACACACATCTTCCCCTGACCCCCTAAAACACCTCTCTTCACTGTAAACCTACACTCTCGCAACCTACCAGACCTAGCTTCCACAGTACAAACTTGCCTCTCTTCCCTCTACTAACTCACCTATAGTCAAGCTGAACAATGCCTCTGGTGTAAGATTCATTCTGTTGCTGACTTCACCTTTATAAATTCATCCAATCTTGTTTTAACTCAGCTCTCATCCAGGTTAACCAACACTACATTTCAAACATAATTTCACTCACAAATTTATCCTTTGCTTCCTCTTTAAAATCTTTGATTCACTCAATCCCCCAGCCTTAAACTGCTCCTCCTACTCCAATACTCCATATGAATTTACAGTTTTTTTTAAAAAAGATAGGGTGCAGTGTATTCACCAAACCATACCCTCCACATAATTTCCTCTAGTCCTCCACCAATTTTTAGCTCAACTTGAGCCACCCTCAGTTCAGTCACCCCTGTTACAGAGGAGGAAGTATCTCTGTTACTATCCTCCTCTCCTCCCACTTTGTGCTCCCTGGATCCCATGCCCCCTCACTTTTTCAAGGGTCTTACAGCTACTTTTGTTCCCAGCCTTACTAATATCTTGAACTCCTCTCTTTCTATTGGAGCCTTTCCTTCCTCATCCAAACATGCAGCAGTCAAATCTGTACTCAGAATGCCCACCCTCGACCCCACCTGTCCACTTTCTCTTCAGCCTTAAGATCCTGGAAAGCCTTGTGTTCTCAAGCTTAATCTCTTTCCTCAATTCCAACCATCTTCTTGACACATTACTGTCCAGTTTCCATTCAAAAACACAGAAACAGATCTAACAAAATTTGCTGTTGACCTGCACACAATAAAGGACAAAGGACAAAATGGTATACTGATTCTACTAGACCTCTCTTTTCTGCCTTTGACACTGTTGATCATGCACTCCTAATGGACCAACTACACACGCTTGGCATCAGTGACAAAACTCTAGAATGGATTGGCTCCTATCTTTTGAACCATACTTTCAGTTTTTCTTTTGCTAATACATTTTCTTCTAGTGACCTCTCTGTGAGTGTACCCTTGGGATTAATCTCGTAACCATTTCTCTTTTCTCCTCGACTCCCTCTCACTTGGTGAAATTATTTCACCTCTTGGCTTCAATTACTCTCTCTACACGCATGACACACAAGACTACCTCTCTTCCTCTGACCTCACGCCAGCTGTACAGTCTCATCTTTCAGTGTTTCATGGCAATCTCATTATGGGCGGCCACTGCCATCTTAAACTTAAACTTGTCATCTTTCTCTTCTTCAGGCTGAAAGAATAACTACCTTTACTCCCAGATACCCTCCTTCTCATCTGCTCTTGAAATCCCTCTCTTGTATTTTTTACAAAATTCTTCTCACTGTCTTCTTCAGCACCCTCTTACATTTTTGCCCTCATCTTCCACTCCACCCCTTCCTTTCACCTGCATCATTTCGAGGGTTATTTCTGTTCTCTCCTTACACAACTGGAGCCATCTCTCAGCTGCAATAATTTTCACTGGCTGCCCCTCAACTTTGGAATGCCCTTCCTATCACCATTCACCAATCATCCACATTCATAACTGTCAAGCATCTCCTAAAAACCCAAATGCTGAAGGAGGCATCTCAGTAACAATATTCCGCTTGTGTACACTAGCAGTCACCTCAACATCATTCTGCATTTCCCTTACTGAAATCTTGCACTTGAAATTATGATCCTCCTCCTCCTACTGTTATGGTATGTGGTCATGATGATTGCCAAATAGATTGTAAGCCATTTGGTGCAGGGCCCCTTCCCAATATATGATTCCCTATGCTGCATTATTTTCCCTGCTAATAATATAATGATTGCACTTTAGCCTGATGTTCTTAACCCTGTCCTGTATTTTTGGATTGTATGACTTCTATAAAGAAATATGTATATGTATGCCTCTATATAAATAAAAATATATACATACATGCATGCATACATATATACATACACATACAGTCTCTGGAATAGCTTTTTTTGTCAGCTTATGTTTTTCAGCGAACAACTGGCCATCAGATGGGTGCTGCTAGCATAGCACAGCATATACATGATATAAGGGAAATTATATCAATAGAAATAATTTGCTCTTCAAGGAGAAGCAACATCTCATAATAATAATTCCCCCTTCTTTACTGTGGATAAAAAATTCCTAGTGCCCCTTTGGATTTTCATTGGTCCTTGATCCAAGAAAAAGGATTTTCAATCAGTCCTAGATGTCATGACCACAGTGTGGTGGACATGACAGTTGCTAGCAGGACAGTAGGACACCACCCCCTCCCACTGTGCATAGACCATAACCTTGTGAGGACCAGACTAGATAATATTTGCTTTGTAATGGATTGTACACCACCTCTGTCCCTGAAGGGTTCATTAATCCTGCTCCAGTTTGGAAAAGAAAAAAAAAAACTGCCAACATCTGTCATTTCCACCTCCATGGACATGACATTCAGGACTGACTGAAGGTGGTATGTCTTGAACCAAGGCATAAGTGCAACATTCATAGAGGGCACCTGGATTTCCTGGTCACAGTAAAGTAAGTGAAGGGTTATTAAGATGTATTAAATCTCCTTTAATTTGTATATATAGTACACTGTACATAGACAATGGCATTTCATGGGTGGTGCTATTTTTCTATGGCTTATCTCATTCAGACTGGTTGACCCTTTGAGTGCCAGAGGGGTAGGCAACAAATTGCATAGAAATGCATTGCATACCCCTCTGGCACTCAAAGGGTTAATGATAGCCCACAGTGTGTTGTAAAGAGGTGTAAAATAATATGCACCCAGAAATGGGAACCCAAATGCAGCAACTGCACGTACCATGCTAACATGGATAAAAGTATTTATCTGCTGTAAGAAGGACTTCTGTCAAAGGCCTTCTGTTAAAATAGTAATAATAAAGAGAAACATATGATCATATAGGTTTACTTCCTCTTTAAGTTGAGGTTTGTGGGATCCTGTTGAGAGCTAATTTCCTTATAACCCCTTGCATGCTAGACATAGCTCAAACACACACATAGAATCAATGCGATGGAGATAACTATCATCCAAGGGGTTTAAAGGGATAGTAATACTTAATATGTAAAAAATATGTTGTAGGGTTTATCCCCCTTAATAAAATAGGGGTACTCTCACTGCTGAAAGGTGCTTTATTCAAAAGTTATTTCAGCTGAAACTTGATTTTATCCTATGGAGATTTTTGGTCAACTGGCCAGAGCTATCCATAGGATGGTGTAGTAATAGAAGCACTGTACAATTCCAGGGCATTGTGATATTGCACCTAAAAAATTCAAGTTTGAGCTGTAATAACTTTTGAATAAAACACATTTCAGCAGTGGGAATACCCTACTCGGGGAGATAAACACTACAATACATTTTTTTTACATATTAAATATTACTATCCCTTTAAATGTTGACCTAATATACTGAAATACACCTGTAGATTATAGAGACTGTACTTTTATATTTTATGAAATAAAGACTTTGACATTTTAATTGAGGGTGGACTTTAATTTGAATGTCTATTTTCATGTCTGGAGGTATTAAATATCATCAGTTCATTGTGATTAGTTACTCAAACTTACATTTCTCTATAAACTAGAAAGACCTGCATTTTCTCTTATCTGGTTTCTTGATAATAGAATATACCTGTTCTTGTATCAATAGTGGTCTTCATTTTATCTAGCTCTGGAGCCTCCAGCTACATTCCTACTCCAACTCCAAATTACAGCCTAAACAAGTTGGGTCTAATTAGAATTACATTTGAGTGACAGGTTTCCAGAGCATAGCAACACAATGGAGGTTATGCACTACTGCATGATAAAGTGAGATGACTTCTCCAGTGACATCGATTCTCCAGTTCCTATGTTATTCTATAGAGTGTATGCACTAAGATCTTCAAAGTTGCAGAATCCTTAGTGCATCAGTTCCATAGAATAACATAGGAATTGGAGAAATGATATCACTGGAGAAGTCGTCTCCACTTTATCACCTCTTTATCATGCCTTAGTGCATCTCCCCATTGTGTTATATTCCTCTCTGCCCCTCTAAGGGTTAAGTACTGTACAATCTGCATTTTGTCTGCTCATTGTATGCTGTGTAATTATAGTCTACTAGGTTTTATTTAGAAAAGTGGGTATAATAAGTATTAAGTGGGCATCCATTCCTTCATCTTTAAGGTATCCTGCATTCACTGGTCAGTGTGACCACAATGAGACTGATGCAGTTAGATAAACTGGCACAATTCTTAGGCAATCCAACTGCATTACAAGGGTCAAATACAGTAAACATCTACATTGATTAAAATGGGGTTTTAATACCTTGGGGGAGATTCACTAAGCAGTGAGAGGGGATATGATAGAAACATTCAAATACATGAAGGAATTCAACAAACTGCAGGAGGGAAGTACATTTCAAAAAGTAAAAATATTAGGACATAGTCTGAAACTAGAAGGACACAGGTTTAGATGTAATGCAAGAAAGTTTTACTTCACTGAAAGGGTAGTAGATAATTTGAATAGCATAACGGCAGAAGTGGTAGAGGTTAATACAGCGAGGCAATTTAAGCATGCATGTGATAGGTATGAGGCTGTCCTGAACATAAGAAAAGACCAAGAACCAAATAGGTTTGAGGTTTTTACAGTAGGAAAATGGGTAGACTAGATGCACCAAATGGTTCTTATCTGCTGTCAAATTCTATGTTTCTATGATAAAGAGTTTATAAAGAGTTGATAAAGTGGAGATTTCTCCAGTTTATCACTTCTCCAGTTCCTATGTTATTCAATGGACCCTATTCACTAAGATCTCCAAAGCTGAAGGAATCTTAGTGCATAGGCTTCATAGAATAACATAGGAATTGGAGAAGTGATAAACTGAAGAAGTCATCACCACTTTATCACTGCTTAGTGAATCTCCCCCGGAAAAGAAAAGAAGTCTCTGTGTCATTGCTTCTCAATAAGTTGGAGACCTCCATACTCTTTAAGTGGTTAAAAGCTCTATTAAATCAACAGAAGGAATGTGCCCCTATGGTGCAACTGGTTAATCCCAGGCATGCCCCGGTTTTTCCTAGCTTTCATAGTATACCATCCTCATTGCAACTATCACAAGTAAGTATTTGTTTATTTTATTTCCTGTAAAATGTTCTATACTGAGATAGATCATTTCTAGTTTCATGCTCTATGTCTTGTCACATTAGCCCCTTGGATGCTGGAAATATCTCCAATCTACTGTAAAGCCATAGGGATTTTTTTTATAATTTAAAGGGTTAAAATGTGTTATGACATTAGGGGGTAGATTTAAAGGCAGGCATTAACATAGCCGGTAGGGCCAAAGTGAATACCGGCTGTTAAAGGGATAGTAATACTTCGTTTTAACTTTATTTTATTTTGTAGGCATTAAAAAAACATGAATAATGATATAAGTCTTATCTCCCAAACCTTTATGGTTTAAGAGATATTCACAAGCAAAGTGTCCCCCTCCCGCCCCTTTTACTAATGTAACACTTTTCAGTCAGGGCAGAAGGGAGCTGCCCAGGTAGACTGCAGAGAGGGACAATCTTCTATTAAGATAACAGAAAAACCTGAAAAGCTTGTCAAGGGGGGCAGGGATTTCATTGTTTTCAAAGGAATAAGAGTGTCCCCTTCTGTTATCTGTCCAGTCTATGGACTGCATTCCACATCTGAGAAGAGATTGTTTACAGTAGGTAAAAGGGGCGGGAGGGGGAAACTTTGCTTGTGAATATCTCATAAACCATAAAGGTTTGAGAGATAAGACTTATATCATTCTTCATGTTTTTTAATGCCTACAAAATAAAATAAAGTTAAAACGAAGTATTACTATCCCTTTAAACTAACATGTTTAAAGTGGTATTTAAAGGGCCTGCCAACTAAGACCCCAAAGGATGTTAAGCCACAAAAACAGTCTTTGTGTGTTTAGTTCCCAAATGCCGCTAAAAGAACCGATATTGGGAACTGAACAGTAAAAAACAATTAACTATCGGTGCTTGACATACTGCCAAGCACTGATCGTTAACTGAGCCATGTTACACTTACCTGTCATCCACTGTCCTTCTGTCTTCTCTTCTTTCTTCTATCTTCCGCCTTCTATTCAGTCTTCTGTCTTCTCTCTCTTATCCCTGTAAAATAAAAGAATATAATTAATACCAAGCATGAACAAAGACATTCCTGAACCCTTTGAGTAGCAGAGGGGTACACAACTCATTGTGCATTGCGTACCTTACTGGCACTCAAAGGGTTTAGTAGTACTGCTCCATAAATATACCCATATGGTATGCCTCCATGTAATGCCCCAAAGTATAAACATGCAAATAAATAATATGACCAATATAGACATAAATAAATGCCATCCATTAATGCCCAGTATGACAACTTAGCTTAATATTTCTTGTTTCTGCCTCTTGGAGCAGCCGCGAGGGAGGCGGCAGCAGAGACACAAATGTCCCACGACGCTCCCCTTCAGCTGTGTATGGGCCGATGCCTTTATATATGGCCAGGCTCACTTCCATTTCCCTCACAGCCATTGGCTGGGATGTTCCTCACATCCCAGCCAATCATTTTAAAGAACAGCCGCTCAAATCTGATTATCTGGGATGTGAAGAACATTCTAGCCAATGGCTGTGAGGAAAATGAAAGTGAGCTTGCCCATATATACAGGCAGGCTCACTTCCAATGCCCTCAGTGTGTTACGGGCATCGGCCCTTACACAGCTGAAGGGGAGCGACGTGGGACATTTGTGTCTCCACTGCTGCCACCCTCGTGGCTGCTCCAAGCGGCAGAGAGACGAAATATTAAGCTAAGTTGTCATACTGGGCATTAACGGATGGCATTTATTTATGTCTATATGGATCATATTATTTATTGGCATGTTTATACTTTGGGGCATTACATGGAGGCATATCATATGGGTATATTTATTGTGCAATACTATTGAACCCTTTGAGTTCCACACAAAGGGTTCAGGAATGTCTTAGTTCATGCTTGGTATTAATTATTTTCTTTTATTTTACAGAGAGAAGATTGAAGAGAATGCGTAAGATTGAAGAAAGAAGACAGAAGAGAATGTCGGAAGATAGAAGAAAGAAGACAGAAGGATGAGAAGACAGAAGATGACCAGCAAGCTGTGGACTCCTCTGGACATCAGGATTAATGGTAAGTGTCGGGATAACCCTATGAATGCTGGCGGGTTATTATTATACCCCACCAGCACTCATAGGGCTTGTCTCACTAACTTTGGACATGTTTTAGGCACTTTGGATGTATTGATGTGGGGCTTAAGACCCCATATAAATACATCCACTGTGGACATTGGGTTTTTTGCCAGTTAACAGCTGCGTTAGGTGGCAAAAGATCCGATGAGGGACTTTACGGCTGTCAGATACCCACCCAGGCTCAAGCTCTATTAGCTGAATGCTCCGCTGTCGGAAGAACGACCTATCAAGGATACTGCGACTCCTCCAACAAGGGTTGGTGGAGTGAAGGCTTGAGTGCGTCGCTGGGGAGCGTGGCTGGCATACGCAGGCCCCCTGTAGTGCGTTGTGCTGCGGCCACGGCCGTGTAAAGGTGCTGGCCGCGAAGCCAGATGACCCCCCCCAGTTGAGCCGAAGGAGGCCCAGGATAACGCACTACAGTGAGGACACCCATCACCAACCCCAGGGAACGTCTGTTTCCAACTAAGACAAGGTGAACTCACAGGAGGTAAGTCCCAGGTAGGTAGGGCAGAGACAGCAGAGAGATTAAGAGAGAACAGGGAACCAAGGAACCAGGGACCGATTCCGGGGCATGAGAGGCAGGGAAAAATCTGGACTAGAGAGAACCCAGAGAGCAGGCAAGGACCCCAGGGAACAGACTAGGAGGGAACAGGACCAGGAGACCCTGGAGGACAGATTGACTGCAGAAGGGACAGACAGGGAAACACTGGAGACTGGCTGAATGCAGAGAGAGGAGGCGGGCAGGCACTGGGCACCTGAAGGCAGGCCTGGCTGAAGGGCACTGGATGCTGGCAATAGGCTGCAGGGGTAACAGGCAGAAGGTGATGGAAGCTTGAAGGCTGGCCCGGCAATGGCACCAGGAATCAGGTGCACACAAGATACTGCAGAGAGAGAGCAGACGGAAGGTACTAGGCACTGGGTCTGGAACGCTATAATCGCGCGCCGCACAGAGGCGGCGTGCGGCTATAACGGCCCCAAACCCGGAAGTGCGGGTGACAGCTGACGTCACCACGCTAGCGTGGTGACGCACAGCCGAAACCCGGAAGAGCAGAGGAAGGAGAACCCGCCGAGGGAACGACGGGAAAGGTATGCCTGACACTCCCCCCCCCAAGGCCGCCCCCGGAGGCCAGGACGGGGCTTAAGGGGAAAGCGAGCATGGAAGCGCCGAAGAAGGGCCGGAGCATGAACATCCGAAGACGGAACCCAAGAGCGCTCCTTGGGTCCATAGCCGCGCCAATTGACTAGATACTGAAGCTGGCGACGAACCACGCGGGAATCAAGCACGGCATCGATGACGTACTCATCCTGACCATCACGAATCACAGGCTTGGGAATCGGGGACCTGGGGTGCGAGGGGTGCGCCGGATACCATGGCTTTAATAGGGAGACATGAAATACTGGGTGCACATGCAAGGAAGAAGGAAGAGCCAGGCGGTAAGCCACCGGGGAGAGCCGACGAAGCACCCGAAACGGACCCAAAAAACGGGGGCCAAGCTTGGCAGAAGGCTGATGCAGGCGTACATTCCGGGTGGAGAGCCAGACCCTGTCACCAACCGTGAATCTGGGGGCCAAAGAGCGATGACGATCCGCCTGGACCTTGTGGCGTACCTGAGACCCCAACAAGGAGGAACGCATACGCTGCCAATGGTTTACCAAGGACTGGACACGGACCTCAGCGGCGGGTGCCAAGGCAGCCCCCGGGGAAACAAGCAAGACCCTAGGGTTGTAACCCAAGGCAGCAAAAAAAGGCGAACAGCCCAAAGAGGAGTGGTAACGAGAGTTTAAGGAAAACTCAGCCAAGGGAAGAAGGTGACACCAATTGTCCTGTTGGTGGCTGCAGAAACTACGCAGGAAGTGCTCTAAGGACTGGTTCAATCTCTCGGCTTGACCGTTAGTCTGGGGATGGTAGCCAGACGAAAACTGGAGAGAGACACCCAGACGAGTGCAAAAGGATCTCCAAAACGCAGAGATGAACTGAGAACCCCGGTCAGAGGTGATATGAAGAGGAACACCGTGAATACGGACTATCTCCGAAATAAAAAGGTCAGCAAGGTCTGAGGCAGAGGGAAGTTTGGGCAGCGGAACCAGGTGACACTGTTTAGAAAAACGGTCAACGACAACCCATATAACCGTTTTGCCAGAAGAGAGCGGAAGATCAACAATGAAATCCATTGCGATTTGGGACCAGGGAAGAGCAGGAACAGGTAAGGGACAAAGAAGGCCTGGAGGTTTGCAGCGGGGCGTCTTCATGCGGGCACATATGATGCAGGAGGAGACAAAAGAAGCCACCTCGGCTCGAGCAGACGGCCACCAAAAATGACGAGACAACAGCTCATAGGTCCCTGTCACGCCAGCATGTCCCCCAACAGAGGAATGATGGGCCCAACGGAGGACCTCTGGTCGAAATTGCGAGGGAACAAATAGCACCCCACGGTATTATGAGGAGTTCCAGTAGGGGCTGAGAGTTGAGCATCATGGATACGCTGCATGGTCCCGGTAGACAAGAAGGCTATGAAACAAGACGAGGGTAGAATAGTGTCTGGCTCTACAGAAACAGCAGGCGGTTCTTGAAGACGCGACAAGGCGTCAGCCTTGGTATTCTTAACTCCCGGAACAAAGGAGATAGAAAAATCAAAACGGGAAAAGAATAGGGACCAGCGTGCCTGTCGGGCATTCAAGCGTTTGGCTGAAGCCAGATATGCCAGATTCTGATGGTCCGTATAGATGGATATCTTGTGGGGGGAACCCTCAAGGAGGTAGCGCCATTCAGCTAGCGCCAACTTAATCGCCAGGAGCTCGCGATTACCCGTGTCGTAGTTCCTTTCTGGTGCGGAGAAGCTCCGGGAAAAAAAAGAGCATGGATGAAGAACCCCAGTAGAGGGGGACCGCTGGGAAAGGACCGCTCCTGCAGCTGACTCTGACGCATCAACCTCAATGATGAACGGCTGAAGAGGGTCTGGATAGGACAGGATGGGCGCAGTACAGAATGCCTGTTTCAAGGCAGTGAAGGCGGAGACAGTCTCCGTAGACCAAGAGGACGGGTTACCACCCTTACGAGTAAGGGCTACTATGGGCTGGATGACCTTGGAGAAGTTTTTGATGAAACGCCGATAATAATTGGCGAATCCAATAAAGCGTTGTACAGCTTTGAGAGTCTGAGGAAGAGGCCAATCCTGGACAGCTGAAACCTTGGCGGGATCCATGGCCAGACCCTCAGGAGAAACTATGTAACCCAAGAAGGAAAGACTGGTCTGATCGAAGAGGCATTTCTCCAATTTGGCATAAAGGTGGTTGGAACGCAACCGCTCAAGGACCTGTCGTACATGGACACGGTGCTCAGAAAGAGTATCGGAGTACACCAGAATGTCGTCCAAATAAACGACAACAAATGAGGACAACATATCTCGGAAGACGTCGTTGATGAGGGCCTGGAAGACTGCTGGGGCATTGCGCAAGCCGAAGGGCATGACAAGGTATTCGTAGTGCCCTGAGCGTGTATTGAATGCAGTCTTCCATTCATCCCCTTCGCGCATCCAGACTAGATTATACGCCCCACGTAAGTCCAGTTTGGTGAAGATGGTGGCTCCACGGAGACGGTCTAAGAGTTCCGAGATAAGTGGAAGAGGGTGGCAATTACGGCGGGTGATGTTATTCAGACCCCTGTAGTCAATACAAGGGCGGAGGGTACCGTCTTTCTTGGCCACAAAAAAGAAACCCGCCCCGGCGGGAGAGGAGGACGGGTGGATAAAACCCCGAGCAAGATTGTCCTTTACATAGGCCTCCATTGCGGCAGTTTCGGGAACGGAGAGCGGATACGTCCTACCCCTAGGAGGCATAGTGCCCGGAAGCAGGTCGATTGGGCAGTCATATGGGCGGTGAGGCGGAAGGGTCTCGGCCCGTTGTTTACTGAAGGCCTCAGCCAGGTCGCTGTACGGTTCAGGAACCATTAGGGGGGAATCAGCAGTAAGAGTAGACAGAAGAATGGCGGTACCAGCCACATTCCTAGGGGAAGTGCCGGTGAACTCAAGAGACCCGGAAGCCCAGTTGATCTTAGGGTTGGCGGAGCACAACCAAGGATACCCCAGGATGACCGGGGTATTAGGTGAGGTTATGATATCAAAAATGGTGGATCTGTCAAGATGACTACCTACCCGCAGAGCTAACGGTTGTGTGGACTGAGTAATCAACCCTTTCCCCATGGGCGTTCCGTCAATAGCCAGCACACATACAGGCGGATGCTTGGGATGCAGAGGAACCCCATGCTGTGAGGCAAAGGTAGCATCGATGAAGAGGCCAGAAGCACCGGAGTCGATGAATGCCCGTGTATCTAAGGTGTGACCATCCCAAGAAAGGGCGACTGGAACAGAAAGGTATTGTGTCAGACTGTTGGGGATGGTAGCCGAACTTAGGGAGACTCCCCTATCACCTAAGTCCTGGCGTTTCCCTGTTTATTGGGACATTCTCGTGCAAAGTGGCCAGGGGCTCCGCAGTAGAGACACAGACCAGAGGCACGGCGCCGGGCCTTCTCTTCGTCTGACAGGCGGTAAATACGGCCGATCTCCATGGGCTCTGGACTGGGGTCAGGGACGGCGGGCGGATGCTGGAACCGGGGAGCTAGACGGATAGGAGGACGAGGAACAGGACGACGGTTCCGGTCGCGGTCTCTTTCGCTCCGTCTCTCAGACAACCGGTGCTCCAAAGATGAACACAGCGCCACCAACCCCTTCAGCATGTCGGGTATTAACCTGGTGGTCAGCTCATCCTTAAGACGGTCGTGCAAACCTTTGCGGAAAGCTGCCTTTAGGGCGCTGGCACCCCAATCCGTGTCATAGGCCAACGTGCGGAATTTCACCGCGTACTGTGACAAAGAACGTTGTCCTTGTGTTATCTCCAACAAGGCAGTCTCAGCCTTGGTCTGACGGCCCGGTGTATCAAATACTGCTTTGAAGGCCACAAGGAATGTATCAAAATCTTCCAAGACCGGGGACTGATGGTCCAATAAAGGGGTAACCCAAGCCAAGGCCTGCCCCTTAAGAAGGGAAACCACAAAGGCAATCTTGGCTTGGGAAGAGGAGTAGGAGTCGGGCTGACAGCGAAAGTGCAACAAACACTGATTCAAGAAACCCCGCACGTCGGAAGAGGAACCATCAAAACGTTCAGGCAGGGGAAGACGAGGAAGAGAAGATGAAAAAGCAGGAGCAGGAGGTGGAATAACATGTGCCTGAGCGGGTTTGGCACCCCTGGACACTCCAATCTCATGTTGCATCTGCTGTAGAAGATGCGTAATGGTATCCAGCTTCTGGTCTAACTGTACTATCTGTGTCGCATGTTGACTCAGTACGGCTCCTTGCTGTTGCAGGGCCTCAGACAGTTTGGCGGGGTCGGTAGCCATCAACAAGGAGGGTGGCGCGATTATAATGTCAGATACCCACCCCGGCTCAAGCTCTATTAGCTGAATGCTCCGCTGTCGGAAGAACGACCTATCAAGGATACTGCAACTCCTCCAACAAGGGTTGGTGGAGTGAAGGCTTGAGTGCGTCGCTGGGGAGCGTGGCTGGCATACGCAGGCCCCCTGTAGTGCGTTGTGCTGCGGCCACGGCCGTGTAAAGGTGCTGGCCGCGAAGCCAGATGACCCCCCCCAGTTGAGCCGAAGGAGGCCCAGGATAACGCACTACAGTGAGGACACCCACCACCAACCCCAGGGAACGTCTGTTTCCAACTAAGACAAGGTGAACTCACAGGAGGTAAGTCCCAGGTAGGTAGGGCAGAAACAGCAGAGAGATTAAGAGAGAACAGGGAACCAAGGAACCAGGGACCGATTCCGGGGCATGAGAGGCAGGGAAAAATCTGGACTAGAGAGAACCCAGAGAGCAGGCAAGGACCCCAGGGAACAGACTAGGAGGGAACAGGACCAGGAGACCCTGGAGGACAGACTGACTGCAGAAGGGACAGACAGGGAAACACTGGAGACTGGCTGAATGCAGAGAGAGGAGGCGGGCAGGCACTGGGCACCTGAAGGCAGGCCTGGCTGAAGGGCACTGGATGCTGGCAATAGGCTGCAGGGGTAACAGGCAGAAGGTGATGGAAGCTTGAAGGCTGGCCCGGCAATGGCACCAGGAATCAGGTGCACACAAGATACTGCAGAGAGAGAGCAGACGGAAGGTACTAGGCACTGGGTCTGGAACGCTATAATCGCGCGCCGCACAGAGGCAGCACGTGGCTATAACGGCCCCAAACCCGGAAGTGCGGGTGACAGCTGACGTCACCACGCTAGCGTGATGACACACAGCCGAAACCCGGAAGAGCAGAGGAAGGAGAACCCGCCGAGGGAACGACGGGAAAGGTATGCCTGACAACGGCTAACAAAACTAGGTCTTAAGTTTTGTGCAGTAAGTGAGTCCCTTATCGCAGCTAATGCAGTCCTTTAAATGGTAAAGTGGAGCTTTTTTTTTTTTAATGGGCCAAAACACATATTATTGTAACGGCAGTTCATTACATGGCCCTTTGAATGGCTTACTACACGTTAAAAGACCCGTTGGTGTTTTTTGAGCTTAACGCCTGCCTTTAAATCTACCCCTAGGTGACTCTAAATGAGTGGTGATCAGGTATGTTTTTTCCATTGCTAAATCTAAACTTTCTGTAGTGTAATTTCTTTATTACTATACTAGCATTCTAGGTATGGTTAATGAAAATTACAATAGCCAACGTTATATACAAAGTATCAATCAGAGTTACTAATTTTTATGTGTGCTGAAAATACATAAACACCAAAGATCCTATTGAGTTAAATATCTTAGATGGAAGACCATTTTATACAAATGTATATAAAATATGGGGCAGCTGCTATTTCTGAATAAAGAGCCTCAAAGCAGGTTCTGCACCCTCTTAGTACTTATTCATGAAGTTCTACCAAGTCAAAATGGCTGCTTTGCACCTTTTGTACCAAGTGACGGGATGCACATTAGAATCTTAACATTTGGCTAAATATAAACTCATTCCAGAGGACACAGGAGAAAAACTTGTCCTATTTTAATACCTGCTCCAAGGGTGAAGTAAATAGGTTGTGCACCTTGATGGTGTGTGCCAGGGGAGTTGTGTGCTCATTTAGCATTTTTTTATAGATGGGAGTATAGCAACCTTATTTCGTTCATGTGTCTCACTAATTATAGGAAGCAACAATGCTGTAAAGAAAGTCTGTACTGACATTACTTCAATACACAAGTCTTCTTATATACACTATATCAATTCCACATATAAGCAAGTTAAACTGGGTGAATAAATAAGCAGAATGAGGGGGGGCAGGCATCTCTTTCATTGTGGCCAGTGTGCTAGTGAAGTGTATGTGACAGCGGAGTTGAAGAGAGCTTTGTAGATCAGTGTCAAAATTTGGAAGTGGACTCTGAATGGGATGGGAAGTCACTGCAGGGACTTGCAAAGAGGGGCAGCAGTTGAGCATTGGTAGAGTTAGGCAAATAGGTCTGATAGCAGTATGGATAGACTGAAGTGGAGAGAGGCAGGTTAGTGGAAGCCTGATTAATGGAAGATTGCAAGACAAGAAATGCTTATTGAATGAATGAGAGTTTTGATGATACCTTGAGTGAAGCAGGAGAGAATATGTGCAATGTGACAACAATACTTGAGAGGTATTGGATGTGGAGGATTAAAGAGAGAGAAACTCAGAGATTACCCCTAAGCAGTGTACCAAATGATGGTAGAGTTAACAGTAAGCCTAAAGGTGTGGGGGTTGATGAACTGAGTTTGAGGTAGCAAAGGGATATCCAAGAGGTAATAAAGGAGCATTTGGAAAGTTGGGCAATGGAGAGTATCTGAGTAAAGAGAGGTATACTTCGGTGTTATTGACATAAAGATGATAACAAGTCTTATAAGATTTTATGAGTTTTATCAATGATATAGAAAAGAGAAGGAGCCAAGAACAGAGCCTCATGGGACTATGACTGAAAGGTGTAGGGGGAATTGGGAATCACCTGACAGAGAGAGACGCAGAGAAGGAATTACTTTATAGGTAAGATCTAAACAGTAGCAATGATATGTCTATGAGTAAGCGTTGGCTTTAGCATGAAACACTTAAGACCATCATGGAGTTCTGGACCCATTTTTAGTCTCGCCTCCCAGTGTCTCTTTGTTTTCTCATATTTTTCAATAATCATTAATTTTTTTTATGGAGACAGTGAACACCATCTTTATAGGGGTACTGTAATAGATCTTTATGTGGTTTGGTGCTGTGTCACATATGGAGAAGAGAGTGTCACCAAGGAGATGGTGCTCTCGACAATTACTCAAAGCTGTGAAAAGCTGTGGAAACTCAAGCAGAATTAGAAGGAAGAAGTTAGATTTAGATTTGGCCAACATTTTGGTCAGTACTAGCTTGTTGTAATGTGTGGGAGGGAGGGGGATACAGTGTTGTTGGGTTGGAGAATGAAAGTAAAGTTAATACCTCTTCAGTGACTTGAGTGAGGAGAGATAGTGTAGGGGTAGCAGGAGAGGAGGATATGGGAGTTTTGTGTGTTCATGGTTGAGTTCAAAGATTATGTCTGATGGTGTTTATATTGTTTTTAAAGTACATGTAAAGGTCTTAAGCTGTAAAGGAAGAGGTTCAGGTAAATTTGGTGGAAAGGAAAGCTAAAAAGTACAGAAGAGACATTGCAGGATGGAGGAGAAAGCAACGGTGTTTGCATGAGCACTGATGTAAGTGGATAGAATAAAGTTATAGTGGAGAATGTAAGTGGCTGATCTAGACTAACTCCAGATGGCAGGTGACATATCTGGACATATCTAGTTGTTTTTGTGTAAAAAGGCTTGAACCATTTAAGATGTGTGGTTTTACCGGGTGTCATTTTGTCTAGGATTTCTAAGAGTAAACTGTAATGAGAGATTGCAAAGCTGGGGCAGAAAAAAGTGGAGAAGTATGATAAAAAGGAGTCTAGTGGTTAGGAAAGCTGGGCAGAATCAAGTGGTTAATAATTTACTGATAGTGTTAGTGGATTAGACAGTGATGTAGAAAGGTGAACGAGGCTAAAGGACAGGAGTTGGTGATCAAAAAGAGGAAAGGATTTGATAGTGAACTTAAAGACTGCAAGAGAGTGAGTGAGAAAAGGTTCTAAACATGTCCAATTTTTATGTGTAGGATATTGGGACCACAGAAACTAAAAGAGGATATTAAAGATAGAAACTGAAAAGTTGTGGTGAAGGTAATGTTGTCAACACAGATTTTGAAGTCACGTAGAATGAGGTAAGGTAACTCAGAGAACAGAAAATGTGTGAGCCAAGCAGCACAATGGTCTAAAATTGGTAATGTTGGCTCTGGAGTGCAGTAGATATCAGCGAATAGGAGAAGGGATAAAATAATTTGAATGTTCAAGCCTCGAAGAGAAGGAATGAATGATAAGGGGCAAAATTTTAAATGTAGAGGGAGGAAACAATAAGATACCAATGTTCCCTCCTTGCCTTTTACCAAGTCGTGGAGAGTAGAAGGCACCATACAAATGTGCAGCAGGGGATATAGTGTCTCAAGATGTGATTCATGTTCCAGTAATGGCTAGATAAGTGATGGAGATGGAAAGGCATAAATCATGGATGGCAGTGATTTTGTTGTAGAGTGATCGTTCCTGAGAACACTGTAGAAGGGGAAGGAGGAAAGGGAATACTTATGAATTAAGTTATTAGGATTTGAACATGTGAATTAAGATATTTTAAGAGGTCTGAGGCCAGAGAGGATAGGTATAAGCATAAGGCAGAGATTAGGAGAAATGCCTTCACAAAGCATTAACAGGAGTGAGAGAAAATGTGTATAAGAATTAGCATCGTGGACTTTTCTGGGCTGATGGGATACAAACAATGAATGCAGTAGTGAGGTGCAAAGCCTGACTACTTTGGTTTAAATCATGTGAAAGAGACTGTAGAAGCAGGCTTTTCTACATTGAATCACTGGCTTTTTTTTACCTTGTACCTTTTCTGTATTGCATCAGTATACCTTCTTTCACAGTACCCAACAGAAAGCTCTTTGGACACAGATACAGAGAGCTATTGTCAGCAACCTTAAAGTGTAAAAAAATAGGTGACAGAAAAAAATAGTAAAAAGTATAGGCTATTTGATTTTACATTTTATGTAACTGCAGAATATTTAAAGTGAAAACTAACTTTCACTGTAAACTTTATTTGTTGGTGGCACAATGTGGCACTTTATGTTGATTAGTTCCTGTTCTTGGTTCATATTACGACACACTAAGCTATGAAATGAAGGAAATGATGCAAGGTAAGTACACAGAATTAAATAAAAAGAAGAATATGTTGGAAAATAAAACATTAATTTACTGTAAAATCTCATGTATAATACAATTTTGCCCTGTTATACCTTATGTGAAGTGGAGGTGTGTATTATACACGAGAAAAAAAAATATATTCCCATGTCTGCTCCCCCCTTCTTTAACCTCAATATGCTCCCATATTCCCTTCCCCCTACTCACCCCCTCCGGAGGCATCTGGGACATCTGTGCAGCGGGCAGCATGCTTGCATTTGCCTCCCACATCCCACATCCCATTGTGAAGACCTGTGTTCATTCAAGATAATGGTAGTGGCTGAAAGGACCTGAAGGTCCTGTCAGGGCAACACTGTAGTTTCTGTGTGCTGAGGTCTATGTATTAGATCTTTGGCACTAGAATTATCTTGAATGAACACACGGTTCCTCACAGGGGGATGCAGGAAGCAAATGCAAGCATTCCGTCTGCTGAGCCAATATCCCAGATGCCTCTGAAGAGAGTGAGTAGAAGGAGGGAAGATGGGAGTATATTGAGGTGGGTGGATGGGGGGAAGCAAACAAAAAAATACATTTTTTGGTGGATAGAGGAAGTGAAAACAAACTTTTGTTTTCCCCTAAAATGGTGGGTATAATTTTCACCTGCGTATTATACACAGGTGTGTATTATACCTGAGATTTTATGTTAGCTTTGAGTGTCTACAAGCCCATGACATCAGTTTGGATTATATCTTTAGACCACAGTCATCCAACATTCAGCCTTAGGCCAAAAGCAGCCAATCTGAGCCCAAGGTTTGGTCTGTGCGAGTTCTTAACCAATTTATTTTTTTACCTAATTAACACATGATGCAATAGTCCAGTAGGGACTAACCACTTGTCTGCCACTAAGATTATTTTACTGACACCCTACGGTTCTCGATATTAGTTTAGTCTATTTCATTGACTTGACCAAAATTGAGCAATATCTAGTACTTGGCCTACAAATGAGCATGTTTGCATGACCAAAGTTGATTACTTTTACATTGATTTTTAATTATTAAAAAGTTATTATTCATCATTTCTATATATAAAAATTGTAGTGGCCCTCACATATGAATTTCTGCTCATGTGACCCACATGTGAAAAAAAAAAACATAGATGCCCCTGCCTTAGACAGATGTCTGGTTGACTACAGTTCAATAGCTCCAACAAACTGACAAACTATATTCTAAGAGTTGATGGATTAGAAAGAACTGAGGTAATTCTGAGCAAACTTTCTATTTTTTCCTCTTCCTTCAGTTTTCTTTGATGAGAGCACCCTCTACCTGCAGCAGAGGTTGTTCCCTCTGCAAAGTATCATCATAGACATCTGTCTGTGCGTCTCACTCTTGTTTATTCTCTGTTCTCTGTTCAGCTGAACAGCAGGTGCATACTAACAAACATATACACACACAGATTAATGTAGTAAGAGAAACTAGAGTAATTGTGGGGCAAATCAACTGCACCATAGGGAACATATAAATATTCCTATTTAACCCTATGACTACCAGAGGGGTATCCAAAGCATTGTAAAGTGATGTGTTGGATACCCCTTGGCACTCAAAGAGTTAATTTAACATTTTAAGCCCTTGAATGGTTGTACTGACTGCTTTGCAGTGCACTGGAGATCTCTCCAGTATTCAAGTGGTTAATCGGCCACTATCACCTACAAAATGGTAATTTGAACAAGCTTTCAAATTGACACGTGTTGTATTAGACATTTTAATTTAGAGCATGGAATTATGTAGATTTAGAACTTACACTAATTCAGGTACTTCCTGTCTTTGAACTAATTTACCTTCCTCTAGCACTGACATTTCTCAGCAATGCATAGCTCTCTGCACTAGCACTGAAAGGGTTAAGTGTCTTTGAGTGCAGGAGGAAAAGGTAAGGATAAAACAGGAAGGGTTCACAGCATGTCTTATTAGCATAAACTGTTAACAGCTTCTGGCCTCTAGAGCTTTTAGACTGAATATCTGCAATGCTTCATGTCTTTTTTTACAGCACAGAGAAAAAATTAATTAATAATGCAGCAAGACAGAACTATTACAAGGTTTTGTTTTCTGCACAGATGTAACCACAGGGTGGCGCTGTTTAGATACTTTTCAGTGCATGCTTTGAAAAAGAAGGGAAGGAGAAAACCATATGTTTTCTGTGTAGATCTAGTCAACACTAAAGCAAGATAAATAGATGCGACTAGGCATGGGGGAGCACCTAATTTGCTTTCCTGCAGGAATTTCATAGGAATTTGTACCATTTTTCCATGTTTTCTTGGAATATTCTGCTGAAAGGAAAATGTATCAAAAAGGAACAATGGTACTGGAGGAAGATTAAGCAATTTATTTCAATGGGCTTAGCTTTCTGACACTTAAGAATGCAAACGTATACACAAAAACGCATGCATGCACACACAGACATCACACATGCATATATTCAAACTTGCGTGTGCACCCACACATACCTTTTACAACATCTCCAGGCCCCAGTTGCTTACCCTGGGGTTGATGGAGGAAGATTAAGCACATTGACTTCAATAGGCTTAGCTATCTGACATGCTCATCAATGCATATGTATATACACACAGAGAAACATCACATTCATATATATGCAAACATCCATGTGCACCCTCACTTTCTGACATCTCCAGACCCCAGTTGACTTACCCATGAGTTGTGTCTTTCATTTTAACAATGAAGTATCTGCTAAGGTGACCACATATCCCACAGAATCAAAGCAACCCTGCAATGTGTGTATTTTATAAGTGTCCCTGATTTAAAGGGATATGTGGTCACCTTAGTATCTGCTTTTGTGGCCTGCTCTGCATGCTCAGGCAAGTGGAGAGCCTCAAAAATAGACACTCTCTTCTACGTAGCTGATGACAGAGTAAACAGTCTTCTCACAGAAGGCCAAACCTTCTAGTTTCTGGTGATTTCTTCTTGTGGAGAAAGTCTTCGTCTGTCACCTGTTCCTAAGAATGGCACCCAAGACTGTGTGACACTCATTTAATCCCTTTTATACTGGTCTCCAGTGCATTGTGAATAACTGCAATGGAGACCTTTCTAGTGGGATTGAATACAATATAAGACCAAGAACCCACTAAAAACACATCTGTTTAATGAAGCGTTGTGCTATCATAGAAGAGAATTAACACTTCCTACTAATACCCCTCCTTTGCTTACTGTGGCCATATGTATGGCATGTATGTTTATAATAAGGAAATTAGGAGGATTAACACCTATTAGCCCCCAGAAACGAGATAACAACTTTAATCAGAACCGGATGTCATGTCTGTGGAGGCGGACATGAAGATTGATAGTATGGCCAGATGACCTCAAGCTCTCCCCATTGAACATAGTAATACTTAAAATGTAAAAAAAATATGTTGTAAGGTTTATCCCCCTGAGTAAAACAAGGGTACTCCCACTGCTAAGACGTTTTTTATTCAAAAGTTATTGTAGCTTGAACTTGAATTTTTAGGTGCAGTATCACAGTGGCTTGAAATTGTACAGTGACTCTATTGCTACACCATTCTATGGACAGCTCTGGTCTGTAGGCCATAAATCTCCATTGGATGATGTAGCAACAGTGCCACTGTACAATTTCAGGCCACTGTGGTACTGCACCAAAAAATGTTCTGGTTTGAACTGTACTAACTTTTGAATAAAACACCTCTCAGCAGTGGGAATTCCCATGTTTTTCTCAGGGGGATAAACCCTACAACATGTTTTTTTTTTTATATTTTAAGTATTACTAACCCTTTAACTATTTAAGGACCAGAGAGGGCACTGTAACCCTTTCTGGTCCTAAAAGGTATAAGTAGACTAATGCACTCTGATTCAGTTTGAAAAAACTCCCAGAAACTGTCACATCTGCCTCCATGGGCATGACATATAGGACCAATTGAAGATGTTATCTCCTGAAGAAAGACATGGGAACTGTTCTGGTGGGATACTAGTAGGAGTTTTAGTTATCCTAAGCTTCTTATTATGAACAGATAGAGAGATAGATAGATAGATAGATAGATAGATAGATAGATAGATAGATAGATAGACAGATGCTCATAATAAGGAGATTAGAAGAAAAACCATGTCCCAATAGCAACCCCACCCCCCAGAACATCCTAATGGCCTCTATCTATCTATCTATCTATCTATCTATCTATCTATCTATCTATCTATCTATCTATCTATCTATCTATCTATCTGTCTGTCTGTCTGTCTGTCTGTCTGTCTGTCTATCTATCTATCTATCTATCTATCTATCTATCTATCTATCTATCTATCTATCTAGTTAGCTAGCTAGCTATCAACATTTTCTTCGTTTTTTTAAAGATTTAATGATTACTCTGCTGAGAATATAAAGGATACACCCACAAACGCACATATGGTGCAGGAAGATTGAGTTTGTGTTGGCTACAACTAAACCCACTGGATGTGACCACTAAGGATGTATCTTTAATATTCCCAGTAGAAAAACACTAATTAAATCATTAAAGAATACAAAAAGAGAGAGAGAGAGATGCCTGTCAACAGATTGCAATGAATATGTCCAAATAAAACCAAAATCTGGAATCAAGGGAAGAATCATCCCACTAGCCAAACCAAGACAATGTTGTCAAACACCTACGCAGAACCAGGTAGGTGAATCCTGAGCATCCAGGTGGAGAAACAGATGAATCCTCCAACAAAGGATTACTGAGCTAGATGCTGGGGAGCAAGGCTAGGGAGCGGAGCTATTGAGCGTGGGTTGCCAACGATGGGGCTGTGCTGCGGCTCAGCCGCCTATAGGTGCTGCCCGAAAAGCCAGATGTAGTGGTCCCCAACAGAGGAGCTGCAGAGCAACCCCGGATAACCCCACCCAAGACAAACTATACTAAGTATTCCCCAGGGAGAATAGGCAAACACTCCAAACACGAACAGAGGGACTCACTCAGGATCACAGGTGTAGATAGGTCCCCTGCGACTGTAACAATGAATCCCACTCTCAGGAACAAATGGAGATAAGGTCAGTGGAGGTCCGGGTTATACACAGACAGGAAACCACAGGACAGAAGGGGCAAGCAGTAGAGAGGTCAGGCAGCAATCTGGGTCATACACAATCTGGATACAACTGGATAGAAGGGGCAGGCAGTAGAGAGGTCAGGCAGCAATCCGGGTCATACACAGGCTGGATACTACTGGACATAAGGAGCAGGCAGTAGAGAGGTCAGGCAGCAATCTGGGTCATATACAGGCTGGATAATACTAGGCAGGATCAGGATACAAGGCAAGATAAGGGACGCTATAATAACGCGTCAGGGGAAGCCAGGAAGAGGCTTACATAGCCCAGGACCGGAACAGAGATGAGAGTGAGGCGTGGGTGCCGGCTGGATCATAGAGAGAAGTGTGCAGAGTGATCTGCCGGCAATGGGCATGAGCGAAGATCCAGGACTTGGAAGAGAGCGAAGAAGACGTGGCTGGCCCAGACCTACTATCCTGAAGCAGAAAAGAACTGTGCGAAGGTAAGCAGCATGACAAATGTTTATTATAATAACAAATACAATAAATAACAAAATAAATATAATTACAATCATCCACAGTTCCTCACTAACATCTTCACTACCAAAACAAAGTAACTAGTCTAAATAACTAATATAGTGTAGACTAATAACCTCATATCACATCACACTGAGATTGTGTTGGCCAAAGCCACAACTTAACCAAATGGGTGTGACCAGTCCACTTTGGCTGAAATGGGAGCTCTTCAGATGGTGGGTCTAGGTAGCTGGTACAGCACAGTAAATGGCCAGGGGAGTACTGGGTAGGAAGTTCTATATTCATATGGTGGAAAGTAGACTACTAACTTTTCCACCAGCGGTAAAGAGTAGAACAGCATCCTTCCCTCACTCCCTGTGTTAGTAAGTTTACTTTGTTAAGTTAGTTTTATCTATCTTTTGGCAATGTAGGATGTTTTATTGTCATTTTCCACCTAGCTAGCATTCTGATGTGAGATTCGGTTATATTTTGTAGTTCATCTAGGTAATTAGTCTATGCTAGGTTAATGTTATTTATTCTAGTTAGTTGTTTTTGTCAGTGATGATGTTAGTGAGGATGATTGTAATTATAGTTGTATTGTTATCTATTCTATTTGTTGTTATAATTAACATTTTCTTAGCTTGGCAGGTGGGATGATTCTTCCCTTGGTGCTAGATTTGGCTACCTGTTTTGTGGACATGCTTATTGCAATGTGTTGACAGGCATTGGTTAAATGTATTCCCATCTGATCTATAGCCTATAGATATACAGAGGCTATGGTTGTTTTGTTTTATGTTTTGTATGTTATGTGAGTTTAAAACTGTTCCTGTATCAGGGAAAAATAGAGTTATGTCACAGCCTTATTTACCTCCATGAAGGTCCTGTGTTATTTCATTTTAGGATTGTTAAGAAGGGGATTTAAGGGGTTGTACCCAAATATTGCCTCTCTAAGTCATGCCAAATCTGACCCTGTTGAGTCCCCATACTGTAGAAAACTCAGGATATCCCAAAACAGGATTTAAAAAAAATGCTTTATTTAATCTAGTTTTGCACCCCAAATCTGTTATAGATACATAAGTGTAGACCACGGCTGAGCAATACATGGACCTCTCACTGCTGTTGGACTACAATCTTCATCATTTAACAGCTGAGGATGATGAGAGTTATGATACAATAAAAACTTAAGGGCCTAGTGTCACGGTTCCCAGGAATAAACCAGGAGTTAGTACGGTAAAACAATCTTTTATTAGAATAATACCAGTAATGCACGTAAACAGATAACACACAGAGGGTGATCAAAGAGGCAAGCACTGTATCAGAAATAACAGTCTGCTAATAGATCCACCACACTGTGTGAGACTAGGCCTCAGCCCACTGGAGCCTCGAGGTAATTTGGAACACCCAAAGGACTAGTACTGACTCAGCCTGCAGTCAGTCTAGGACCCAGATAGAGCCCCAGGTCTGCACTAGGATGGGTGTCTGTGGAGCAGGGACCAACACACGGAGGAAACAGACAGAGCCCTCTAGTCAGCACCAGAAAGGATAGTCAGACAAACCGAGTCATACACGGAGCGGGTAGTCAGCCACAGCCACAGGTTTGCACCAGATAGGATATCCACTGAAGTGTTGGTATGCTGGAAGCGCAGTGGACAAAGCCCCAAGTCAGACAAGCCTGGTTATACACGAAGCGGGTAGTCAACCATTGCCACAGGTTTGCACTAGGAAGGATGTCTAAGCCAAATCGGAATGCACAAGGAGAATGGTCAGACAGAGCCACAGGTCAACACCAAAATGGATGGACAGACAGGTCAGGTCATACACAGTTCAGGTAGTCAGCCAGACCCACAGGTCTGCACCAGATTGGGTGTCCACTACACAATGGGAGCAGACAAAAGTGTAGTCAGGCAGAGCCACAGGTCAGCAAAAGAATGGATGATCAGACAAGCCAGGTCATACAGAGAGCCCAAGGGAAACAGAACTGTTTTGTACAACAACGCAAGGGCAACTGAGTCAGGACTCAGTCTGCCCTTTAAACCCCTACTCAGGAAGTAGGTAGGAAGAGATTACAGGAAGCCAACACATAAAACAGAGGCCTGCTGCATGCTTGAAGCCTTGCGCCTGCAGATGACGCTGAAGCCAAGGTAAGCTGTAACACCTAGATTTAGTAAAGTTCAGAGCTGAAAATGTCAAAATGTCCTGTTGGAGTTGTATCAAAGGCACAAAGACAGTATTCACTAAAGTGTTTTAAAGATCACATCACCATCAGTCCGACAAAAATCTGCCCACATCGACTTTCACCTGACAGGTTTGCAAATTTTCACTCATCACATAGAAATGGCTTATTTTCATATGGAAATGGAGCATAATGATTAATTCCCTATGGAAATGCAGGATAATGAGACAGTTTCATATGCAAGGGTTGTGTTGATATGTTAACGTGGCACTGCAACACGTTCACTAAACTCCGATAGCAGCCTCTGACTATCTGTGGGCAAGGGGAAATGGCTGGAAAGGGTCACAAGTCTGGGGGCCAAGCAGTGTATATGGAGTTCTATGGCTACCAGTGGGCAAGCGAACAAGGCTGGGGGCAAATGGTAGCCACGAATGCCCATAGATAATGCCTGACTCCCAGCGTTGTTCCCTTGGGAGTGCACAACATGTATCATATATGCTACAGAGCTAAGGGGATAATTTACTTACTTTTTTACCCTTTGAGTGCCACAGAGATGAGGAATTCACATCTCTATGGCATTCAAAAGGATAAGGGAGTGATGCTGTCCATGGTGCTGAAATTGCTCTCTCCATTTCCCTACTGACCAAGTGGGGCAGCAGAGAGAATGCTCTTAAAGGGATAGTAATACTTAGTTTTATCTTTATTTTATTTTGTAGGCATTAAAAATCATGAAGAATAATATAAGTCTTATCTCTCAAACCTTTATGGTTTAAGAGATATTCACAAGCAAAGTTTCCCCCTCTCGCCCCTTTTTCCTAGTGTAAGCCATCTCTTCTCAGATGTGAATCTGGTTGTAAGACCAGACAAATAACATCAGGGGACAATCTTCTTTGTGTGAAAACAATGAAAGCCCTTCCCCCCTTGACAAGTTTTTCAGCTTTTTCCCTTATCTTAATTGAAGATTGTCCCTTTCTGCAGTCTACCTGGACACCTCACTTCTGATCTGGCTGAACGGGGGGGGGGGGATTCTTTGCTTGTGAATATCTCTTAAACCATAAAGGTTTGAGAGATAAGACTTATATCGTTCTTCATGTTTTTTAATGCCTACAAAATAAAATAAAGATAAAACAAAGTATTACTATCCCTTTAAACTTCAGAATTGTAGTGGTGTTGGTGATGTGTGAAGAGAGGACATCCCTTCCACATCGACAGCACTTCGACAATCCTGTATGCTAATAGGGACCTTCTCTACCCTTTGCATTCATAAATTTTCGTGAATATGTTGATGTGTGTGTACATCAAAATGTTGAAGTGTTTCAAACACCGACAAAATGATATAGCCACAACATCGACCTTTAGTGAATCTAGGCCAGGGTGTTTTTACTCAAATCTCAGGGTGAAGGGACAAATTATCAGGGTTAGAAGTGTTCTGTGTTACCTACTATATGATTTGTTCCTATAAAATGTTTAGTCTCTACACTGGTGCCATTTGGTCCAGAAAGACAGGGGGTTCTGCTTGTCTTTTTTGTGTTTAAGTAGTGAGATCTCTATGTAGAATGTTAAAGATGTCTCGTGAAGCATCTCTGGTTTAGAGCAAGCAGGTACACATTGCATAAAATCAACATTATGGGAAGCTTTAAGGGATAATATTTTCAAAGATCTCAGGGTCACCTCATCTTGAAAGTTCTAAGCTACAACAACTTGTGCTACAGGTTTTCCCACCCCTGGCCAAAGCACATGCAAAACAGGAACAAAAATGCATCACCATTAGTGTTCTAAAGCTTTGACTCTTTCTGATATGATGAGGGCAAAAAATGTAATTGGATCGCTCTGACTCTTTGCCTTTTCTATGACTGAAATCAGGAACAGAAAAAAAAAATGAAGAAAACTTATTTGCAGATACCCATATCACCACCAGAGGGAGATTTAGACTTACACATTAAATAACAAAACAGTCGTTTATTGGAAGCAAGTTAGATTTATTTTACAGATCATTCCTTCAGGTTGCTTTAAAATTTCACCCATGAGCTTGGCAATTGGCATTTCTGCAGAGAGCACCTCCTTTTTGTGGTCAGACTTTACAAGATCACTGCAAGATTAACCACGTTCTATCTACCTGATATGTTATATCTCCTGTAAAACAAAGAAGAAAATCGTGATGGTCAGATCATTCTTTATTGATGCAATAGGCAGATCATTTATACAATTTTCCATAATGTTGAATGAATACTGTATTTCTTTTTCTTGATGACGCACACACTGAGGCTGATTACCTAAGATGAACTGGAGCCATTCTGGAGCAAACCAACTGCACCACAAGGGACAAAACATTTCCATAATTTCAGCTAGGTCTCTAATGCATTACTCCCCAATTAGTGCATCAGCCTCACTGTATTCCATAGCCATTGGTCAAATTTCATCTAAAACTTCTTTACAAACACATCTTAACTTTGTCCTCCTACTGCTCCATCTCATATCCTCTTGATTACTATAAATTACTGCTCCATCTCATATCCACTTGATTACACTTGTCCTCCTACTGCTCCATCTCATATCGACCTGATTACTATAGATTACTGTTCCATCTCATATCCACTTGATTACACTTGTCTTCCTACTGCTCCATCTCATATCCACTTGATTACTATAGATTACTGCTCCATCTCATATCCACTTGATTACACTTGTCCTCCTACTGCTCCATCTTATATCTACTTGATTACTATAGATTACTGCTCCATCTCATATCCACTTGATTACACTTGTCCTCCTACTGCTCCATCTCATATCGACTTGATTACTATAGATTACTGCTCCATCTCATATCCACTTGATTACACTTATCCTCCTACTGCTCCATCTCATATCCACTTGATTACTATAGATTACTGCTCCATCTCATATCCACTTGATTACACTTGTCCTCCTACTGCTCCATCTTATATCTACTTGATTACTACTGTTTCACACTGTGATGGAGGCATCTTTAGCTGACAAAAACATTGTTCTGCAATGTGGTTGACACCCCTTTGGTACTCAAACAGCTAATAATGTTCCCTATATTATCCAGCATGCCTCCCCATTACTTGGGTACTTGGCTCTGTGCCTCCTTAGCACTGGGAAGAAGCTTGGTCTAACACAGTGTCTCTCTGCCATAACTACTTTATTTTAATGATGGGCATAGAGTCCCATCCTGCTTCAAAGAAATGGAGCACTGGGATAAAGAAATAGACAATATGAAAGACTCAAATAACAGAGGAGGCAGCAAATTCATTTGAGGGGGTCACACTACAAATACAAGGGGCAGGGATGGTGTATAAGACATAAGACATTATTAACCTATGCTATGATTTTTTTGCAAGGTCCGTACAAGGATCTCTTTGATAAGCTTTTCATTCCAAGGCTTGAGCAAATGACTAGGGACCACCTATTAATATTAGAGGAAAGGAGGTTTCAACTTCACCAGAGGAAGGCATTTTTAAGTAAGGCTTGTTAAATTGTGGAATTCCTTGTCCAAGCATGTGGTAATGGCAGATACAATGGATATATTTATGAGAAGGTTAGATGCATTTCAAGCAGAAGGGAACATACAGGGTCTGTACTGTGTAGTAGCAGGTAAAAATGAATGTTCTGGTAAACAGAGTAATATTTAGGAGTCAGAAGGCTTATATAATTATTGTTTGGTCCTATGGTTATCAGTGAACAGTGGAACAAAGCTAAGGTGTCAGACAATGTATTTGTGATTCTGTAACTACCAGTGGACAGTGGAATGAGGCTCGGGTTTTAGACAGTGTGTGACTACCAGTGGACACAGGAATATCCCTCCCTTCCACTGCATCTTCCCATATGGGCAACTCATTGCTTATTTTGCTAGTACATACTGAGACAATAAAAATTAATACCTTTTATTAACCTGGGTACATTCTATGTGGATGTTGCGGCAATCTCTACTGCATTGTAGAGAATTGGGCCATATGCACATAGTAAATGTGGAGCAATTCTGGTGCAAGCCAACAGCACATAGGAAGTAACTATAAAAGAAAACAAATTCCCATTGACCTTTCTAGCATATTGAGTGCTAGAAAGGCCTCCAGTGAATTGTTAAACAATGTGTTGGAGATATCACTAGCATTCAAGGTGCTAACAAAAGAGTAACAACCCCATTTAAAACAATATACATTTTTATTTGTCCCCTATGATGCAGCTGGTTTGCTCCCGAATTTTCCCACTTTTGTTGATGAGTTTAGCCCGGTATGCTGGTATTAATAATAATGCAATGGGAATAGTAGATTGATAATCAAGAATATACCTAAAATCACACTGTCACTTTGCAGCAAACAGGAAATTTGGAAAGAAGTTTAAAAATCACCTATATTTATTATGTTATGTTAGCCATTTTTTATTTAAAACAATAGGGTATGAGATTGGTAGTTTTAGTTTCTAGAAAGTTTATGCAGCTAAGCTAGTACTTCCTGCTAGGAAGTGGCAGTTAGTAATATGGAGAAGTGAGACATGATAGTATCCAGGGGTGTATTGTAACGGAATACAAGCTGGTATTCCATCATGTGTTTGTATATATATATATATATATATATATATATATATATATATATATATATATATATATACTCCCAACCATTTCCCCACTCTTTTTCCCTGCACCCAGCTTATAACACCTTCTCTCTTTCTACCTACAACCCTTTGGCAGTGAACTTGGAGTCAATCAGTTTAAATGTGCATTAACTTCACTGTATCACAATCTATAAACTCTGATTAATGTACTGTTTACATTGCTGCAGAGGCATAAGCTATCACCTCTTAACCTCTTAACTTACAGTTATTAACCCCTTGTATGTCAGAGCTGCAGAACAACCTGTTATTCTGTGGTTAACCCCGTAAGTGTCTCCAAGGGGTTCAACTTATTGCATAGGAATTTGTGACTCACTAATTAACCCACTGAATGCTAGAGAGGCATAATTCATCAGTGATTAACTCCTTGTATGCCAGAAAGGTGCATACAAGGGGTTAATTGCCAATGAATTATGCCTTTCTAGCATACAAGAGGTTAATCGGTGAGGTACACATTCATGTGCACCTATGAGGCATTCAAAGGTTTAGTCAAAGAAGAACACATTACTGTACACCTCTGTCATACAAGGGGGTAATAACTTAGAATTCCTCTCTATAGCATACAGTGAGTTAAGGGGTTAAAACATGATCATTATGCCTTTCTAGAAAGGCATACAGTGGGTTAATCAGAGTTTAAATATTGCAGCAGGGTGAAGTTAATATACATTTAACCTGTTGGGTATTTAGGACCCAGAAGCTCTGCCTGCTCATGCACTGAAGTAGGACACACCTAGCAGGCAGGCTAGTCAGCCTTGGGGAGGGAACAGATACCTATGACAGGATACCATCTTTAATGCTACATTGCCTCTGATGATGGAGCTGGGCCTCACATTCACAACATTGTGGGGCAGTCACATGAGATCATATGAGCTCCTCTCCCAGCTCAAAACCACATGGCCCACCTGGAGAACCGTGATACCCCTACAGGATAATCCTCCCCTGTGCATGCCCAGCAGATTTGCATTAACCAACAGGTAGATAACGCTATTTAGCTAATAAAATATTGTTTTAAATAACAATGTATAACATAAATATAGTTGGTTCTGAAACATCTTTCAAAATATCCTGTTACAAAATGACAGATCCACTTTAAAGGGATAGTAATACTTAAAATGTAAAAAAATGTGTTGTAGGGTTTATCTCCTGAGTAAAACAAGAGTACTCCCACTGCTGAAAGGTGTTTTATTCAAAAGTTATTAATTTTCAATGTTGAATATTTTAGGTGCAATATCACAGTGGCTTGAAATTGTACAGTGGCTCTGTTGCTACACGATCCTATGGACAGCTCTGGTCCCGGGACCATAAATCTCCATAGGATGGTGTAGCAACAGCGCCACTGTACAATTTCAGGCCACTGTGATATTGCACCTAAAAATTCTACTTTGAAAATTAATAACTTTTGAATGAAACACCTTTCAGCAGTGGGAGTACTCTTGTTTTACTCAGGGGGATAAACCCTACAACATCTTTTTTTTTTTACATTTTAAGTATTACTATCCCTTTAAATACTGTTTAGTTCTTTAGAAGGCCAAAGTTCAACAACTTTGTCATAGAATACTCACTACATTCACCCCATAAGACATGTAACATTTACATAACATGGTATCTTAAGGGTTATCAACTAATTAAATCAGTTGTGCATTTATCTACATATACTCCTTGAGTCTGAAGTACAAAGAAGAACTGGAAAAATTCAGGGCCAAGCCAATTGCAGTGGACGGTACAAATACATTACTCATCATTTCCTTTCTGAATACTCCCCCTTGTATTTGTTTGCAATTTTTATATTAGTGATGTATTGAATGCTGTATGAGTATCCATTGTCAGACCAATATTGCACACCGCAAAGCTTATTGATGATAAGCTATAAAAAAATTGAATAGTTGCAGAAAGATCAGGTCAGAGGACAAGTAGCCAAGGATGGATAAAGCCCTTCTCAGTGTGAGCCATGAACCACCCATGTCTTTGCAATCACTGTCTGTCTACATGAGCTGTTAATTACATTATATTGATTCCATGTTAAAACAGTAAAACACCCCTCCCCCTACAACTTCTGCATTATTCGTTTTAGCTATCAGAAGGAATAATGTACCAAAGGCTGAAGGCCATAAGTGCAACACATCTTGTTTTTTTTATATTTTACTTCATGAAGTGTTTGATACATACCTAGAATCTAAATAGTTAATTAAATAGAATAGTACATAATACATGTTATTTCTCATTTTAAGTACAATAAATAACACTTACTAGTTCTCATTTTAGCAAATAATGATCTAAGTCTCTTCCACAGTAAGGGCAGGCACAGCATGATTATTCCATGGCATCCATGGCAAACTGAAAAGGTATAACTACTTACTAGTCACTAGAAATTAACCATCTGAGTGCCAGAGGGATGTGCAACACAGGGCAGCACACAGAAACAAGTCAGTTGTGCATACATTAGCTCAGATAATAAATTGATTTGTAATAGCTGTATTAATCCAGCTTTAGTAATAGAAAGATATGAATACTTTGGTATTTGGGGATTTTTTTAATTTATTTTGACTAGCAGATTATACTTTAAAGAGACAGTAATGTCTGAATACTAATTCATTGCTGATTTTTTATTATACTTTTTTATAGCAAAATGTACAAGTCTAAGTGTCCTTAACCCCTTAGTGACCGGGCGTGTGCGCACGCGGCCGGGACTTAACGCCCACTGAATATTTTTCTTTCATTGACAACTTCCTGGATGTACATGTACATCCTCTGTCACTAAATGATAGTTTTTGTGGGACATACATGTACGACCATTATCGGGAAGTGATTAATGTTGTATTCTTTATTTAATTTTATTTTAAAGTGTTCCCTTCCTGCCCCTTTTACTTTTGTCACGATGTCTCCCCTCAGATCTGAAATCCGGTCACTTGACAAGACAGATCACAATGAGGGACAATCTTCTGTCTGTCAGTATAAGGAAAATCCTAACCCCCGTGACAAAGTGGGACAGAGTTTTCCTTATGCTCGTACAAGACTGCCCATCATCTCGATCCATCCTGACCGGCTTTCTTCTCTGCAGGAAGTAAGCGTGAAGGGATGGGAGGGGAACACTTTAAAATAAAATTAAACGAAGAATACAACATTAAGGACACTTAGATTGGTATGTTTCGCTATAAAAAAAAAAGTATAATTAATACTAAACAATGTCTTAACATTCAGGCATTTCTATGAGGGATAGAAATGCCTGAATGTTAAGACAAAAGAGAGATCAACTCTCTTCCTCAAGTCAAGCAGTACTGAATCACAACATTTGTTCAATGCAGTGCAGAGTTCTAAGTTTAAATAAGAATCTAGAATGTAACAGGGAAAGCATGGAGATCCCGCTACTAGAGATTTCTATTATCACTGCTTCCTCTGGTCAAACACTATTTATTGTCCACTCCAGAGCTTTCCCTACTGTATCCTTGTTTCTTATGTAACATTGCATTGTTTTGAACAATTTTGTGATTTAATACTGCTTGACCTGAGGAAGACAGCTGACCTCTTGAAAGCTTGTCTTAAAATATTTATTTATTTTTTATTTATTTATTTAGAAAATGTTTTACCAGGAAGAATACATTAAGATTTCTCTTGTTTTCAAGTATGTCATGGAGTGTTTACAGCAAAGAGCTGTATATTTGCACAAATATACAGAGGCATTATATATATACACTAGTATAAAAGCCCGTGTACACGGACCAAAGTGCCACCCAGCGGCCTCAGCTGCTGCCCTGGAGCCGGGAGCGGAGACAGCCGGTGGGCTGGGAGCGATGTTTTGACAATGTGTAATCTTTATTTCTGTATGTCCTTTATTTCTGTATTTTTGTACCCAGCACTGTGAAGCCTTTTTCAGATTAAATGTTCAATTAATTAGCTCTTGTCTCTGTTCTCTAATATGAACTCACTACTCTGAAGGAAGCTCAGGTAGAACATGTTACTAAAGGGTTAATTCTATATGTCTGATTACTGTAATTCTGTTGTGTCTGGGGTAACCTAAGACACCCAGATATAAAGTCTTGGTGGTGGCAACAAATTGTAGTACTGGGGTGATAGTGAAGGAGGGATTTCAGGGGTTAATTTGGTGGTTTCTAGGAATAGTAACAGGTAATCAGGGATCTGGTGTTGTTAACACTTTCACTCACATACTCTTCCCACTGTCTCAGCAGGGCCTATAGCCCTTGCTTGTGACAGATATACACACATACACTAAAAATGTTATGTATGCTTGCATTTCATTTTTAGTTATAAAGAAGCAGTTATTTTTAAGGATTTTAAACTGGGAGAAGATCTGATTTTTGCAGGTAAGTTATTCTAGGCTTTCGGAGCTCTGTAGTAAAAGGTAGAATATAAACTTAGTCCAAATAAAAAGGTATTACCATATACCAAGGTACTTGTATCTTTATATTAGCTTGATGCGCCTGTCCCTTGTACATTCTCCTTTCTGTATACAAGTAATCAGTGTCACAAATAAATAGTGTTTCATATTGACCTGGAAAGAGTATACATATCTGCAGCAAAGTTAAGAATCTGGATGGAAGAGTTTTGTTATATAAAACAAGACGAGTCGATCGGGGGGATGATTGTTATATACAAATATTTTCAAGGTCAATGCCACTAACTTAAGGGAAAACTCTTTTTTCAAAGGGCTGCATAAACAAAATAAAAATACAAACATTGGGGAATTTACAAGGATAAGAAAAAAAAATATTGTCTTTCTGTCTAAAGTAAAGAAATACTTTTCTCAGACGTGGAATTATTTGCCTCATGAAGCTGTGTTGGCAGATACTGCAGATTTATTAAAATATTATCGGATATCCTTTTATCTAAAGACAATACAAATATATATTAAAAATGGTTTCAGCACAGGTAGAATGTTCATACCGGGGTAATATGATTGCAATTTTGGTGTCAGGAAGGATTCATTTTGCCCCACCTTAGGGTAAAATTGGCAATGTCTTTATCGTGTTTTTTTCCTTGCTTTCTTGATCAATAAAGGGAACTGGCAAAGGATGATGTTCATAACTCTTGCCTTTGTTCACCCTTTTAAAAGTAGTAGCAATGTATTTTGGACAACATATCAGTATAGCCACACGCACTTTCATCAGGAAGGGGAACTATACCCTACAAGTAAGGTGCTCTAACATGGGGGTAACCAACCCTGGCTCTCAAGAGCTACCAACAATGTACATTTTTAGATATCCAAACTGGAGTACTACTAATTAGTAGTTCTATCACATAAAGGGATAGTAATAATTAAGATGAAAAAAATATATGTTGTAGGGTTTATGTCCCTGAATAAAACAAGGGTACTCCAACCACTGAGAGATATTTTATTAAAAAATTAAAACTTTAATTTTTTTAGGTGCAATATCACAGTGGCCTGAACATTTACAGTGGCATGTTGCTATACCATCCTATGGAGATTTATGGTCTACACACCAGAGCAGCCCATAGGATGGTATAGCAACATCGCCACTGTAAATGTTCAGGCCACTGTAATATTGCACCTAAAAAAATTCAAGTTTGAGCTGTTATAATTTTTTAATAAAATATCTCTCAGCAGTGGGAGTACCTTTGTTTTCCTCAGGGGGATAAACCCTACAACATATATTTTTTTTACATTTTAAGTATTACTATCCATTTAATGCTCTATCTATGATCATTCAAAGATGTCTTGAAAAAATGCACAGTTGGTAGCTCTTGAGAACCCAGGCTATATACCTCTGGTCTAACACATTAACTTATCTAGGCAGATGTTGTTCATACAATGTTAGGTGTATCTAGCTATATAATTTTGCATTATATCTGTAGTTTCCTGTATATAGTGACCTTTGTTGAAGTCCCTCTAAATCACACTATCTCACAAAGGACAATGGGTTTCAATAAATCCCAATGGATCCTAAGGATCAATAGTCTTTATCAGAATATAAACTGAAACAGTTAACAGTGGACTACAACAGAGCTAAAATGCTGTTTGAAGGACACCAACAAAGGAAAGCACTTCTGATGAATTAAGATCCATTTGTTCCCAGGGAAAGATTGCCCCAGTTATAACTGAGACAATTTTAAAAGATCACTTATGTTAGATGCTTTTTATTTAAAACAATAATTTGGGAGGTATTTCACTTTATTTATTTGTCAATTTATGCAAATTAGACAACAGGCATTGAAAAATGCAACTAGTGGGGGGGTGTCCTGACCAGTGATGGCGCTGGTCACATAGTATGTGAGTTCTGAGCCTGAGGGACCCTTTAAAGCTGTGGAATAGGCACCTACTGAATAGAATACCCTTACTTCTGCTTTAACACCCCTCACTGACTGGGGGGATACGAATGAAGGGTAAACAGAAGAAGAAACCCAACTCCAAGTCAGACCTTTCAAACTTTTTCCAATTGCGGCCTACCATTCCCGCCGAAACTTCTTCAAAATCCCGCCCCGGGTCTCGATCTGCTCCTACCTCGAAAGAGTTATTTCCGAGCGACCTCCTTCAGCACACTGCTACCACCACTGACACTCTGCAAATACAGACCACTATGGCCTTTTTGACCAAAGAAGACCTTGCTGACATAGTGGCTGGCCTTAAAGAGGACCTAAAATCTATGGTCGACGGCATTACTACCTCCATAAAAGCAGACATCGTGTCCATCAAAAGTGACTTCCAGCAACTTCTGGGCAGAGTTTCTATGCTTGAGGAGGAAAAAACACAGGATGCAGAATACTCTCAGCATCTTGAAAATACAATAGCATACCTCTCAAGTTTCCCTCTTTAGGAGGGACAGTCCCTGTTTTGGACCCAAATCCCCCTGTCCCTCTTTCCTACCCTGATGTCACTCTTTTTAGGAGATCGGGTTGCATGGTGTGTATATAAGTGTATCATATTGCTCTACAGCAATAAAATTCACATTATTGTTTGTTTAAATGTTAGAATATGTGTTTATAAATTATTCTGTGCAAATAAAATACTTAGATCTTGTTATAAGTCATTTATTTAGTTACACAAGGAGGTATCAATAGGTCATGAAATAGCCTAAAAATTCTCTGTAATGTCCCGCCCACCAGCCACACCCCCAACAACACCCCCTAAAACACAAGTGTCCCTCTTTGGCAATTTGAAATGTTGGGAGGTATGCAATAGCAGACCAATGTGACACAATTAACCAAATGGCTGCCCAAGTAGACGACTTAGACAACAGAGGGAGAAGAGTTAATATCAGAGATCGCAACCTATCTGAAACAGTTCTCCCACATCAACTGCGGGATTACCTCGGTGTATACTTTGCCTCTCTACTGGGGACCAAACATCGGATCCCATACATTTTGAAAGAATACACCACGCACTGAGGCCTAGAGAAGATGGGAAGCCGCGTGATGTAATAATTTGTTTTCACCGTTTTGAGCTGAAAGAGCACATTATGCAGAGGGGTAGGGAGGGACACCTGCCTTTATGTGCTGATTCCAAGATCCAGTTATTCCAAGATCTATTGCCCCACACCCTCTACTTACGTAGGAGTCGCCGTCTCCTGACCAATCATCTAAGGAATCATAATCTGAAATACCGTTGGGGATTCCTCTTCTCTCTCTCGGTTACTCACAACAGCATCAAGCAGACGGTGAGATCACCGGAGGAAATCCCAAGGTTCTGTGTCTCTCTTGGCATTGCACCACCATCCTCGGCTGCTTTGTCCTCTTCTTCTACAGGAAAAACCCAACGCCAATTGGAGTGGTCCCCAGAAACCACAACAACGAAGACGAAACTCTGGAGGGATAACCCATGATCTCCATCGCCTTCACCCTCTCCAATGCCCTGGACCTGAACATTCTTGACAATGTCAGTAGTGTTTCTCCCCTGTTGCCTTCATCGGAAGGACTGTTGTTGGTTGCACCCAGACTCCATTTTACTAACGTTCTCTGTTCAAACGAACATTAACTCTGTGGACGACCCCCTGATAGGTGGCTCGACCGCCTTTTCTTTGTACGTTTTATTTTAGTTACTACTTACGTGGTTCACTTTTTCCCCTCATTAGGGGACTTGGTCCCTGACCCCTACTGGGGTCAGTTCATAGTTGTATGGCCTTTTTTATATATGATTGTGCTTAATTCATTTACGTTACCCAAATTTACCCAGGACATTTTGCGAGGTCTGCTCTGTGGTGATATTCTGTTTTGGGTGCAGTTATTCACCGGAGCAGGTGATCGCCATACCGTAGACAACAAGTGATCCAAATATATATATATATATATATATATATATATATATATATATAGTATATAGATTTTAATCCTTTATTGTGGACTTGATCCTGTGCTACTCATTTAATAGTGCTATATGTATTTTCTCTCACCTCTCCTCTCTTGATTCCTGGGCGACTCCCCTCTCCCTGATTATCTCTCACCCAATTTGGTTAACAATATATCAATCACAATATTCATTGAATCATTTATTTTCCCTGCACTATTTTTCCACCCATACATTCTTCCAGATACCTGGGGAATTCAAGGCCATATTAGCTCTATTTCTACATTAGACCTTGCCCTAGATATCATCCTGAATAACAATTCAATCTCTCACCTCTGGTATTTCCCTCTGTTGCAATATCCCGTACCCTCCATTGGGAGATGGGGTTGTCCAGGAGTCAGGAAGGAACTGGATCCGCTCTTCCATGTGTTATGATGGGGTGTAAGTACCTGCAGATTTGTACTTTTTATGCCTTCACATATAGATTGCATTCCTTCTCCCAACTGAGGGACTTGGTCTTTGATCTCCCATGTGTTAGTTACTGTATTCAAAGCAAATGGACTGGAGTCTGAACTAATCTAATAATATGACTTGTCTGCACTCTAGCTAGGAATCATGTTGTCAGTCAACTGTTTTGTGGTGGTTCGCTCATATGATCTAAGTGTATCCCCGAAACAGTTGACCAACACAGTGCAGGTAACGCTTCACCCTAACTTACTGTGTCCTCTCCGAATGGATGTATTGCAATGCACATATAATGCTTGGTTAGTTCCTTTAATACTGGGTCGCTATCTGTATAGTACCGACTTCAAAGCTCCCTTCCCTCTGACTCCTGGGCAATCCTCCACCCCAGTTATAGCCAAGCTGTTATAGATTATATTCTCTCGTCCACATCACCCGCTATATCAATAATCTTCCAGATATTTTTCCCACACCGTTGGGCTTTACAAGTGTTCTCACGGTTACTCGCACACACTTGTTCCATACCCATATTGAGCTACACACAAATTGACATCCTGCCCAGTAGCTGCTACATGCACCCATAATACTTCCTATTGCATCACCTCAATTTTAGTTTAGGGCTGGAATTATTCAGGAGTTGAAGTGGAATTGGACCCCTCTACCTGTTGTATTTTGCTGAGTTAGTAGTAGTGGGTCTCCTTTATTTTTGCTGAGAGGTTACGGCTGATGAGTAAGACAATATACATGACCCCCATTATCCTTATTCAAAGTCCGCTTGGTTACCAGGTTAGCATCTCCCACACGGAAATGTTGAGCTTGCTTTCCGCTTCATGACTGTATAGTGTGACATTTCCTTTATTATGTTTCGGATTGCTAATGTGCTTACAGAGGTTAAAGCCCTGTTGAACTTTTGGAAAGTCCTAATCCTACCTGATGATTATTTATACATTGCTAAGGCTAATTCATTTCGAATATAGGGGATACTCTTACACCAAGATCCCCCTAAATGTTATGTCATACCAAATTTTGGACTTACTTGTTCACTCACTGATCTGATGTTATTCAAGTTATGAGTCTGCATACTGCAACATATCTTGATATCTGGACATGCTTTCATTCATTCCTCTTCCATTCAGCTAAGATCTTGCCACAAGGTACTTCAGTTCTCTATTTATCCCTTGCACCCTTTGTCGTGAGTCGGTCTGTTTGGCTTGGCTTCCCTTACCGGATCTAATCCAAATCTGAACATGACCATGGGTGCTAATTCATTTCTCCTCATTATTCCCATTCTCCTTGATAAAATAGGTTTTTATTATTGGCTTCTCCCTCTCGCCCCATTGCGGTCCAGATGTCAAAAAACGGTATTTCTCTATTGACTTGTATGATTTACTCAAATGTCTCATACACACAATACCACTAAGTAATTACCTTACTGCAAATTCCGGTCTTAGTTTTTGTGTTATGTTTTCATCCTTTAGTATTTTGCCAACAACTACTATATGTTTTCTCTCAATTTAGCCCTGTCATTGCTTTATGATATGTAGTATCTTGTGACAGGTTCTCTATGCTTGCTAGACCCTTTCTTCTTCTCCCTTGATGACTCATCCTACCAGCAGTATCTTCTTGAACAGGTTCCTTGGTACAGGTTTACTAATCCTCACAGGCATGTCTCACTGGTTTGCAGACTGTTTATCTTAAGTCCACTTAGTTTAAATATTAACACACCCAGTGTTCCTTACCTGTGAAGCTTCATCTACCGCTTCCGGCCTAGGAGATCCTCATACCCTGGGTTTTGTGATAGAGTCTTGAATCTTCATCCCTAGGCCCATACTAGTGATATCGCCCAAACTGGGCCGAACCTCTCCTGCACCCTCACTTAACATCTCCTCCCCTCGACAATCTGACATATGGTAGATGGGTAAAGCATTTCTCTCCATATTCTTCTGCCCTCAATCCCCCTCTGTCTCTGTTTAGTGCCTTTTCCACAGGTTGTCCTTTTATCATATCATCACCTTCCTCAGGCTCACTCACTCTCACGACACTCCTTTCTTCTGGTGAACTTGCAATACACATCCCTACCATGCCTAAGGGCACCTGCCTATTCCTACTCCACTGCCTCTTTTATACACACCGATTAGCTCTACAATGTCCTACACTGACATTTCAGGCTATTCATGCTACTCCATTTGATCAGCTGTTCTCCCCATTACTGGTTCCTTGGAATGAGAAACTTTGCTCCTCTCTTTCCCCATTCCTTTTTTTTTCTCTCTCTCCAAGTGCTCTCCTCCTACCTGGGTTGTGGCCAGACCCGCCTCTTCACTTGCTTGGTGTTCCTAGGGGCATGCGGTCAACACATAAAATCTGACAACAACTATGTCCTGTATTAAATTTACTCTGATCAATGTTATGGGCCTGAATTCCCCTGCAAAACACTCCATTGCTCTCAGAGAATTTGACCTTATGAAATTTGATTTAATTCTCATTTAGGAAATTCATTTCCTTTCTACTGCACCCCCAAAATTCTTCAATAAAAATTCCCTTTGCCTTATTTCTCCTCCACACCAGAGGTGTATTATTCCTTTCTTCGATTCCTTGGTACCTGATTGATGAAGTATCTGACCAATATGCCCGATTCTTGCTCCTCAGGGGCCTACTACATAACAAACCATGTATTATCCTAAACCTTTAAAGCCCGAACTCTAAACAAATGGCTTTTCCTGACTACAACTTTGTCCATGCTTGATTCTACATCGGAAAGCAGAATATTTGTGGGTGGAGATTTCAACTTGGCCATAGAGTCGCTTCTGGATTTCTCATCTAGAAAATCGGATTTTCATCTTTCACATCTTAAGCGTCTCACAACGAAGCTGAGAAATCTATAACTTTTGGATGCCTGGCATTCAATGCATCCTTCTGATAAGGAGTATACTTACAACTCAGCTCCGCATACTATGTACTCCAGAATTGACTATTTCTTTGTGTCACGCTTCCTCCTTCACCACCTACGTTCTGCCACTATTGATCCTATCTCGTGGTAAGACCATTCAGCCTCCTCTATTTCCATTTCCCCACCTGATTCGACCCCACTCACCAGATTATGGAGGATAAACAAATCCCTCCTGTCAGACTCAGTTTTCTCTCGCAGTCTACAGACTTCATTGGATGAATATTTTATGCTTAACTCTTCACCTAATATTAGTCCTGTCACTCTCTGGGAGGCCCACAAATGTGTTATACTGGGACTTCTCATTAAACAGAATGCCACTAAACAGAAAGAAAAATGGAGCCGAATTGAAGACTTGGTTAATCAGATCAGAACATTAGAACGACAACATATCGTAAACCGCAAACCCCAGATCTTAGCCTCTCTCACTGGGGTCAGGGAATCACTTAACGCTCTTTTGCGAGAATCTGCCCTTAAATCCCATACCTGGTTCAAATACCAACTTTACGTTTCAGGAAACAAGTGTGGCTCAGCTCTTGTTCGCCTCATTCGTCACAAGAGAAGAGCGGCATATATCTCCCACGTCTCATTACAAGGGGGTGAATAAGCTAAATCCTTTCCCCAAATAGCAGCTGCTTTCAAGGTATTCTTTGAATCTCTATATAGTCTCGCGGATCCCTTCCTTTCCTCACAGGCCGAATGGTCAGAAAGGTTCCTACACTCTCGCCGAGCACTAGCAAAATACTTGAGACCTCTATTTCTTATTTGGAAATTTATGACGCACTTAAATCGACACCACTTGGGAAAAGCCCAGGACCTGATGGTTTCACCCTACTGTATTATCCTACATTTCAATCTTCCCTTTTACCGTACTTGAAAAATGTCTTCCACGCAATCATGTCTGACACACAGTTCCCGCCACGTGTTCTCTCATCATATTTCATGGTCATCCCCAAACTTGGTAAGGACCACTCCCAGTGTGGTAATTACCATCCTATATCACTTCTCAACACAGCCCTAAAACGTTTAGCCAAAATTCTAGCTTTGTGCATTCGCCCTCACCTCCCCTCCTTAATTTCGTTGGATCAGTGCTGTTTCATTCCTGGTCGTGATGCCCGACACAATACCACAAAAGCTATCTCACTCATGTATATGGCCGTCCACAGACAAATCGCCTCATTATTTATGTCCACTGATGCTGAGAAGGCGTTTGACAGGGTGAAATGGTGTTATATATTTAGGATACTTCCCACATCGGGATAGGTCCTCGCCTTCTGACATCTATTCATAGCTTATATTCCTCCCCGTCAGCACGTGTTTTAGGCAATGGTACGCTTTCTGACTCCTTCAATATAACCAAAGGTACCAGGCAGGGTTGCCCCCTATCCCCTATAATTTTTATTCTCTCGTTAGAACCACTCCTAAGTATCATACGCTCCTTGCTGGATATATCTGGACTTCAGTCTGGTTCTCATGATTTTAAGATTGCAGCCTTTGCAGATGTACTCTTCTTTCTTTCTAACCCTCTGTCTTCCCTACTGTCCTTAGTCTGCCTCCTTGATGAAGACTGCTTCCTGTCCCAGGCTCAAATAAATTACAAGAAGTGTGAAGTTTTAGAAGTAGGCGTGCCCGAACGAGCATCTAAATTTCTCCAGAAACCCTATAGATTCAAGTGGACTACCAATCCCATAACTTATCTGGGGATTTTGCTCTCCCCTGATTTGGGCAACCTCTGTGATGTTAATATGTCACGATTAATCCATCAACTCCGTAACTAAATTGAAGCATGGAAACCTTTTACTTTATCTTGGCAAGGTAGAATTAATCTTCTCAGAATGGTTTCTCTCCCTAAACTTCTCTATCTATTTAATGCTCTCCCTATACACATACCTAAAAGATACCTTTCTGAGGTTCATTCCCTCTTCACCTCCTTTATTTGGGTAGGGAAAAGACCTCGCATCCGATATTCCATTTTGGATCTTCCTATGTCAGACGGTGGCCTTAGTGCCCCTATTGTTAGTAGATACTACCTCGCCTCACCCCTAGCGAAGCTTTTCGTTCTTTCTCAAGAGGCTGGAGTTCATTGGACTCGCACCCTTCATTCCTTCTCAGACTCCTTAGATCCTCTTCAAGTTTGTTTGTCTCCACATCCTAAGATTCCCACCCTACTGGAGAAACATGTGGTCTTTGGTCATATCCTAACGATCTGGAGATATTTGAATTCTTCCAATGCTCTTGCCCCATCTCCCTCACCACTTTGTTAAACTTTGGGCAACCCAGATTTTCCCAGCAGTCTCAAAGCTATCCCACACACACACTTGACTTACCCTTCTGGGCTTACGCTTGAATCTCTTGTGCCACAATTCTCTTCTTTACTTTTGTCTGTACCCGTATTGATGCCCAATTCATCTCTGATTCAGTGGCTTGTTGCACGCCAAATCTTACACTGGATGACCAAGAAGTGTGGTTCACCCCGTCCATCAGAAAACCTCTACCCCTATAGAGATATCTCAGAACAAAGCCCCTCCTTTTCCATCCACTTTCCTTTTGTTACTCCCTCATCCAATCCTCCCGTCCCCTCTCCAAATACTATTTTATTAGACTATGGGAAAGGGAAATGAATTTGAATCTAGACACCAATATGTGGTTCTCCATTAATAAGTGCTTGAACAAATCAGCTAGAGACGTTGCAACGAAAGAACTTAATAATAAGATATTTACTAGATGGTACCTCACTCTTTAACGTTCAGCATCTATCTCCCCTTCAATTTCTTCTAGATGCTGGTGATGTGGGAATTTATCGGGATCTACGCTCCATATTTGGTGGTCATGTCCAGTAATTTCCCCTTATTGGAATGAGATTATAGATCATAGCAATAAAGCCTTCCAAACCACTCTTCAGGTAGATCCTCTTGTTTGTTTATTCTTCAACTTTCTTGACAGTGCAATTAACCCCCAGACCCCCATCTGGATTTGCATTCAGTCCCTTCTTAATGCTTCCAAAGCTCTTATCCTCCTGAACTGGGGTTCAGATCAATGGCCGTCACTATCTACCTGGTTAAATAGAACTAGATCGATCTATCAGTTGGAAGTTATCCATTCAAAATCTCCATATAATTCATACTCCACTCCAGCACCTTGGTTGGACTGGATTCTTGTATCGATTCCCTGCCTTAGTTTTAGGTAGGGGGCCCTTGGATTGGGCGAAGTAACATTCTGCCCTTGTCATGATAGCTCTATTATATTTCTCTACGAGATCTTGGCCGAGTGCGCAGAGGGATTTCGGGTGGCGGGAGTGGGGGGGGATGGTTGTGCCCGGGTTAAGACTTTTGCAAAGTAAAAGATTAAGAAATAATTTGGAGAGTTTTACCTTTTTTTTTTTCTCTTTCCCCTTCCTCCACTCTTTCCCCAACTTATTTCACTCCTTCCCACAAGCACACCACTCTGGAGCCCACTCTCCTTCTCCAAGGAGTATCGATTAGATATCTTTTAATTACCATTAACAGAGATTGATAGTATATTGTCTATCGATATTTATGCTATTCAACTTGTCTCCACTAATTTATGATTATCTCTTTTTATGCTACTTAGCCATTGTACTTCGATACCGTTGAAATTGCTGCACCAATTTCCACTTTCTTGTGAATATATTACATTTTGAGATTTCTCAATAAAAAAAAGAAAAATGCAACTAGTTTGGTACATAGGTTTTAGGTAAGTGCAGCATAAACAAAAATGATAATTGCTCCCTTTTATGCTCCAAATCAGGTTGGCACATCCCCCTTAGTAACCATTTACAGACTTTGGTAAAACTCACACACAGTAATTTTCTGACCAGTTATTATTGTCTTGTACATACCGCCTATGCCTTGTCTTACAATAGCACTGAGAACATTTATCACCTGGAACAGAAAAACATGATTTGCAGGGTTAATTTATAATATTAGAATGCAAAAGAAAAAACATATATGGTAAGAAGCTTCTCAGATTCAGCCAGAAATTATTATTTGTTTATTTATATATATATATATATATATATATATATATATATATATTAGCAATGTGGGACGGCGCTGCCCATCAGGATATATAGGGAATTAATGCACACACATGGAGGCTAGACAAACACACACAGAGACACACACGCAAATGCACACGCATGCACTGCACAACATGCAGACACACAGAGTGTGATACAGACATGCAACACACACAGTGAGGAACACACAGAGACATACACACACACAGAAGTGAGTCATAAGGGGGTGACTTATGTGTCATTGTAATGAGTTTGTGTTTGTACTTTTGCCTCCACTGTGGCATTCATTCATATAGTTGAAATGCAAGTGGTAATTGCACATACTATGATGGAAGGTGGATCATGCTGGCTCCCGGGGTGTGAGTATGAGTGAGTGTGTGTGAGTGAGTGGCATTCATTCATGTAGTTGAAATGCATGTGGTAATTGCACATGATATGGTAGAAGGTGGATCGTGCTGGTTCCCGGGGTGTGAGTGAGACTATGGTGGAAGATGGATTGTGCTGGCTCCCGGGGTGTGAGTGAGTGCAAGAGTGAATGATTGACTGTGAGTGATTGCGTGAGTGTGTTATTGAGTGTGTGATTGAGTGTGTGAGTGAGAGTGTGTGAGTGAGAGTGTGTGTGATTGAGTGAAAGTGTGTGAGTGAGAGTGATTGAGTGAGAGTGTGTGAATGAGAGTGTGTGAATGAGAGAGTGTGAGTGTGTTTGAGTGTGAGTGTGTTTGAGTGTGTGTGTGTTTGAGTGTGTGTGGAGAATGTGTGTGTGAGAGTGTGTGCGTGAGAGTGTGTGAATGTGTATGATTAAGTGTGTATGATTGAGTGTGAGTGTGTGTGATTGAGTGTGTGAGTGTGTGTGTGTTTTTTGTCTGATGTGTTTGTGTCTGTGGTGTAGGAGCGAGTGGCAGCCATTTTGTTTTTTCAGTTACTAGGATAGTGGTGGGCGGGCTGGATAGTGGGGGCAGGCTAACTCCCTGCATGATTTAAATCACTCCCCCATTGAATCACCCAATGAGAGCAGTAACTCCTCCTTACTTAACCCTTTGAGTGACAGAGATTTGCAACGCGTTGCGTACCCCTCTGACACTCAGAGGGTTAAGTTATGGTAACATAGCAATATAACACACGGTGGCTCTTCAGTTGAGGCAGCGTAGCAATATGCTGAGGGAACAAATAGATAGTGGTGTTTGAAGCTTGCCCTCTGTAACATGCAGCAAAGCATCTCTCTTCCTTTAAGGAGAAAGGACGGGAAACAGGAAGCAGGAAGTGGAGGAGTGAAGTTGAAAACAGACAGTTAGTGAGGTGACTGAAAAGATGAAAAGAGTTGAATTAAAGAGTTGCTATTAAGTCCATCCCTGAGTTTCTATTTTATGGAAACATTACAACCTCGTACTGAAACAGAGTGTATGGAGGGTTACAATTATCTGTGGGAGGTTAAACAGTGTGTTTGTGTGGTCATGATCCTGAGTGAGAGTGTGTGTGGACCAGGAGAAGTTATTGATATCCCCTACTTCAGGAGCGAGTGGCAGCTATATTTTGGATAGTGGTGGGCGGGCTGGAGGGGGCGGGCCAACTCCCTGTATGATAAACATGCCCCCATTGAATCACCCAATGGGAGCAGTAAAGTCCCCATTGAATCACCCAACAGGAGTTGTGTCTCCTAATGAGACATAAATTATGTAATGAGGCATTCTGTTCAATGTGTGTTTGTTTTCTGAGGAGACATAAATTATGTTCTGTGTGTGAGGTACCATAAATTATGCAACGAGGCTTATTCTTTTATATATATATATATATATATATATATATATATATATATATATATATACATACATAATCATAGAGGGAAGTGGAAAGCACTCACAGGAAGTTTTTTGCAGTAAACAGGTGGATTTATTCAAATCGACGTTTACTCCAGCACTGTGGCCTTTTAAAAACTTTTCCTTACATTGCTTTTTGACAAAGTGGTTTAACAATGTTAAAAAGTGGCATTATGCTTTTGAACATTCCAGTCTTAAATTATAATATATATAATATGTATTGGTACTGTTCTCTATGCATTGTCTAGAGCATAATCCCATTGTGTTGTTTCACACAGTCCTGAGTGAGTGTTTGGCCCTATATATATATATATCTGTAGTGTAGATAATGCATGGAGAAAGTTTCCTTGGATCCTTACATTTACATTTTTGCATAGTGCAAAGAAGTATGTGGAAGGGGGGTATATAAGCACTGGCACTAATGTCATAATAAATAAAGCATAACATCAATTTTTGAGGCACTGTCATAGTGCAGTCTTTTTATATAGACCCTTAAGAATTTTTAACATAGGGTCCTAGCAATTGTATTTATTTTTACTCTGAGCGCATTTTCTGGAAACCCTGAGTTTTCCCCTGATACAAAAGGACTGAAACAAAATTCTAAGCTGAATGCAATGACATACTCACCGATTAATACCAAGATACCCAGAACAAAGAATATTAGTGCACACACCAGTCCCCATTGTCTCAGGGTATAATAATCTGCAAAATATAAATAAATGAGCAGTGAAATCATATTCAAATGTAAATAAATAAATAAACTGGCCAGTACATGACTGATTGTAGAAACTGATCATTCCAGCTATTATTAAATGAGTAAATATAAATAAACTGGCCACTGGTAGTGGTTGTCTGATGCTGGGGGATGATAGACACATCCACAATTCAGATCAAATAGTTGGTAAGAAAGGGGGGACCACATATTATTTTGCACCCTAAGTATTAGCCTGCTATGCCTAATTAGAAATCTGCCTTTTTAAAGTTAGACTTTAAGACAGGGTTGGCAACATGGACAGTGTCATTTCCTCTTTATATCAATTGGAAATAATATACGCTACCTTAAACTGCACTTAAACTGTGCTTATATTGGAATTCACCTGCTGCAATGTATTTACATTGATAAGTTAGGATGATCTCAAGGATAGAGAGGGCACATTAAGCTATAGTAACAAATACATTACATCCTTGATTAGTAGCCTAATGTTTTATGATTGATCTGGTGAGCAGGTGTAAAGCAGATGTTTTAAATGCAGACCATTACATGGAAGACAGAATGCTCCCATGCATTGCTTCATGGTGAGATGGAGATGTCTCCAATATCCAAGGGACTAGACAGAAAATATTTTTTAAGTAATAATCTTCCTTCTATGATATGCCTCATGTATCTTTTGTCAAATAGTCTTTCCTTTCAGAAACTGTGCTATTATCATATTATTATCTTTTATTTATACACTTATAGCATATTCTTAAGCAAAACAAGTGTATATGTAGTTCATCTAAAAGTTTAAAACAAACAAACAAATACATAAAAAAGACCAGAAGGCCCTGCTCATTCTGGTCTGGTCTAGCAAGACGGTACTTTGCAGCTTTTCTTCTGGTGTTAAAGGGACACTAATATCCCATAAAATTTTTTCTCTTGCTTTGTAGTTTCAAAAAATAAATTATTTGGCACAGAGCCGAAATAGCAATATTGGAAAAGAAATACTTAATTGGAGCAGTCTACAAAGTGTGCCTGGTTTGCAAGCACACTTTGTAGACCGTTCCAATGAAGTAATTCTTTTCCAATATCGCTCTTGCGGCTCTGCTGAAGAGCTGATTTGTGTCAGCCGACACGGATCTCCTTCTGTCAGCTTTACAGCTAACATCAGGAGAGGGGGAACTTTAGATATGACTATCTCTCAAACCATAAAGTTTGAGAGATATGATTTGTGCGACAATTTTTTCTTTTGAAATCTATAAAACAAAAATAACATTTTCTGGGACATTACTGCTCCTTTAAACTACAGCTCCCATAATTCTCAGTTTTCTGTTGAGGATGAAGAAGCTGGGATCACACAAGGGGGGTTATGCGCTATGGTGTGATAAAGAGATGATAAAGTGGAAATGACTTCTCCAGTGATATCACTTCTCCAGTTCCTGTGTTATTCTATGGACCCTATGCACTAAGATCTCCAAAGATGTAGAAATCTTAGCACGTTGGCTACATAGAATAACATAGGACTTAGAGAAGTGATGTCACTGGAGAAGTCATCTCCGCTTTATTCTCCCTTTTTCATGCCTTAATGCATCTCCTCAAATGAGTTTAATGTACTAAGAAGAACAATACTGGGGCAAACCAATTGTTTAATTGGGGAAAATTTAATTTTTTCAATTGGGGAAAATTTAATGAATTAAGTTGGGCTTTTAACAAGAAGGGTTACCAGTGCCTTGTGAACTAATGTGGTGGAGACTTATCTAACATTCAATGGGTTAAAAATAGGGATGGGCAAAAATTTTCGTATCAAACTGAAATCTTGGTGAAAAATTTTTGGCGAAAAGTGCCATTTTTCCCACTTTTTTCGCCTAGCTCATTGCATTGAAATCAATGGGCAGAAAAAATTTCCTCCACCACATGAAAGTTTTCTACAGCCATATACAAGGCTGTCTGTCTCTCACAACAGCCATTCTGTGTTTGCGAGAGGAGAGAGCAGCATGTTTTTGAGCTAGAGAAGATAGGAAATTTAAGGGGAACTGAAGTTTAGTTTTAGGGAGTCTTTTAGGTAGGAGATTTGTTCTCTGCAATAGGGGAGTCTAGGGGCACAATGGGGAGAAGAAGGGAGGATGTGCAGGGGCATGGGAGTAAAGTGGTAGTTCAAAACCTGACTGCAGCAATAGTTGCTGTAGCATGTGCAATAAATGATGATTATCTCTCTCCTCCCGGGGTGAATGCAGTTTGTCAAGGTCCCACCAATCACACCACGCCAGTCCCCCACCACCACTACCATACACACCTGCCACATTGTAGGTTGTATTTATTTTTTTTAATCACTTGACATCATCATGAATACGTACCAGTGTCACTTAAGCAGGAAGTAAGTGTTATGGAAAAAGGACAAAGGCACTCTGCACATTTTTCAAGTTATATGTTGCTGTAGGACTCACAACTTTGAATTCCAGCTACTTATATCTCTACTACAGCCCTCAGAAGAAGTAATATTGTGCTGAGAAATGTTACACCATATTAAACATAGGAAAAAATGTGTTTGAATAGGAAAAATGTGTTAAAATGTGTTAGAACAGGAGAAAAATGTGTTAAATAGGTGAAAATGTGTTAGAAAAGGAGAATAATGTGCTAGAATAGGTGAAAAATTTGCTAGAATAGGCGAAAAGAAGGAACATTTTGCATTGAAGAAAAGAGAAAACATTCAAGGTTTTTCTCAAAAAAGTAATGCGAGAAATTGTTCTCTCTTTTCGCCCACCCCTAGTTAAAAACCCATTTAAATCAATAGGACATTTTGACATTTTTATATGTCCCCTTTGGTGCAGATGGTTTGCTACATGATTGCTCAAGTTCTTGGGGGAGATGCACTAAGAGGTGATAAAGAGGTGATATAGTGGAAATAACAACTCTAGTGATATCACTTCTCGTTTTCCTATATTTTTCTATGGAGCCAATGCACTAAGATTTCTTAAGTAGGAATGTTCTTAGTGCATAGGCTCCATAGAATAACATAGGACATGGAGAAGTGACATCAATGGAGAAGTCATCTCCACTTTACCACCTCTGTATCACACCTTAGGGCAGGGGTGGCAAAGTTCTGACCTCAAGGACCATCAACAGGCCAGGATTTAAAAATATGCCTGATTAAGTCCAAGTGAGTTAATCAGCGTCTCATTTATTTTGCATGAACCTCATGTGCTAAAGCAGGGAAATCCTTAAATCCAGGACCGTTCGTGGCCCTTGAGGACTGAAATTGGATACCCCTGCTTTAGCACATCTCCCCCTTCCTTCTTAGTACATCAATGTCGATGACTCCTGCTTGTCTATCTAACAGAGAAAAGTGCCACTTTACTTCACACCAACCATAGTAGAATGTTATGTCATTCTGCTCTTTGCTTCTGGACAAATCTGTAAACAGAGAGAATATGGTTATGAAAAAACACCATAATTCCTAGGAGATGCATTATTTTATACATAACTTCTCACTTTTCTTTCATAATTTTATATTTTACTACAACAATATCATGCTATTAAAAGCCTGTTCTTGGTTATTCAATATGCTGCTGTAATATTTTCTATGGTTAAAAATGGTTAAATATTTAATTTTTATTAGCATGTGGATTCCTACCATACCATCCGTGGTCCATCCTTGTGCCAGACTGGTAAGCGTTCTATTATTCACCATCATAACAAAACAACAGCTGGCTCTAATAGTGGGTTTGTTACATATAATATCCTTTTATCCACTGATAAAGACAATAGGCCATATACAGGAAGCTGAACAGTAGCAAAGCTAGGGCAAATCAACTACACTACAGGCAACAAATGAAAATTCCCATTTGTTGAATGCTAAAGAAGTCTCAAAATTATTGCACAACAATGCATTGGAGATCACTCAAGCATTCAAGTTGTTAAAAGACCCATTTAAATCAAGGGGGTTGATGATTTTTTTTTGTTCAGTATTGTATAGTTGGTTTGTCCCAAAATTGATCCTTGTTAGCTTTCTGAAGATGGACCAACATGTAATACCTTAAAGCAGAACTAGTCTCTGCCACGAGGAACCTGGCTGCTCTGGCTTGGGCGATATTCTGTATAACAAGTCAGAACTTCTTCTTGGCATGAACTCCATGACATCTTACTTTAATTACTCTTCACCCCCAGGAAATGGTAAAGAAGGATGCCATAAGAAGAGAAGGTTGAGCAAGGGTCATGTATACACAATCCTATAATTCTGTAATGTATAAAAAGCAGGGGCGTAACCTCAGAGATTGCAGAGGATACAGTTGTGTTGGTTCCCATGTCCAAGGGGGATTATTGACTCTGCAAACCCTTGCAATCAGACACATTTCCTATATTGGCTGGTAGACAATGACATCATGAAACACAGCCGCTGCCAGACAGAAAAGTTTTGTTCTGTCCCTTCCCATTTTCATCATTAACCATTTGAGCAGCAGAGATGTGTCCAATGCATTGTTTTAAATGTGTTGTACACCCCACTGGAACCAAAAAGGTTAACTGTTAGCATATGAGTCAAGAATCGGGATGGGAGAACATTTTCGCCTCAAGCTGAAATCATCGAATAATGGCACTTTCCTCTTAGTAAATAATTTCCCACTAAAAGTGACGATTTTCCGATTTTTCCCACCTTTTCCGCCCATTGAAATCAATGGGAAGAAAAGTTTTCTACAGCCATATAAAAGGCTGTCAGGCTCTCACAGCTTGCCATTTTGTGTTTGTGAGAGGAGAGAGCAGCACCTTGTTTCAGCTAGACAAGACAGAGAGGGTGTCACGGAGTGCCTAAGAAATAACAACACTGACAAGTACAGATGAACTTAAAATAAAAATTTATTTTAAATACAATATTGGCAGCAAGGATGAAACAGTAGTGGCAGCAATGAGTGACACAATAGTTGGCAGCAATGAGTAACACAACAGTGGCAGCAATGGGTGACACGATAGTTGGCAGCAATGAGTAACACACTTTCACAACGCCAGGGAGGAACAGTGAACTCACTTTCCTCACCCTTCACTAGGCTAGTGCGATAGGCCCACATCTGTACCCAGACAATAGAATAACTCAGGCAACTGCAGCGAGTAGCCCCAGACACTGGAGCACACAGTAGGGACTCTACTCTACCACTTCCACGAGGCCAGGTGAGGACAGTGCAAGACTCTTCCTACACCCTTCACTAGGCAGGTGTGGCTAGTCTCCGAATGGCCCTAGGAACCTTCACATACAGATGGGAGAACAGTGCATAGCACTACCACAATCTGAGTCGGCAGGAAAATGAAGCAAAACTATACCCTAATGCTAGGGTATACCGAATGCAAGGTAAACGGCACTGAGGGCTAGGTAAGGCAACACACAAACCGGAACGACCACGGGAGGTCAGTACACGGACTAACCGACAAATGTTGCTAGACGTAGCGAGCGTAGAAATGGGTAGGCACAGGCAGCAAGGATCCCAATAGCCAAGGCTAGGTAGCCGAGGCTGGTAATCGCACCCAGAGCTCAACAGAGGGAGAGTAACCGAAGGCAGCCAGTGATCAGAACTGGAACGGGTAGTCAGCCAAAGACAGAAGTCAGAGCCGGATCAGGTAGTCAGACATAGCCAGAAGTCAGAACTGGAACAGGTAGTCAGACGTAGCCAGGAGTCAGAGCCGGAACAGGTAGTCAGACGGAGCAGGAGTAATACACAGGAACAGCAATGGACCAACACAGCACTAGGCTCAGGTACACCACAAAAGGGCAAAGGTAATAGGATATGCTGAGGTTTATAAGGCCTGGGAGGAGAGATGACCTCACAAGCACAGTGACCTATAAGAACAGTGACTCGCATAGAGCGACAGACAGGAAGTAACAATGTCACTGTTAAGCAATTACCCACTGGAGGCAATCACAGGCACCGTGATAGAGGGGAATTGAAGTTTCATTTAGGGAATCTTTTAGTAGGACATTTGTTCTGTGTAAGTGTTTATTAGGAGAGTCAGTGAGGCACTCCGGAGAGAAGAAGGAAGGAAGGAGGTTGACCCCAAATATTCCAAAATTCCATGTGACTGACTGGCAAGACACAGGCAGCTAGGGATCTATTTGCTTGCTAATCTTGCTGTAATTGTCTCTGTGCTGGGTGGGGAAGACTGAGGAAAGACTTTGTTGATTTTGTTTTTCAGTTAGAATTTTTTTTTTTGACACACTGTGATAAGACAACAGGGTGGACAACTTAAAAAAAATTAAAATAAATAAAAAAGAATAAAGAACTAAATATATTAGGTGACAGTGACAGACAGCTGACTGGGCTTAGGCAAGGCATCATACAGCTCCATCAGTTGTGTTGTGTACCCGTACAGTAAAAAAACACGTAATGTCCAGCAAACACATAAGGGGAAGAGGAAGGGGGAGGGGTAGAGCAGTGCAGAGAAGTGACAGTAAAGTAGTAGTTCAAAAACTGACTACAGTAATGGTTGATGAAGCATGTGCAGTCATTGATGATGATGATCCCTCTACTCCAAGGGAGGATGCAGTTTGTCAAGGTCTCAGCAAAACTAGTTCCAGCACCACCAGTGCCAGCAGAAATAAAAAAGAAAATAAGAAGAACACTGAAGACAACAATAAGTTGCATTCAAGTGTTGATGATGATGGCAATAGCATAATAGAGGAAGGTGTAGCAGTTGAACCACCTGCTATATCAGATAAGGAGACAAACAAGCAGCAAAACACCCATAGTAGGGAACTTTGTTACAGTAAAAGTAAAAAGAAAGTGTTTGAGACCTCCAAAAGCTTAGAGGAATATAAGGGTAGTAGTGGGCAAACTGGGCAAGAAGTGGCAGGTGATACTGATGCTGCTGAGGATGACCAAATGATGACTGATGATGATGCAGATCTAGAATATATCCCTCCAGCATCCTTCTCTTGTTCAGATACAGATGAAGTTGAGAGTGAGGATGATGACAGGGCTATAAGGTTAGCAGAAAGTCAAAGTCTGAATCTTCCACCACTTTTAAGGAGCACTGTGCCTGTCTATAAACAAAGCCTTTGGAAAGTCTAACTGTGGACGAGCACAGATGTCAAAAAGCTCACAGTCAGCCTATCAGTCATCATCAGCATCATCGCCTCTTCAAAGTCCAAATCCCACTCAGCCACACACACCTGTTTTGAGTACCCAGCAACAACAACACAGATTAACATTCACAATGTTAGATATGTTGAGTGCCTCTGCTGTTGCTGCTGTAAGTGCTGCAACTTTGACACCTAGTAGTAGTGGCAGTAGAATTGCATCAACATCTAGCCCCAGTAGTAGTAGTAGTAGTAGCAGCAGCACCACCTCAGGAACCCCTCATTCCATGAAGTTCACAGTATGGAGATACTTCACTCAGGATCCTCAAGCTAAGCATGTTGCTATCTATTTTCTATGCAAAAAGCCCATGAGCAGGAAAAAAGCAGGCTCACACCTAGGCACTTCCTCTATGAGATCCCACCTGAAGCACAACCACAGGTCTGACTGGGAGACACACTGTCAGCAGGCCAAAGGTGCCACAACTAGCAGCAGCAGAAACACTTTAGAATGTTCCCAGGGCTCTAGGGCAGAAAAAAGAAGTAGTGAAGTTATTTACGTGTCAGAGAGTGTGCTACTGCCAGTTAGTTCTGTCCAAATAACACCTATGGCTCCTACTGCAGAGGAGTATGATGACTCTGGCTTTGCTGTAGGAAATGGCAAGAGTCATAGACTGCCCACACATGCTGCATCTACCACCCCCACCTCCTCTAGTAATGTTAAAGCAATAAAGTTTCAGGGTTCTTCTGACATGTCCTGCCAACCCACACTGAATGAGTTCCTGGGAAGGAGACAAAAACTTCACAACAACAATCCCAAAGTACACCTTTGAAATGGCAAGGTTGCCAAGATGTTGGCAATGGACATGCTGCTGTATTCTTTTGTAGAAAACCGATGTTTCAGAGAACTGATGTCATTTGTAGCGCCATGCTGGAATATCCCAAGCCGCAGTTATTTTTCTAGGTCAGCCATGGCTGAATTGTACAAGCAGGTGGTTAGTGTGGTGGGCAAATGACTTAAAAGTGGGTATGGCAAGAAAATCCACCTGACAACAGATATGTGGACAAGTGGGCAGAGCACAGACTGAATGACTGTGACTGCTCACTGGCTTCCCTCCCAGCACCATCAGTGGACAGCACTAGCTTAGAGCATCAGGTAAAAGCCAGTAATAGTGCTTCTGGTTGTGGCACTGTGATTAAAAGGTGGCAGCAGCAGAAGGATAGCCCAAACCATCGTCACGCCAACTTGTGCATGAAGAGTTTTGAGAGACAATCCCACAAAGCTGTAGATGTTCTGAGTAAGGTAGAGCAGGTGATAGAGGAATGGCTTGTACCAAGCTCCTTAAAAGCTGGTTTTCTGTCTGCTGATAACGGCTCAAATATAATCGCTGCTTTGAGAATTGGTGGTATGGTGCATGTGCCCTACTTTGCCCATGTGCTAAATTTAGTTGTGACCAGATTCCTGGCAGAATCTGAGACCCTCAAAGATATGTTTACTATTGCCTGCAAAATCTGTGCCCATTTTAGTCGCTCCTACAGTGCGCGCAATGCTCTATATTCCATACAAAAGCGTAACAACCTGCCCCATCACCAGCTGAAAATGGAGGTCCCTACCAGGTAGAATTCCACCATGTACATGCTAGAGAGTTTGTACGAGCAGAATAAGGTCATTAGCGAGTACACCATGCAAAACTGGAAGGCTTTGGAGGGAGCCTCTTTATCACTTGGTCAATGGCAACTAATGTGTGATGTATGTGAGCTGCTGAAACCTTTTGAGGAGGTAACCATGCTGGTGAGTGGCACTGGGCCAGGAATTAGTGAAATTCTACCACTGATATTTTTATTACAGAAAAAAATGAGGAGCACGGCTGAGGATTCTTACCAGAATGACAACACAGACATGCACCAGCTGGTAAAGGACATGTTAGAGTGCTTTGAACAAGATCCTTGCATAGTGTCCATTAAAAGCAATGAGGAATACATTCTTGCCACTTTGCTAGACCCCCGCTTTAAACACACAATTTCAGAATTTCTGCCAAAGGGCCATCAGCAGTTTGTCACAAGGAGTCATGGCGATCAGCAGCAACTCTCTGAGGAATCGGATTCTGTCAAGGAATATTGTGACATGCTTATAGATTGAGTGGAGGGTTGCATTATGGAGGATGAGAGGGAGAAAGTGAGGGCACAACAAACATCTAGGCAATATAGTGAAAAGCAAGGCATCAAAGCATTTGAACCAGCAGAATCGGCTATATCATCAACCAAAATAACCCATTCGGAGCACAGGGCAATTCATGGGTTTCAGCAGAGGCAGCAAAAACCCAGCATTGGTAGTGGGGATGGTGGTGGTGGTGGCACATCTCTTTGGGACTTGCTCCCTGAGTATGGGTTGGTAACTGACACACAGGAACACCGTGTAGCTCCTAGAAGTGGTCCCAATGCATGTGAGATGGTTTCTGCATTCTTGCAGGATAGCTATGTTTTAGGCAGAAACAATGACCCCATGGATTACTGGAAAACATAGCAGTATATGTGGCCAGCATTGACACGTACTGCAGTGGAAAGCCTCAGTTGTCCTCCAGCAAGCGTTGAGTCTGAGAGGGTTTTCAGTGCGGCTGGTTATATTGTCAATGACCGCAGGACACGGCTATCAAGCAGCAATGTTGGGAGACTAACATTCTTAAAAATGAACCAACATCACATACCATCTGAGCATCAGGTAGCAGAAACCACATATGATGACAGACAAAGCCAGGATAAATATATTAACAGCAGCACAGATGAGGAGGTGGATGAGGGATGTGAAGAAGGGTTGCCACTATTTTCCACACTTGGGACCAGTCCACTGCTATGACCGATAAGTTATGTATGTCAATAATCTGAGGAGGATAGCATGTGACAATGGTCAAAATACATACACAAATCACACCATGACAGTCCCCCACCACCACCACTACCATACACATCTGCCACATTGTAGGTTGTATTTTATTTCTTTTTTTATTGCTTGACATCATGAATATGTGCCAGTGTCACTTAAGCAGGAAGTTAGTGTTGTTGGAAAAGGACAAATGCATTCTGCATGCTAACACATTTTTCAAGACATATGTTGCTGTAGGACTCACAGCTTTGACTTTCAGCGATTTATTTCTAAACTTCAGCCCTCACAAGTAATATGTATTTTTCACACATTTCGCCCACCCCAGTCAAGAATAATAGTGACGGTGCTGCAAACCTAGGAAGTTCTCCAGTACATTAGTTGCAATGTGTTGTAGACCACTCTGAAGAAAGAAAAAGGTATAGAGATTGAACACAGGTTTTCAACCCCACAGTGACCAGAATAGCTAAGGTGTCCCCAACAATTAGGTGTAGCTCAGAGTCATATTTCCAAACAGGCAGAGTAGACAACTGCCTAGAGCTACAAATTTTGTAGGGGCCACATAGGTGCTGGTCCCACCCACATTCAGAATTGTAGGCGTGATTACATAATTCTCAATGTCTCTGTACCAATTTTTTATGTTTTTACAGGCTATTGTTTATGATAGAGAGATCTCCAAAGCATTGAGTTCTTGCTTGTTATAGGTCATATAGGATATTTTTTCTTCCAGCAAGCAGTGGATGGAACTGGGAGCAGGGTCATGTTAGGAGTGGATGCGGGGCAAAGGAGGAGCTAAAGTCATCAACAGTGCTTTGCATTGGTGTGTCTGGGTTGTAAATCTGGCCCTGGTGCACCTAAGATGGTGATTAATTTGTGTTTAAGACAAATATGTCTTAAAAAGTATTTCTATATATGTTTCTCCAAGTATGATTACCAAATTCAAATGACAACAAAAGGGTAACAGTTTCTGCAATCTTATTGTTTTAACACAAACAATGAAATTATGTTTTTAGTGTTATACCTATACTTTATATATTTTGGCTTTTGTGAATGGCATTTGGTGCACACCTTTCTCTGTTTCTGACTTAACCCTTTGAGTGCCAGAGGAGTACAGAAAGCATTGCAAAGCAATGTGTTCTGTGCCCCCTCTGGCACTCAAAGGGTTAAACAGAGGCGTAACTAGAAGCCACCAGGCCCTGGTGGAAGAATTGCCATGGCCCCCCCCGACCACATTGGCCCCCTTCATCTCCACATTGCCCCTTCCACAATGCCCCCTTCATCTCCACATTGCCCTTTCCACAATGCCCCCTTCATCTCCACAATGCCCCCTTTCATCTCCACATTGCCCCTTCCACAATGCCCCCTTCATCTCCACAATGCCCCCCTTCATCACCACAATGCCCCTTCCACAATGCCCCCTTCATCTCCACAATGCCCCTTCCACAATGCCTCCATCATCTCCACAATGCCCCTTTCACAATGCCCCCATCTCCACATTTCCCCTTCCACAATGCCCCCATCTTCACATTGCCCCTTCATCTCCACATTTCCCCTTTATCTCCACATTGCCCCTACCTCCAGTCTTGGTAGTCTAGCAGTGTGGCTTGACAGATCTGTGCCTCTTTCGGCACAGATCTCAGGAACTGAAGCTCCTGCGCGCCGCTCTAGTAATGCAGAGGTTGCGATAGGATGTCATCTCCCGGCGCTCTGTATTACTAGAGCTGCGTGCCGAATGGGAGATCTTCTGAGCTGCTGATGTGGGCGAGGGGGTCGCAGGGGGCGGCTGGGCCCCTGGAATGACGGGCCCAGTCGCAGGTGCGACCACTGCGACCCCTATTGTTATGCCACTGGGGTTAAAAGCATCTCCTATTGCAAAATAAAACTTTATAGGGATTACACGTCTCACCCTCATTATGATTAGTTCCAACAGATATCCCTTTATTGCTTCTTGAAACCCCTGAAACAAAAGGGCAATTGGTACATAGTCCCAAAACCATTAAGAGCCATAAGGCAAAAATGATGATGTGTAACTGTCATATAATTTAAAGCTGATTTTTGTATAATCGTTTTTAGACAGAAATATTCATAAAGTGTAGCATCATGTTAAAACCCTTTGAGTGCCAAACAGCTATCTAATAAATTGCAAACATTGGTTACCTTTCTGGCACTCAACGGGTTAAAAACATGGAAGATTTTAGCACTGCTTTGTTGAAAACAGGAACATGTGTTTGAGAATATTGAATATATAGAAGTACAATTATGGTATTAAAACTATTTAAAATCAGAATTGTATTTATGTTAATTTTGGAGTTAAAACTGTAGTTTATAATCAAAAGAAATTCATTTTTTTGGTGTAATCTTTGACCATGCCCATTTTTAAAATTATTTTTAAAGAAAACTTTCATGCCGATAGCGATTATAAAAATACATTTCCTAGCTTTACAAATCAAAGTATAATAATGGTTACATATTTTGATAGTAATAAAGACATTTTAACCTTTGAAAACAGGGTTCCAACTTGTTAATTGCATTCTAAAACTATTGGATGCAATTTACTAGGAGGTGTATGAGGTGTAATAAAGGTAAAATGTTATTAGTATCAAAATCGCTTTCCATCTTTCAATGTCGGTTTCAAATAGATAACTACTTATACTAGATAATGCCATGGAACATCATTTTAAAGAATTATTTTAAAAGTGGGGTAGTCAAAATAAACGTAAAAAAACCATACAGTTAAAAAAAATAATCACATTGCAATCTGCAGTTTTAAAGTAGAACGAACACTTGACAGTGACTTGGGTGATTCTACAACAGATTTAGCTTTCGTTATTTGCCACGTTATGCAAATTAGAAACAAAATGTAAAATATATTTGTGACTGTATATTTACTAGTCAAAAACTTACATTTTATATGTTTATGCTCCAAAAGTGTGTGCTCTCTTAAAGATTATCTCCTATCCATTGAACCATTATACAACTAGAAATTTGTATTCACTTTTTAGTAAATGTAAGATTTTATGCATTCCATTTGACTGTGTAGAGCAAAGCAAACACACCCGTAGCTAATTTTGCCTCTGGTGATAAGATCTTAATCACTGGTTACTTGGAAAAGTAAAATTTTAAAGCCAGTTTTACAGCAATTTTTAGTTGTGACAGTACATAGAGCATAACTTCACTTTTAAAAATGTACACTATTAGCACAGTTTAGTTGACAACAGTGGCATAACAATAACTTAAGTGATTTTAAAAGGTAAGGAGTGACACTTGGTAGGGAGAGTAGAATGTTAGTGTCTGATACACCAGGCTCTGGCAACCAGTACAGACTAATTTGTATAAATATCTTGTAAACTATAGTTTTAAGTAAAAAATAGCTAACGTAAATATAGTGTTGGATAACATAAATATAGGTAATTTTGAAAGTTCTTTCAAAATCACTTAAGCTGTTTCAGGGGTTTAGTTCTTCTTTACTGTAAAAATTACATAAAAGCATCTTGATGTGATATATTTATATGTACATACAGTATTGTTGATATTTTCAGTGTTCTTTTCCATTGGTTGTCAACCAAAGGCGTAACTAGAAGCCTCCATGCCCTGATGCAAGAAGTGCCATGGGCACCCCCTCAACCACATTGACCCCCCTCGACCACATTGGCCCCCTCCACATTGTCCCCCAATCTCCACAATGCCCTCAATCTCCACAATGCCCCCATCTCCTACCTCCCTGGAGCTTCCGCTCGGTCTTCTTCAATAATGCAGAGCACTGGGAGATGATGTCATTACTAGAGTGCCAGAGGGCGATTGTGGGCGCCAGGAGGAGGGGTCACAGGTGGTGGACGGGTGCGACCCCTATAGTTATGCCACTGTTGTCAACTAAACTGTGCTAATACTGTACATTTTTAAAAGTGAAGTTATGCTCTACGTACTGTCCCGACTAAAAATTACTGTAAAACTGGCTTTAAATTACAGTTTCCAAATAACCAGTGTTTACAAAATCAGCTACGTGTGTGCTTGCTTTGCTCTACACACTCAAATGGAATGCATGAAATCTTTCATTTACTAAAAAGTGAATACGAATTTATGCTTGTATAATGGTTCAATGGATAGGTAGATAATCGTTAAGAGAGCAAGCAGTTTTGGAGAATAAACATATAAAATGTATGTTTTTGACTAGTGAATATACAGTCACAAATATATATTACATTTGGTTTAACTGAGTTATATTTAATAGATTAATGTGTTAATTGCAAGGGGAATACTCTAATAAAAATTACTTTTCTTAATAAATACAGTATTGTTGAGCTTTTCTCTGTGGCCATATATACCTTAAAATGCAGTCATAATTTGTATATTTTAAAACAGAAACATAGAATTTGATGGCAGATAAGAACCATTCAGCCCATCTAGTCTGTCCAGTTTCCTACTGTAAAAACCTCAAACCTTATTGGTCCTTGGTCTCTTCTTATGTTCAGGACAGCCTTATGCCGAAATTCGCTCACTATATTAATTTTCTGGGGAAATCTACTAATGAAAAGGATTTGGGAGTAATGGTAGACAGTAGACTTAGCAGTAGCATGCAGTGCCAGCTGGCAGCTGCAAAGGCCAATAAGATATTGGCATGTATTAAAAGGGGTATTGACTCAAGGGAGGAAGATATTATTATGCCTCTTTACAGGTCCATGGTAAGACCCCACTTAGAATATGCTGTTCAATTCTGGGTGCCCTTTCTGAAAAAGAACATTATGGAACTAGAGAGAGTGCAGAGGAGGGCTACAAAACTAGTAAGGGGAATAGAAAGCTTTAGCTATGAAGAAAGGCTAGAAAAGTTAAACATGTACACAATAAAAAACGGCGTCTTAGAGGGGATATGATAACATTATATAAATATGTTCAGGGCCCATACAAAGGGCTCTCCAAAGACCTGTTAACAGAACAGTACAAAGGACAAGGGGCACCCGCTTAGACTTTAGGAAAGGAGATTCATCTACAACAGTGGAAGGGTTTCTTTACAGTAAGGACAATAAAGGTATGGAATTCACTGCCTGAGGTGGTGGTGCTATCGAATACATTACATACCTTTAAAAAGGGCCTGGATACTTATTTAACCCCTTGAGTGCCGGAGAGGTACGCAACACATTGCAAAGCAATGCATTGCGTACCCCTCTGGCACTCAAAAGTTTAAAAGAGGAGAACATAGAGGGCTATGTACGTTAGTATTGGGATTAATATTTAGTTAGGGCTTGTTGATCTAAGGAGAAATCTGATTGCCATTTGGAATCAAGAAGGAATTTTCCCCCCCATTCAAGGCAGAATTTGAAATTGCTGTATTGTGGGGGGTTTTTGCCTTCTTTTGGGTCAACAATGGTAAACAGGAATAGGAAAAGGGTTGAACTAGATGGATGCAAGTCTTTTTTCAACCTAAATTACTATGAAATATCCTGATATTTCTTTTCCTGTAAACCATTCACCATTGTTTCCTTTTTCTGGATTCCTCTGGATCTAGAAAAATTACATGATCTCCTCTTGCCCTTGCTCCATTCTTTCTTCTAGCCTCCACTAATTAAATCATTGCTAAGACCACAGCAGGAAATGTAAAGGAGCAACATGGGATGAAAGGATTGGGTGGTATTTCAGCAACAGACATTACCAGAGGAGAGGGATTAAGGGCCAGGGTCATATCCTTAATCTATATCAACACAAGAATCTTATTAACTGTTTTAAATATTTTATGTGAATGTGAAGACGAAAATAAAAACACAGATCTGATTTTTTTTTTCCTGTAACATGATTCTGTTCTGATTTTTGTCCTTAGAGCATTGCCAGTTTATTGAGCATTGACCTAGTCCTGTTCATAATAGAAATGTTCATAATGTAATTATTGAGAGGGAATCTCACCACTGGAATATACTGACCTCTGGTTGTTGTAGTAGCCTCTGGACTTTCAGTAGTGATATCATGTAATATATCAAAGGTACTACTAGACTCTGTGGATAGAATCAATCATGAATATATAAAATCTAAAAACAAAGACAACAGCCTCTATATAACATAGCATAATCATAATATAGCCTCTTGAATGCTAGAGAGCAAAGAACTGAACTGAAGACCTTTTTAATATCCAAGAGGGTTAGAAAACTATGATAGTAGGCTAGTAGAGTAGAAATTGTACTTTTATTGGCTAATTATGTGGTTCTAGAGTGTACGCTTTTAAGATAGCTTAATATATTAGTATTATTATAGACCGGAGCTGTCTTGAAAGCTCACATCCTGGACCCATTTAGTTAGCCAACAAAGGTATCACGTTCACTCAGTCTCCTGCTTTTTCAGTGGTTAACTTGGTACCTACCGCTTTTTACCTAACACAGTGGTTCTCAACCTGTGGGTCGCGACCCCTTCGGGGGTCGAATGACAATTTGCCAGAGGTCACCGAAAGGGTACACCTTAGTAAAGCTCCAACATGTAAGTGACTGGTCTCGCTGTCAAATGATTTGACAGTGACTGAGGCAGCCAGTCACTGTGAGCCACAGGCAGCAGCGCAGGAGACCTGGAGAGACGGAGCCCACTCACTGACTCACATGATGATGTCTTGTGTGCGCGCACACACTCACCGCAGACAGAAGATGCAGAGAGAGCAGCGTGAGCGGGAGCAGAGACTGAATGCCGCAAGTGAATGAGTGAGTCTGGCAATGATGCTGGGAATCGGGACGGGTTGTTGTATACGCTGTATTGTACTGGACAGGCAATGAAGAGATGATGGGGCAAGTTGGAGCTGAAGGGGGCAAGTTGGAGCAGATCAGGGCAAATTGGAGCTGATGGGGGCAAGATGGAGCAGATCAGGGCAAGTTGGAGCAGATCAGGGCAAGTTGGAGCTGATGGGGGGCAATATGGAGCTGATGGTGGCAAGTTGGAGCAGATCAGGGCAAGTTGGAGCAGATCAGGGCAAGATGGAGCAGATCAGGGCAAGTTGGAGCTGATGGTGGCAAGTTGGAGCAGATCAGGGCAAGTTGGAGCTGATGGGGGGCAATATGGAGCTGATGGTGGCAAGTTGGAGCAGATCAGGGCAAGTTGGAGCAGATCAGGGCAAGATGGAGCAGATCAGGGCAAGTTGGAGCTGATGGTGGCAAGTTGGAGCAGATCAGGGCAAGTTGGAGCTGATGGGGCAATATGGAGCTGATGGGGGCAAGTTGGAGCTGATGGTGGCAAGTTGGAGCAGATCAGGGCAAGATGGAGCAGATCAGGGCAAGTTGGAGCTGATGGGGCAATGTGGAGATGAGGGGGCAAGTTGGAGCTGATGGTGGCAAGTTGGAGCAGATCAGGGCAAGTTGGAGCTGATGGGGGGCAATGTGGAGCTGATGGGGCAATATGGAGCTGATGGTGGCAAGTTGAAGCAGATCAGGGCAAGTTGGAGCAGATCAGGGCAAGTTGGAGCTGATGGGGGCAAGATGGAGCAGATCAGGGCAAGTTGGAGCTGATGGTGGCAAGTTGGAGCAGATCAGGGCAAGTTGGAGCTGATGGGGCAATATGGAGCTGATGGGGGCAAGTTGGAGCTGATGGTGGCAAGTTGGAGCAGATCAGGGCAAGTTGGAGCTGATGGGGGCAAGATGGAGCAGATCTGGGCAAGTTGGAGCTGATGGGGCAATGTGGAGCTGATGGTGGCAAGTTGGAGCTGATGGTGGCAAGTTGGAGCTGATGGGGGCAAGATGGAGCAGATCAGGGCAAGTTGGAGCTGATGGGGGCAAGATGGAGCAGATTAGGGCAAGTTGGAGCTGATGGTGGCAAGTTGGAGCTGATCAGGGCAAGTTGGAGCTGATCAGGGCAAGTTGGAGCTGATCAGAGCAAGTTGGAGCTGATAGGGCAATGTGGAGATGAGGGGGCAAGTTGGAGCTGATGGGGGCAAGTTGGAAATGATGGGGGCAATGTGAGGGCAATATGGAGATCAGGGGGCAAGCTGGAGCTGAAGGGGCAATATGGAGCTGATGGGGGCAAGTTGGAGCTGATGGGGGGAAATGTGAGGGCAATGTGGAGATGATGGGGGGCAACTTGAGTGCATGCATGCAACAGTAATAGAGACAAAGACACATGAAACATACATACACACAGACACAGACATACATAGAGTGAGACAGACACACCCATACATGCAATGATACACACACACACACACATGTATAGAGAGAGACAATCTTGACTTGACCCCTGCCTAAAACAATTAGAAATTGTTGTTTTGTAACATAACAGTAGCAAAATTACAGTGATGAAGGAGCAACGAAAATAATTTTACTGTCAGGGGTCCCCGCGACTTGGGAAATTTTATTAAAGGGTCGCGGCACTAGAAAGGTTGAGAACCACTGACCTAACAAATTATGGGGCACATATAGAAAGAGCCATGTGGAACAATTCTGGGACAAACCAACTACTCCACAGGGAGTAAATAAACACTGTCATTGATTTAAAGCTGCATTCAATCCTATCTTCAGGGGCACCTAGCGAGTACATTTTGCACAAGCAAGGATTTCCCTGCTTGTGCATAGGTAAGTAAATGAAATGAATGAACCTCTTTATAACTTGTCTGTACTCAAACAATATTTATATCTGGGTTCTTCCAGGTCTAGATTTACATCTCAGGTACCCCATGGAAATGTATTGTAGTGTCTCTTAGCAATGCCCATCGTCTCACACCACTCTTCACATGATGATGCCCCCATCCCCACCCACTTTTGCCTGAAAAAGAAAATAACAGATAACATTCAAGTGTAAAAATGCTCTTATCTCATTGGTTGCTAGAGAGGTGTCCAATATACTCAAGGGGGTTAAGTCCTTGTTTGCAATGGGATATATAAATGGTTCATAAAAAGCTGCCATAAACCAGAAATGCCTGTTTGCTACAGGGACATTAGAATTGCCAAGGTCAAAACCACAACTTAGACTAAGCATAGGGCCAGCACAGCTGAGAACCCCTTCAAAATATGTAGCTCTACTACTATTTCCTTTGCTTTATGAGAAACCTGGCCCTGGGTTCTACTTACTTTTTTCTGTTGTAACTACTGCTATACTAGCAGTAGTGACAACTGTAGTGGTGACATCTCTCAGCATGGTTACATTGTTTGTTGGCACTAAAGAGAAGAGATTGCATTAGACATAGATACCAGGTTTGTGAGGGACACAGGCTCATCAGAATTGAATAAACAGTGATCATTTACCAAAAAACCTACATATAGTCAAATATGAGCTCAGTTTACCAACTCGGAGCCCATTGGGTTGAAATATGAAATATTGCTCACACTGCCTTCTCTTCAACCACTGTCTGATACAGACATAATTCCAGTCAATGGAAAAAGAAAATAGAGGCTTCCTAACTGCTGTATTAAGGATACCAAGCTTGGTGAATCTTTCTTTTAATGTTATATGTTAAGGTGGCACATATTACTATAACATTATCTTGCCTTTAGAACAAAAGTGTTTCTTTAAAGGGACATTATCACCTAAAAATTGATAGGGTTTATAACCTTTTAAATATTACATGCCCCTAGCCAGCATTTGCAAATCTATTATAAATATGCTTCACCTATTCAACTGGAGGCAGCTGTGCATGACCATTTGAGCCCTCTTCGTTTGTACAAGTGATAAGAACAATGCATGTGATGATTTAGGAGGCAAATATAGTTTCTGATACCTTTTATTGGCTAACTAAGCAGATTTAGTATGCAAGATTTCAAGACCTTAGGTCTCTTCCTCAAGCATGTTATACAGATTAATATGAAAACATCTCTCTTAAATATAAGTACACATTGCATTGTTTAGAATGGAAATCAGATAAAATAACTCAGTCCAGTTCCAGATACTTTGATCAGTCAATGGTAAAATATACTCTTCCTCTGAGGCTTTACAGGTATTTACAATGCTCTTGGGTCTGTTGGAAAGGTCAACCCACTAAGTGATATTGTGACAAGAACTCTCTGTCCTTATTCAAACCATTATAAAGAGCATTACATTTTAACATTAATTTTACCTACCATACATTTCTGTCCCTCTGAATGCGGAACCGTCCCATCAATACAGTTAACAATGTCCCTGACACTGTGTCCATTTTGACAAAAATGTTCTCCCACTGGTGTCTCTGTCTTTTTGTTGTTGACACTGGATCTGTGGGAATTAAACCTCTTATGTAGTGCCTGTCCAGTTTATCCCACATAAAGGGCTGTTGGGTATTTTGCACACATGATAAGGTATATTACATTGGATGATTTACAGGTAAAGTTACCATTGATCTTATGGTGTAACTGGTGTTTGGAATTGGTATCTTGTCTGTGGTGTAAATGTGTGCACAGATTTAACATCTCTTTTGTAGGCAGGGAGATGTGCCATTTTTTGTATTTTTATTAAGGCACTCCTTATCATCAGTTGTTTCAAATTGGGAGGCTGTCTGAAGGAGAGCAATGGAGGCTGTGGGAATATGTTCTTAAGTCTTTCATCCATATGTCATTTCGTTTGAAGTTCTCTTGATATTTTGCGTAGAACTTCAACCTGGGGGTGGTATGTGACCACCAGTGGCACCAGGTTTCTCTTATGTTGTTCTTTCTAGCGCAACTGATTTTTTCTTGGTATTTGGGTAGCCTTCTGTATCTGACTATCAATAATAGTTGCGCTGTAACCATGTTTTATAAAGGCTCCTCTGAGTTTCTGGAGGTGCTTGTCATGATCCATCCTGTCAGAACAGATGCGGTGGTATCTGATGGCCTGGCTCTATATGATGGAGTTCTTTGTGTGTTTTGGGTGGAATCTACTGTTTCTCAGGTAGGTTGGTCTGTCTGTTGGTTTGCAGTATAGGGATGTGATTATTTAGGTCAACAAATAAATAAGAGATAGAAGGTTTTTATTTCAAAAACAGTGTTTATGATTTTAGCACGCATTTAACAGGTTTGCTAAAATACAGCCAAAAGTGACTACTTTTTACTTTTATTCTGAAAGATTTTAGAAGTTTCTCACCACAGAAAAAAAATGTTTAAGCCCTTTGAGTACCAGAAGCAATATGTTGCGTACTCCTCTGGCACACAAAGGGTTAAAAAAAAAGTCTGAGTACATAATATTTTAATGGATTTGAGCCCTTTTCATATTTGGTATTGATGTCCCTTTAAAGGGGAACATTCACCTCTTTTTTTACCATAGGTTTAGTTATTAAAGTAGTATTAGGAAACGTGTTTTTTTTTTCGGTTACATACTTTTAAAGATATTTAATATTCAAGCTGTGCACTTTCGCAAAATGTGCGCCAGCACAGCTCTTCTTGACTTCCTAATGCTCCTCCCACCTCTCTCCCAGCTGCCCCAGGGAGCGCATTCATGCTTCCGTTCCGTGTGAATGGCTTCTATTATTACTTCAAGCTCCGGTTAGTATTATACTGAGGTTGCCTGGCCTGCTCAGTGATCAACACTGTGATCACAAAATTACATGATGTGCCTTGACCATCACCTGTTGTGATGGTCCTGAAGCATCATTGGTCATTAAGGGACAGAAGACCTCTCTGCCATTCCATGGTTTGAAGTAGATGGTTTCAAAATCACCTAAAACACCCATTTGTTGTTCGCAATTTTTATGAAACAAAATACTTTTAGCGTTATTTAACTTTACTTATTCTGAAATTATGCAAAATATACAACATGCCTTGCTGAAACTACCCTTCTTCCTGCCAACACTTACATCTCACCTAGTTCACACTGGTGACTGAATGACAACAATGTTAATACATGGAAAAATTAATTATATTGGTATTTTACTGTATCATATGGGCATGTTAACACTGATGAAAACCACAGCATCAAACAAATTACCAGTGTGAACTTAACCCTACCACAAGTGAAAGGATATTAGCAACAAGATTCAAGGTCTACTTTACTTGAACTCCTTAAGGCAATGTCACTGTGTAATATGTTATTTGGAATGTGTTGCACCCCCCTCTGGTCCTTAAAAGGTTAAAGCAGTTATATCAAGCTCAGATTTGTTAAGGGTGTCAACGTCAACATTTCATTTCAAGAGAGAGGCAAAATCAAAGCATCAGTGGCACATAGTTGGGTGACATTTAGAAGTGGTTGCAGCGGGGAATGAAAGTGGAAGAGGGCAGCCAGTCCTGAGTTTTTCCATCCCAACAAAAGTGAAGATTTTGGGGAGGCAGACCCAGAAGTAGAATTGCTGGTGAAGACTGTACTCCCTAACAGCCGGGATAACAGCTCCTCTAGCAGAGAGGGGATCCAGAGGAAAGTGAAGCCTAGGCAGGTTGTGGTGGTAGGGGACTCTATTATTAGGAGAACAGGTTTGCTGTCTCCAGGGTGCCCGGGTTCGGCATCTTGCAGACAGGGTGGACAGATTATTGGGAGGGGCTGGAGAGAATCCAGCTGTCTTGGTGCATATTGGTACCAATGACAAAGTAAGAGGAAGGTGGAAAGTCCTAAAAGGTAATTTTAGGGATTTAGGGACTAAGATTAGGAACTGGACCTCCAAGGTAGTATTCTCAGAGATACTACCTGTTCCATGCGCTACAATAGAGAGACAGGGGGAGATTAGGGAGCTCAATGCATGGTTTAAGTCTTGGTGTAAGAAGGAGGGCTTTGGGTTTTTATAGCACTGGGCTAATTTTGCTTTGGGGTACAATCTCTATAGTAGGGATGGATTGCACCTGAATGCAATAGGGTCTCAAGTGCTTTGGGAGAGGATGGCTAGATGGTTGGGGGAGATTTTAAACTAGGAAGTGGGGGCAATAAATACTGGACTAGACAGTATAAAAAGGGAAGGTGATGTAGTTAATAACCAGGCGGTTGTATCTGGGGGCTGGGTTAGTACAGATGATAGGGAGAAGCCTATAAACCACATCAAAATTAAATCACAAATGGAACATGACAGTGGCATAAATTGTATGCTTGCAAATGCTAGAAGTTTAACTGGTGAAATAAGGGAAATGGCGCTAGTAGCTGAAATCGAAAACTATAACTTGATTGGCATAACAGAAACATTGGCAGATGACATACATGATTGGTCAATCAATTTGGAGGGCTGCATGTTGTTTAGAAAAGATAGGTCAAAGAAGAGGTGGTGGAGTCTGTCTGTATGTTAAACTAGCATTATTGCCTCATTTGTGGGAAGATATATGTGATGACAGTAGTGAACATGTGGAATTCCTGTGGGTTGAAATAGTCAATGGGGGTAAAACTGCCCAGAAAATATTAGTGGGTATTTGTTATAAACCACCAAACATTGGTGACCTTGAAGAATCACAGCTATTAATGCAAATAGAAAAGGCTTCTCAAATAGGGAGAACTATAATTATGGGGGATTTTAATTATCCAGAAATAGACTGGAAAAATGGAACAACTAATTCTGCTAAAAGCAGTAAGTTTCTGAACTTGTTGAATGACAATTTTTTGTCTCAACTAGTACAAACCTCAACCAGAGGGGCTGTGTGTCAGGATCTGGTAATAACTAACAATGGATAACTTATCTTTAACATCCAAGTAAGGGAGCACTTGGGGAACAGTGACCATAGCATGTTATCGTTTGAGATTCATTCAAAAAAGCAATTTGGTATGGGTTCTGCCAAAACACTGAATTAAAAAAAAAACAACTTTAGCAGGTTTAATTCATCCCGTGGTCTCGTTGACTGGGATAGAATATTTTCTGGAAAAAACACAAAAGGTAAGTGGAATGCCTTCAAAATAAAATTGCAAAAATATACATATACATTTATCCCCTTTGGAAACTAATACAAAAGAAGCTAATTGTTATGGTTTTCAGACACTCAGACACAGAAGGTTTGGTAAAACATAGTTTTATTAATAATTCAATGATCATGTGACCCTCACGGGTCCAGTACAACACTCTACAATACAGACACAGGTCAGGTTAAAGGAACGAACAGTATCTCAGACAGGTCTAGTATATACAGGAGTATAGCTACTGACACAGGTCAGGTCACAGGGATAGGAGTAACCCACTCAGGCCCAGGAGGTACCCAAGGTACTACACTGGCACAGGTCAGGTTACAAGGAGCGCAACAACCTACTCAGGCCCAGTAAGTACCTAAGGTACAATACTGGCACGGGTCAGGTCAGAGTTTGTGTGAAGCTGTGCCATAGAGGCACTGATGCCAAGACCAGGAACGCCAACAGGCACTATAGTGCCACTAATAATGGAGGCTCCCTACGCCGAAAGTGAGATCACCAGTAGGTGACTAGAAGGAGGCCCCACATTACCGTACAATAGAGACTAGGCAACAGAGAAACGGAGGCCCGGAACAGGAGACTAGCGGACAGTCCCTACCAGTCTGGGGAAGGCTACAGACTGAAGGGTATTTAGGCAACAAGGTGGACTGCACTGTAAATGAGAACAACCAGTACCGACAATAGTGAGTCACAGGAAACTCCCGGACGACAGAGCAGAGCTGTGACCCTGGCGCTCTGAAGCACCAAACCGTAATGGAAACGGATGCTCAGACCTGAACCGTGTGTCCTAGAACCAGAGGCTCACCAAGGTGCCCATAAACCACCCAACCTCGGTGAGTGTAATAAGCAGGTCAAGCGTACCGGGTGCAATACAACACCTAACACCGTAGTGAAAGGATAACAGTGCGGATATAATACAGGGTCAAGAGCAGTGCTACCCGAGATGGAATGGAGGCAACAGTGACTGACAGGGACAGCAACGGAACGGAGGCGGGACCTCCGAAATGGCAGGCAACAGGGTATAACGGTACCGGGAGGTACCCAGATCAGGAACGATAGCCAATCCGAGCCAGTACACAGAGCAGGAGCATCAGCCAATCCGGTTCGGTACACAAAGCAGGAATGTCAGCCAATCAGGTTCAGTACACAGAGCAGGAACGTCAGTTGAGCCGGTCTGGTACACAGAGCAGGAACGTCAGCTAATCCAAGTCGGTACACAGAGCAAGAACGTAGATCAGGCAGAATAGTCAGGCAGTCCGGGTCATACACAGAATTCACACAAATAAACAGAACAGGCACTGGCAATAGGTACACCACGAAAGGGCAGCGCTGAAGTGACAGTGCTCAGTATAAAAAGGCTAGGACTGGGCGGAGACAATCCACAGTGGCCAATAAGAGATGATGAGGAAGTAGATAACAACGTCGCCAGCGAAAGCATGGGGATCGTGATACTAATTAAAACCAATGTGGCTAACCCGTAATGTAATTAATTAAATAAATAACAAGAAAGCTGCATTTAAACATTACAAAGCTGAGGGATCAGTAGATGCATTTGCAAAATACAAAAATGCCAACAAAACCTGTAAAAAAGTGATTAAATTAGCTAGACTGGAAAATGAAAAAATTATTGCTAAGAAGAGCAAGAGCTGCCCAAAAAAGTTCTTTAAATACATTAATGCAAAATATTAAAGTCTGATAATGTTCGGTCTTTGTTATCTGAAATGGGTGAGATGATCAGTGGGAACAGACAGAAAGCAGATATTTTATATAATTTCTTTTCTTCTGTTTTTACAAAGGAAGACCCAATGGACAACAACCTGCAAACTATTTTTGCAGAACAGTCACAGCAAGAATGGGATTGACTAACACAAGAAAAAGTGTTAAAACAATTGAATTGTGTTATGGTAGACAAAGCCCCGGGGCCGGATGGTATACACCCATGTGTACTTAAAAAGTTAAGCCAGGCCCTGGCCAAACCATTATTTTTGGTTTACGGGGATTCTTTTATTTCAGGTATGATACCCACGGACTGGCGTAAAGCAGATGTGGTGCCCATATTTAAAAAGGGACCAAAATCCCAGCTGGGAAATTACAGACCTGTAAGCTTGACATCTGTGATAGGGAAACTGTTTGAAGGGAATATATTTGCAAAGGGAATATATTCAAGAATTCATCTTAAACAAGAATATCATTAGTAGCAGCCAACATGGTTTTGTGAAAGACAGGTCTTGTCAAACTAACTTTATTGCATTTTATGAAAATGTGAGTAAAAATATAGATTTGGGAATGGCGGTTGATGTGATCTATTTAGACTTTGTCAAGGCATTTGATACAATTCCACACAAGAGGTTACTGTACAAATTGAATGAAATAGGCTTAGGGCCAAACGTTTGGGTGTGGATTGGAAATTGGCTGAAAGATAAAATGCAAAGAGTGGTAGTAAATGGGAAGTTCTCCAATTGGATAAACATGATAAGTGGAGTACCTCAGGGATCTATCCTGGGTTCTCTTCTTTTTAATTTGTTTATTAATGATCACCCAGAGGGCATAGGGAGCCATGTATCAGTGTTTGCCGATGACACTAAATTAAGTAGAGTAATGAAGTCCGAACTGGATGTGTCTTCATTACAAGAGGATTTAGACAAATTGGGTAACTGGGCAGGCAAATGGCAAATGAGATTCAATATAGACAAGTGTAAAGTTATACATTTTGGTTATAATAATAAAAATGCAACATACAGTTTAAATGGTGTTTCTCTGGGGAAATTTACTAATGGAAAGGATTTGGAAGTAATGACTTAGCAGTAGCGTGCAGTGCCAGCTGGCAGCTGCAAAGGCCAATAAGATAAGATATTGGCCTGTATTAAAAGGGGTATTGACTCAAGGAAGGAAGATATTATTATGCCTCTTTACAAGTCCATGGTAAGATACCACCTAGAATTTGCTATTCAATTCTGGGCTCCCTTTCTCAAAAAGGACATTATGGGACCAGAGAAAGTGCAGAGGAGGGCTACAAAACTAGTAAGGGGAATGGAAAGTTTTAGTTATGAAGAAAGGCTTGAAAAGTTAAACTTGTACAAACTATAGAAACGGCATCTTAGAGGGGATATGATAGCACTATATAAATTTGTTCAGGGCCCATATAAAAGGCTCTCCAAAGACCTGTCCATTAACAGAACAGTACAAAGGACAAGGGGTCACCCACTTAGACTTGAGGAAAGGAAATTTCATCTACTGCAGCAGAAGGGATTGTTTATGGTAAGGACAATAAAGGTATGGAATTCACTGCCTGAGGAGGTGGTGCTATCGAATACATTAGATGCCTTTAAAAATAGCCTGGATACTTTTTTAAAAGAGCAGAACATAGAGGGCTATGTACGTTAGTATTGGGATAAATATTTAGTTAGTGCTTGTTGATCCAAGGAGAAATCTGATTGTCATTTGGAGTCAAGAAGGAATTTTTTCCCCCCATTTAGGGCAGAATTTGAAATTGCTGTATTGAGGGATTTTTTGTCTTATTTTGGATCAATGATGGTAAACAGGAATAGGAAAAGGGTTGAACTAGATGGACGGAAGTTACTATGTTACTATGTTTTATAGGATGATGTTGAGAAAAAAATTGTGAATAAGTTAGGAATGGTAAGGAGGGAGTAGAGAGGATGCCTTCACCAAAAACTTTCAGCAGCAAGAACAGAAACAGATTTCCCTTAACTTTTGAGTCTCAGAGGGGTGAGCAATGCATGTAGTGCAATGTGTTGCAAACACTTGGACACTCAAAGGTTTAATGTAGATATTGCTAAATCCCAATACAGAGCATGAAACACCATTCCCAGAGTAGCTGCTTTATGCTAGCTGCTGATCAGCTGATAGATGTAAACATTATAGATAAGCATAAAATTCACTTGGGTTGCTACAGTTGCTAATGTAAATCAATTAATGTATTTTGATAACTCACCCGGACCCAAAGGCCCACGCGGACACGGTGCAGCCCCCAACAGCCTCAGCATAGGCTTCAGCAAATGAGACGTCACCGGAAGGGAGCGCTTCACAGATCCGCAATAATCTCAGTGCCAATCAATCAGTAGTAATATAAAATCTTAGAATTTTATTGTAACCATATAATAAAATGACAAATCCAGCAGGAACAAATAGAGGAACTAATAAGCTCAAACGACACACTCTAACGTGTTTTAGGACCCAGTGCCTTAGTCACAGCCTATGACTAAGGGACTGAGTCCCGAAATGCGTTAGAGCGTGTAATTTTTTCCAGGACTTCAGATAATGTTGGTAATAAAGACATGGGTCTGTAATTTGATGCCACATTTATTACATAAGAGCACTGTAAGTTGATTGGAACCCTCAGACGCTGACATACATCTACACTAATTACATTGATCAGATGATAGTCAGATCTGCACTATTTACATTCATTAACTGATTGGTGCCTATGACAAGTTCTCCAATTTGCCAACATCAACCAGACTAATTTATTTCTGTGACCTCCGACAACATTGCCAGCAATCGAAGATTAGTGCATGTGGCGAAACAACATATTAACATAAAAACACAACCTCTGGAATACGAAAATGGCTCATTAAGCCAAACGTCAATATGTGAATTAGCAACTGCCAAAGGAGATAATACAGCATCATAAACCTGACAAAGGCATGGCAATGTAGGTATATTTGAGGTGCATTTACATGGAGACTTATCTATAATTCAAGGGGTTAAGATAACCATAGAAGTCAAACTGACTTTTATTTTGTTGCTATAGTGCATATGATTTGCCTCATAATTGCTCTATTTTTCTTCATATGGTACTGGGGCATATGTATCAATGAGTCTCTAGATAAAACTTAGGTTACCCATGCAATTGTGAATGGATTGTGCTTAAAGGGATAATAATACTTCATTTTAACTTTATTTTACTTTGTAGGTATTAAAAAACATGAAGAATGATATAAGTCTTATCTCTCAAACCTTTATGGTTTAAGAGATATTCACAAGCAAAGTTTCCCCCTCCCGCCCCTTTTACTTAGTGTAAGCCATCTCTTCTCAGATGTGGAATGCAGTCCATAGACCAGACAGATAACAGAAGGGGACACTCTTATTCCTATGAAAACAATGAAATCCCTGCCCCCATGACAAGCTTTTCAGGTTTTTTCCTTATCTTAATTGAAGATTGTCCCTCTCTGCAATCTACCTGGGCACCTGTCTTCTGATCTGGCTGAACAGTGTTACATCAGTAAAAGGGGCGGGAGGGGGACACTTTGTCATTGAATAACTCTTGAACTACAACTCTGACAGAACTGAAATAACACTCTCCTAAGTCCAAATACTATGATGATTAATTAGTGCTGCTTTTATTATGAAACATTACTATCCCTTTAATTAGTAAGGGAATAGTGACCCTTTCTTTTAACTTGTTCTGCAAAGTCAGATTGCCTCCACTTTTTGTTATTATGTATTTTTTCTTCTTCAGTTTTTTTTTAATCGTCACTCTGTTTTGTCTATAGCTGTAAGTTCCCTGGATCTGTTTCTAGAGAGTTTTCTGGTGAATTGATAATTGAAACAGGATATTTATACAGTCTAGCACTATCCCTCTGTATGCTGTTTGCTATTTTTTTTTACATTGCGTTTATAGTCCCAGAGGAAAAGTGCCCTGCAGATCCAGGGAACTCCTTATTAGGGACATAAATAGTAAAACATCGGGGAAGATGGCAAAAAGTATAGGCAATTTGACTTTACATATTATGCACATGCAGAATTTGTAAAGACAAAGTAATGGATTGAAATAGCTTTAAACAAAATTCTGTTAGAAATCCTGTCAAAATCACTGCATGATACACATTAACATAAAGACGGCTCGCACTAGTAGTGTGTATCGAATCTGAGCATAATTTCTGAACTACAATAGTCCAGTGTTCTCAAAGGGTAAAGAAGCAATACATATAATTCAAGGAATCATAAAAGACCCCCAACAAAGAAGTCAGATATAAAGAGACACACACAAAGAATATAAAAATATATCAAAAAGAGTTTATTACATCAATATTACAATGTATTATATATAATGAAAGACTCACATTTAAAACATAAGTAAAAACAAACCCCAGAGGGGGACATAATTATACCCAAACACTGGACCCCTAAATAAATAAGTCTCAGTATCGAAATACTAAAGACAAAAGGGTCACTGATTATAGTGTACTATAAATCCTATCTGACAAAGCCTTGCGGCAAAACGCATCGGGATATGTGGCTTCTCCTGGAGGGGTGACTGTTTTGCCTTAGTTTGATGTCTGGAGATTGGAGCATTTGTCTTTTTTTTATTTTATTTTGCCATTCACTACATTTATCTAGCATATGTTAGTACTTATTTGGTTTTTCACATTATTTATTGTATCTTTTTTGTGGTGTTTTTTTTATCACTATATCGTCTTTTTAGAGGTGTTTATGCACAAGGTAGGAGAATATGGTTTCTCTATCCTCCAGACTTCTTATTTAGGATTTATAGTACACTATAATTAGTGACCCTTTTGTCTTTAGTATTTCTATATTAAGACTTATTTATTTAGGGGTCCAGTTTTGGGTATACTTATGTCCCCCTCTGGGGTTTGTTTTTACTTATGTTTTAAATGTGAGTCTTTCATTATATATAATACATTGTAATATTGATGTAATAAACTATTTTTGATATACTGTTATATTCTTTGTTGTGTGTCTCTTTATATAGGACTTCTTTGTTGGGGGTCTTTTATGGTTCCTTGAATTATAAAAATCACTGCATGGACTTGCTAGGGTCACTGATTTTCACAAGAGTGGCCAATCCTGTTAATCAAAGAGCAAAGTGGAGTTACCGGCTCTGTATGCTGAGCTATAAAAAATTGCCTGAGTGAATGAAAGAGACTCGAAAAAAATAAATACTAAACTCTATACCATGAAATATATAGCTATACTATCGAAATAAAAATGCAACTGTAAACAAGGTAACGCTACAAGACGGCCTAAATTCCATCAACTGAAAAAGTATCAGTTAATAGTATAGTTCAGTCAAAACAATTAGACTATTAAACATGTAATTCAGATGGTCCGGCGTCCCGTAGAAGTCTTATTGGATCCTTTGTTGAAGCTAATCCCCCAAATGAAGCCTCAGATCCAAGTGGCAGTATATGTAAAACAGACAATAAAGGGGGAAGGGGGAGCACAAAACAGAGGCGACCCTCAAAGTGCTGTATTAAATATACAGTGACTAAAGTTAAAAACAATCCTATATAATAATTCGCTAAATCGTGTGTAACGCCGCGTCATACGCATTAGACACTGCTGCGTGTGCTGCAGTCATGCTCAGTAGAGACTGCCCTCGCCGAAGCTGATACAGAGTGGGGCGCTCCGAAGGAGCATTCCGTTCTGTATCAGTCGCGGCGCCGGCAGTCTCTACTGAGCATGACTGCACCGCGACCGGCTGGCTGTGGCACTGTGGCCCGTGTAACGGGCTCTTCATCTAGTATTTAATAAAGTATACATTTCAATCAGATAAAAGCAATCAATAGATTGAAAAATGATAAAAGTGAAAATGGCAACTTAAAGAAGCTTAAAATAGCTTTCAAAATCTCCTGTAGCCATTTATATTAGTCATATTGTATTTAATACAAATATAAGATTTATTTGTTTGTCTGTTGGTTTATGAACATTAGACAGCACTGGCATGCCAGCCATATACTAACATTTCACATTGTTCTCCCTCCCACAATCCACTTCCTGCTTACCAGCACTAACTTGTATAAAATAACAAATACATAAATTAATAAAGCTAATTATCCTCAGAAATTGTTTTATTTGAAACATAAAAATTATTTTATAAGGTCTTTCATTGTTAAATGATTTGTTATACCTATAATGGTGTTAATTCCACTCTACACATGTGTGACTTTAGAGCAGCATTAATCTTTTGAGTTCCAGTGGGGGTATAAAACTGTACTAAATGCACTCTTGTGATACACATTGCACACAGTAAAGCCATTCACATGAGCCATTTTTGCTTTGAGTAACACACTCTGATACAGAATAGATCATCTTGGATGTGCTCATGTGTTGGGTACACACAGGCTTCAACATATCAGATCTACATGGTGGTCTAAGGGACCACCACCACACAGATAGTTCACATGGCACCATTTGAGGTTGCTATTCTGTTTGCATTCCACCCACATGGTTATCAGCCAATAATATATATCAGATGCCCATTTGGTCCAGCTTTCTAACACATCTCCTCCACACATCTTCATACAAGAGAATTTACAGGGGAAAGCAGGACTTTGGAGGTAACACTGTCAATTTTGCATGCACTGAAACAGGTGCATTTCTCATGTGATCAAGCCAAGGCCTTTTGGCAAAAATAATCACATGTATCCTGATAAAATGGGTGCTCCCAGGGCTGGATTTACATCATAGGTGCCCCTAGTCAAGGCACTCTAGGAGCCCTTAGCTCAGATATAATCACACCCACACTATTCATATGACCCTGTCCTTGGCCTATAACAAGCATGGACAAAAATGGCTTTAACCCCTTGGCTGCTAGAGAGATCTCCAATGTATTGCTCTGCAATGCATTGGGGATCTCTTTAGCATCCAGGAGGTTACATTTGAGCCTGTAAAGGGGTATAAAACTGGTGCAAGGACACTGAGATTGCTCTGACCATGCCCACAATTCACAATGTGTGGATCTCTAGGCCGTTGCCTACTCTGCTTATTGGGAAATCCGGTCTTGGGTGCTCCCACTGAGGTGGGACTTTTTTTACAGGTTACAGGTCCTTTTAAGACTTTGAGAAAATGTAAATAAAATACTTGGAAAGACCATTAAAGAACATTAACAGCATGAAGGCTAGTTGTGCTTGCAGAGTGTTCTGTGGAGCAGAAGGTATATACAATTTTAATAAAATATTGATAGACATAAAGGAATACTGAAACATTTAAAAACCTACTCAGTGCTTCTTGGCTTCATTAAGTTGTAAAGCCCAGTCTATCTCTTTATTTTAGTACCTTGGTTGCTAGAAAGTTCTTTATGTTTCACAAATAAAGTGGGCTCTAAGTTCAATTTAATGTGCAAATCATTCAAATGTTATGCTGTATATAATGGAGCAAATTTTCAATAATTTATAAAAATGACACTCAAAAATGTGAATGTTTGTGTTTAACTCTTTGAGTGCCAGAGGGGTACGTAATGCATTGCACCTGGCACTCAAAGGGATAATATTTATTAATGTCTTAAAATAATGATGATAAATAGTTAGTTAAATATTTTAAAATTAGCAAATCTGACAGCTTTCTGATTTTTACCATGCATAATTCATCAATTTGTTTAATTTTACTATTGATAAATATTTCTTTATTAGAACATTAGAAATTGTGTTTTTTTTATTCACATGCATCATTAAAATGATCTGATTTTGTAAATTTTTTGCTAAACGTGGTATAATTTGCAAAAATCACTTCTTGCATCCAGTACATTTGTATTGATTAAGGAATCACTGATAAATATGGGTACCATAATCTTCCTCCAGCCACTGACTGTTTCAGGCTGATGGAATTTGTACTCCAGCAGTAGGTGGAGTACCTCACATTACCCACCCCTGCTTTATAAAAATGACTACATTTAAATTAAGTGGCTATCCATGGAGGTTACATATGCTGTAAATCTTCACTCAGTCATTCATATCAACTCCTATGCTAGGCTGCAGGTGTCAGTTCCCTTGAGCAATTTTCAGATTTCCTTCACTAGCTAATGTTCCTCTTTGCATGCCCTGAGGTCTGACATTGACTGTCTGTGTATTGCACTGGTTCATCATGTGAACCTTCAATCAGCAGACACTGCGGGTTAGCTTACCATCAGGTGATGTCTCCGTCTGCCGAAATACTGCAGTCTGACCTAAAAAAATGTTTAAAATAAACATGGTACTGTGTTAGCCTTGGATTAAGCATGGAGCGTCGTAGAGTGTGTTGGCCATTGAGAAGGAGTAGCTAAATGCCAATTTTTCATTAGTTGAGAGGCATTGTGAGCTAGCCCTTGGCCAGTGTTTTGTTATTTTCAAATCCAGTGGGACTAACAGGACTAACATAACTGCACAGTTCCAACATAATTTAAAATGTATGACAACAGCTAGCATGGACAATATGACAGCCAGTTTGATATTCTATTCCACCTGTCACTCTTGTGATTGTCACACTGTAGCCATATTCAAGTAGCATCCCATGAAACCCATTACCCATATCACACATCACCATGAAACCATAATAACTGACATCTCATAAAAGTGATTTGCTTGTTTTGATTTACATAGCTCTATGTCTTCTTGGTGTTGAAACTTCAGCGTTCAGCAATGTATATTCACTTAGAAAATATAGCAAACTTAATTACGCAGGATATAATTTATAATGAATTGCCCCTTTAATGGGATTACACTTCTACTTTCTCACATGGCACAAGATGCATGAGCAATGACCGGGAGGAGAAGTCTTACCTTGAGTTAATGGAAGGATCAGAAATAGAAGCAACAGGCTCTGCATCTTCTGAGGGGAGAAAAACAAACACACTGTGTTGAAATGAAGCAAACTTCAGGCAAGTCCTATAGCAGCAAGGTACTTATGTAATTATTGAAAACAAGTTTCTGCTATCCAGAAGCATTGACTTTTGGTATAACAAACATTTTTATAAAACTTCAACTTGCAGTCTCACTTTTTCTAAAAAAAAATGACAGAAGCTAAATTAGTTTATACTGGTGACTGGAAAGATGAAGGGATGCTGTCACATTCCAATGTGCCATGTTATTTGCATGCATTGTCCTATATTTACCCAGAGATCCTGTGTTTTGACAGTAGTGATAGATGGCTGACCCATATCAACATTAGCCATATATGATAAGATAATGCCAACATGGGTTGGTTATACATTGGCGGTTGTAATTGGCATTACAATGATTTCTCTGTCAAAGATCTGTATTGGACTATGGTCACACAGGACGGTAGCCCATACCTCCCAAGTGTCCCTCGTTAGGAGGGACAGTCCCTCTTTGATACCCAAACCCCTCTGTCCCTCTTTCCCACCTTGGTGTCCCTCTTTTCAGGAGATTAGACTGTGTGGTGTTTATATAAATATATTACATCTTTTCACAGCAACAAAAGTCACATAAATGTCTGGTTAAACTTCAGTATGTGTGTGTCTATAGATTAGTCTATACTTTGGTCTTGCTCTAAATCATCAGTAGGTAATTGGTGCGCTCACTGTGTGTAAATCCCGGGGGGGGGCAGCCTACAACCAGATGTTCAATATCAATCTAGATTTAAAATGAATATCTTATAAAAGCTATACATTAAATAATAAAATATTATAAACAGAGTGACTACAACAGTATTCCTATTTTAACAATCAGCAATAAATAAATGTCATTATTCATTTTTTATACACAATAGAACCTGATTGTAAGTCCAGTCTGTAAGAATAATCCAGTTCCGATCAAAGAACCTTAATGATGGATGAGGAGATGATGATGATGGTATGAATAAAGAGGTAATGAAAGTTAGTGGATGGATTATGGATGATGCGGTTAGTTCATGGACAACAATGTTCGCAATTTTCCCTGTGCTGCCCTCTGTTGCTCGGAGTCCTCTCGAGCCAGTACATATAATAAAAAGAAAAGAGAAGAGACAGCGCAACTGGGATCTGCTTCTTATATTATACTTACTACGATTAGATCCAGGTTGCGCTGTCTCTTCTCTTTTCTTGCTGTAAATCACGTATTCAGTTACACAAAGAGGTGTTAATAGTTCATGAAATGACTGAAAAAATTGCAGTAATGCTCCTCCCACCAGCCACACCCCCAGCGACACCAGCCTAAATGCAAGTGTCCCTCTTTGGCCATTTGAAATGTTGGGCGGTTTGGTAGCCGTCTGAGTGAACAGCCCAACATGACTACCGCCGCACATTATTCAAGAACCAATAAGAGTAAAGCTGTGCTTTCTATGTGTCTATGATAATTCACATGTTTCTTTTAGCTTTTGTCTCTTAGCTGAAAAAGGGAGTGGGCAAATTTAAATTTCAAGAGAATAAAGTAACAGATGTAAGATTTGCCATAGGTTGTTGAAATGAGACCTTCAGCATAAGATCAACAATTTCAAATTAGTTTCCCTTCAAACTTCACTGTAACCTTTTAATCTGTTATGTGAAACTTACTTGAGGTTTTATTTTTTATGGGAATTAAAGGAAAATAACATTATTTTACTAAGTCTGCTATTATGGAAGCAGGCTAAATAAAAAGACTGTGGGTGTGATATGCACCCACAAATGACTCCTGTGATTACAATGTTTACAAACCTGACCTTAGCTAGCAACAAGGCTATCAGAAGCCTGAGCCTCTATGATGTACAGATATGAAAATTTCAGTTATTCTTGCATGCCCATTAGGCTTTTTAGTTAGTAATCTTCTTGGTATCAGTCTATGGGTACTGCCCACATTTGCATAATCAGTGAGGCAGTATGGGGTGGGGGGGCCTTTTCAGTCACCTGTCTAGCTCCCTCATTGATCCGCTGGAGCTCGGGATGCAACCCTGGCTTTCTCTGCAACTATTCTCCCTGAGGAGCTGAGTGCAGACATGCTGAAGGATACTAGCCCTTTAACCTCTTGTAGGCCAGAGGTGTTCAATGCATTGCAAAGCAATGCTTTTCATGCCATCCTGGTCCTCCAGGGATTAAAGGGTCAATAATTCTTAATGTGAAAATAAATCCGTAAAATTAAAAAAATATAGTAAAATTTATATTATATAGTAAAAAATATAGTATATATAGTATGTATCTATATCTATCTATCTATTAGTCTATCTATCTATCCATACACACACACTAGCGTTGTCAATGCAAAAAGAGACAGACATAAGGGACAGCATAAAATATCACACATACAAACAAGCACACGTTCCATCATGGCAAGCAGTCAGATAGATACAGAGGAGTCATGGTATGCAATACTGTACCTAGAGATGTTCCATGGTAGCATAGCTGGATACAGAGAAGCCATGCTGTGCAATACTGTAAATGCAAAACACTTTCCTACATATAGAGACATGGAATACAATAGGGTAAATGCAGATGGCTGTTTACGCTGCTTGCCTTCTGTGCAAAAAGTCTCTTGTGTGCCAGCACAAGGTGTTTGGCCTGGTGCTGACATATAATGGGTGCAGAGTGTGTACAATACACCCATGTATCTTCATTATTAATACATGCACATACAGCCTTCAGGTAAAGGTAACACAGCATTGGCAGAGTGGCACACACAAATACACACAAATATTATCAACAGCTGACAGAAAGACACAGTGCAAGTAAGACTGTCTCTCACAGTCTGTTCCTGAGCTAGCTATTACATGTGAGTGTAAGAGGCTGCTTCGGGACTGTATTTCTTTGCAATTGATCAACGCAATCACTGGTTTTATTTAATAAATAAAAACATGTGTAGAAACATGTGTAGATGAAACAGTTATAAAGTTAATACATACAATGCAATCCAGCTCTTCCATTGAATCTATCACCTAAAACAGATTATATATATATATATATATATATATATATATATAGAATTAAAGTTTGTCTATATGTTGTACAAGCCTTTCTTTTGCAAAAGTAAGTAATATTTGAGAAACTACAGCACAGTATAGCATAATTTGCATATAGTGCCACATTGTGCCACCAACAAATAAAAGTTAATTTATAAACAAAATGAATCACTAAACCCTTGGAAGCTGTATTAGATCTGGATTGTTCCACACTGCTACCATTATATATATATATGTGTGTGGAAATGAGTAGCCCCCATTTGTATGTATAATTTTAAATTGTTTTTATACCTTTTCCCCTCACATTTCTTTCTGTAGTTTTTTTTTCCAAACATTGGCTAATATTTTGCAATAAACGTTAAGTTAAAAAAATTATAACTAAATGTTCCTTTAATAAGAAAACTTGAGCAACTGTAGAGTGAAGGTGTGATGTTTGGTGAGGGGAGGGAGGAGTCACTATGTTATGTTTTTTCCTTTGGAATTTTTAACCAATCAGCTATGTATAGCAAGTTTAGAAATTTGAGGTTGTTTGTAATCACCCTTCCAATCTATGAGTAAGTGCTGATAAGCATGAAATGCGTTAGACGGAGTTGGGATCTCCTCTGCCTGTGTCTCGTTACACCCTTGCCACCCAATGCTGTTTTTCTCTATGTTATAATCTTCATTAATAAAGGATGTTTGTTTTTATTCATCCGTCTCAAGAGATGGTCTTCTAAATCCGTGGAGTTCTGCTGGAATTGTTTGATTGCCTATTTGAGAGAAACCGGTTGAGGGAGGACCATGATGGCTAGACCCAGGTGTTGTCGGTGAGTGTCAAGATAAGCTATTTGGCGTGTTGTGTGGTAAAGCGTGTAAGCACATATACCCGTTCTGAATTCAAAAATTATAACTAAATGTTCCTTTAAATAGAAAAATGGAGCAACTGTAGAGCAAATCAAATTTACTATACAGAGGGGACAAATAATATTATTTGAAATTCATATTTACTTATATAGGACTTTTTATTTTTTTAGTGCTAGAAAGGTCTCCAATGCATCTCCAAAATCATGGATAATACCTGTCAACTCCAATGTAATCTAGGTCTAAATCAGCATCTTAGAAAAGTGGAGCAATTGCTAGGCAAATAAAAATTTCCATTAACCCCTTAACATGGGGGTAGGATAAGGACCACATAGTCTTCATTCAGAGAGCAGGTACATGTGACTGATCACATGTACCGAGTCTCTGAAAGACAGGCTGAAACTGACCTCTCCGGTCTTGGAGCAGTCAGTTCCTGACTCCCCTAGTGATCATAGAGCTCTCGCAGGAGTGCTGTAATCACAAAACCCATGACATGCTAGGACCATCACCAGTCTTTAAGGCACAAACACAGGTGACATGCCATGACTGGTATTGGTCCTTAAGGGGTTAACTTAAAACCCTTGGAGTGCCAAAGAGGTATCCAACACATTGCTATGCAATGAATTAGATACCTCTCTGGTGCTCAAAGAGTTAAATGGGGGCTTTTACCCCTTTGATGAAGGAAAGGTCCCTAAAGCAGTAGATTACAGACATCTCTAGCATCTAGTCGTTTATCCCTTTGGGTGCCAGAGGGGTTAAAGATGACCTGCTACCCTAAAATGAGTTCAGTTTGTTTTATGGAGACTTAAAGTCAGCCTGTATATTGAGCTAGCTATCCGTATTAAAGAAAACAACCTGTAAGTATTGGTAGCAGTGTGACATTATGCTAATTTGCTGCGTATTATGCTAATTGTTTTGATCAAGCCCATGTTTGTCACTCACTGTGCTATTAGAAATTACCCCAGTATGTGGGTTCTGAATAGATTCATTAATAGCACAGTGTGTGGGAATATTGGGCCAGCACAGAAACTAATTATCATATACTGCCACTCTGTGCCACCAGCAATTAAAGGTTAATTTCCCTGGAGCTATTTCTATAACAATTAAATGACAAGCACAATTTATAGACTACACAGTTTTTAATTCTCTTTAAAATTATTTAAATGTACCTCAATGTGACAGGTCTATTTAAACCCATTAAGATGCAATTATTCATATAGCTTTAGTTACCATCTAATTGTCTGCAGAGCTGAACTTTTGCCAGCTCTTTTGTTCCTCTCCTATTAGCGTGACTCAGATATGTCACTCTCTCAAACTGTTCCTGCTTAAACTTTGCCACAAGGTTCACAATTTCTTTTTGGTATATCTCTGTAAATTGTACATTGTTACTGATTTCCAGCACACAGAATCCCATAGTCCTTGATTATTCAGGGTAAAAAGCCTGCTTCAAGAGCAAACGGAGAGGTGATCTCCAATTTCCCAAAACATCTGACTTATCCCAATCTTTTGCCCCTATCAGATCAGAGAGACATGAAGTTTTAGCTCACCTAATAAAAATAAATTCTTGCTTCTGTTGTGCATATGACTATGCTACCTTGGGGAATCTATAGCACTCCATCTGTTGTTGGTCAATAGCTATTGTCTAGCTAAGGAAGGTATGGAGTCCAAATGGAGTCCAAAATCTGCAGGGCCACAGACTACCTACCCCTGTCTATGCCCGGATGGCCATCATTGATTGTGGACATAGAATTAAACTACACAAATTCAATATATGTGGAGTAATTTTCAATTTTCCCCTTTGATGCAGTTGGTTTGCTCCATAATTGCATTTCTTTAGCTTATTGGATTGCATCTAAAATACATACATTTCTGTATTCATCCACAACTATAAAGTAACTTTCACTTGTTCATGTATAAAGTAGTGAATACAAGCATATATGGGCATAAAGTTTATTTTCCTTACCACAGGAATTTCCTTGGAATAAGAATGATTTCTATGAGCTTAACCTTTTGGCATGCAAGCTCACATGCACATGTTTACTCAGCAATGGCAGACGTTCATCTGTCACAGCAGCAGGATGATGATGAGCGGTTTAGTGTGCCACAGACCACTGTGGCCACTGTGTGATTGGGTTCTTCAAATAGTGATACGGGACTCAGACAGACTCCACTTGTCACCAATACTTCTGGTCCTAGCTCTAGTTCTGATGCTGACCACAGCAGCATCATCTGCCCCAGCCAGTGAAGGTAATTTTGAAGAAGAAGAAAAAGAAGAAGATTTTATCCACCTCCCTCATCACTGAAATCATGGGTGTGCTAATTATTTATTCAGTGACTGCATTGTCCACTATGTGTGATGAGGGGACACACCTTGGCACATCTGCCCTCATTTCGCACATGCAGCATAGACACAACATTTATGTTAAGCATGTGAAAGCCAACCCACCCAAAAAAAAACAATAACCACTGTCCCTGCCCAAGGGTACAAAGAAGGAGGAGAAAATTCCAGATGAAGATAAGAGAAACCCATCCTGGAAGTTCGATGACTAGTATGAAACCTACATTTTCATTGCCTTCTTCTTCTAGGGTCCAGGTGTAAGAAAATCTACCCATGATCTCTCCCCTGGCACCACCTGGGTCTTCTACCGCCTCCTCTGGTGTACCACCTTTGCTTCCGTTACTGTTTCTACCAGCTGATAGCGAGTCTGTGGATGTGAGGATCTGGAAATTAGTGTCCATCCATTGCACACTGTGTTGTGCAGTGAACACACATGGAAATGTGGTGTACAGTAATTTAACGCAGGGTATCAGGGAGCATATGCACACATTCTATCCTGTTGAATACACTGAGCTTGTGGCAGGGAGGATTCAATATTTTTACTGTGTCTTCCATCTTGACATCATGTATCCTTAGCAGAATGGACAAAGTCCACAGTGCCAACAATACCTGGTTTCAAGAGTATAGTTTTACATGTATGACCTAAGCATCAAGGTGTTTAGTTGCAGTTGTGCCTGTTGCTTATTTATGAGAGCAAATGTGTCAATTGTTGTGACAAGTAGAAGCATCATTGTACCACCCTCTGTCTTATATCAGTACTGATGATGATGGTCCCAGTCCCATGCATCAGTCTACTCCTCCTGCTGCTTAGATGACTCACTGGCAGCAATTACACCAGTAGCAAATGCCAGAATGTCATAAGTGTAATTTGCTACCACCCCATCTAGCGCTGCTGGCACAAGACCAGTAGGGCACACAGTTTTCTTATAGTTTTTCAAGCTTAGCCTTGCTATAATATGTTAAATGTTTCACTTTCCATAAGCCCACAAAACAAATATTTTTCTGGGTTTTCATCCTGTAAGCCTGCTGCTATGCTTGCAACCCATTATTTTAAAAGAGATAATTAAAAAACAAAAAAATAAGGTGACAGCTAATACCAACTATGGCAGATGTGTATATATATATATATATTAAAGCATAGCTATCCAGCAATTACGCTGTAACTAGGGTGGGCGAAAGGTTCCATTGTGTTCCCACGAAAAAATCTGTGAAAACCACGTGGTTGTCCACTTTTAATGGAAAAATCCACTTTAAATAAAACCCTTAAAATGTTTTACCTTTTCACCTACTACCAAAATGTTTTCGCTTTTTTCCAATGGTTAAAAACTTTACAATGTACTTTGCATTTTTAGAGCCAAAAATGTGATGTTTCCAGGCAGTGAAACACAACACAAACAGGGTATCAGGGAGAGAGAGAAGATGCTAGGTTTAGCAATGCTTTATTTAGCAAAATTAAGGCAGCAGAGGCTCATAGTGTGTGCTATCACTATGAGCACCTGGATTAAAAAAGAAAAGGAGGAGCTGGAAGGACCGTGATGTGTCAGATGATTTTCAGGAGGAAGTGACCACTGCCAGCAAAGAAGGGTCTGTAAGCCCTGATTCCCTAGACCCAATGATGCCCAGTCCCCCTACATCATCCCTAGGGATCTGGAGTAAAATTATTTTCAAAGCAGCAAAGACACATGAAGAAATGGCTAGCACTGTGATACAACAGATCAGCTACCTGTGCCTGCTGCTACTGCTGCCAGTGTGCCTTCTTATCAAGAGGTAAAGGAAGAGGAGTTGATGTCAATTGTGACAGCAGGGAACGCTAAGTCACACTTTCCATACCCAAGCAGTCCCACTACTACCATGCAGCATTCAGAGACCCAGAGTGTTGGGAGGGAGGGGAGTGAAGGTAAATTGATGGTCTTAATGAAGCAGCTGGTGGGACTAGTGTGACCATGGTAGATCCTCCAGCGGAGGTGGAAGTAAAGACTAGCAGCCAGACTAGCGGTCAAGGCAGCCCATGACATACGCCTGACCCTATTATTCCCCTTCCCCCCAGCATTGTGCCTCTGAGACATGATGCTGAGGGAGGCAGAACTGGCTAGCAGCAGTAATACCTTCAGTACAGATCAGCTGCCTGTGCCTGCTGCTAGTGCTGCCAGTCTGCTTTCTTCACCTCAAGAGATGGAAAGTGTGACAGTAGGGGACCCTGTGCCACATATGTCATCAGCAGCAGCCAGTGGGACTCTCATTGAGCAGCAGCAGCAAAGAGGGACTGTTGGTGCTGGTGATGAGGGTGATGGTGGAGTAGCTTGGGTGGAAGAGACGTTAATGGCCTTTTCAGCCCAAAGCTAGCAGGAATGGGAGACTGAGATGTAAATGGAGATGGGCATCACCACCACTAGCAGCAGTGAGATTACAGAATTTGTGGAGATTGCTATTGCTGTAATTCCTGCTGCTGCTGAGTTGCAAGGGCACCAGGATGATGAAGAGCTGGCTATTGTGCCACATATCTCTGTGGCCACAGTGGGAATGGGGTCCAGTAAGGCAGGACTAGGACAGGCTCTACTTGCCAGTAGCAATGCACCTCCTTGTCCAAGTTGTAGTACTGATTCTGAGGCAGCAGCAGCAGCATCATACCCTTCACCAGCCAGTGAAATGGATTGTGGAGGAGAAGAAGAAAGAGGCCATTCTTCTCTACCTTTCATCCCCCCCTTGAGATCCTTGGTGTGGGACTATTTTTCTATTGGGCATCAGCAATGGCACAGTGCATGGTTTGTGAGAAGTCAGTGAAAAGGGGAAAGGAGGGAATGCCCCTTGGCATAACCTCCCTCATAACGTATATGAAATACTGACAACATGACATTTATGTGAAGCACGTTAAAGCAAAACCCCCACAAAAAAATCAGGTGCCACTGTTGCTGCTCCCCAAAGGCAATAAGATGTGAGGTAGAAATCAAAAAGGAGGAGGACTAGAAAAACCAAGCCAGAGCCTGAATGTTTGATGGTGAGCGAAACACCTGGATTGCCATCACCTTCTGACGCTAGGGTATGGGCGCACACAGCAATGACTTTTTATGATCCACTTCTGTCATCATTACTTCCCCCACCATTCTGTAGATGTAAGGATGTGGCAGGTCATGTCCACCCATTGCACACTGTGTGGTGAGCTGACCACACATGGCGATGTGGTGGAGGATAATTGCAACCAGGGAATCAAGTGGCATCTGCGGAGATTCCATTCCACAGAATATGCTAAGCTGGTGGCATGGAGGATTCATCATGTCACGGTTTGTTATGACTCTCAGACATAGAGTTAAGATAAAAACACAATTTTATTGAAAAGGTTAAAGAAAACCCTTGCGGGTAGCATACACTTAGAACATATAATGACAATACATAGTATAGTGAGTAGTGGAACACGGAATGTAAGACAGGCTCTACCGGCCTTGCCAATACCGGGTAAGGCAACCTTAGGATGGCACAAGATGGAAAAGGTTCTACCGGCCTTACTAATATATACCAGGCAAGGCAGCCCTGGAGACTAGCAACTTAGGAGAAGGAGGCTCTACCGGCCCTGCCAATATACCGGGCAAAGCAGCCTGGTGACTGGTGCAACAAGAGAATAAGGCTCTACCGGCCTTGCCAATATACTGGGCAAGGCAACCTTGAGACTGGTACAACTAGTAGTGAGGCTCTACCGGCCTTACCAATACCGGGTAAGGCAACCTTAGGTTGGCACAAGATGGAGTAGGTTCTACCGGCCTTACCAATATACTGCGTACTGGAGTGACAGAATCTCTGCCGGTGCAGCAAGCAGCCGGTTATGCATGGAGCGAACCAGTACCCGCGTACTGGAGTAACAGTACCACAGTTGTGGTGGTTCTACTGCCTCAGGAGCATTACTGGAGTTAGTAGTGGCAAGTGGAACCATGAACATTATCACCCATATCACTGCTGTTGTTGATCCCATTCCTTTGGAGCTGCATAATCATCCTGCTGCTTAAACAACTCAGTAGCAGCACGGACAGCAGTCACAAATGTTTCATTGACACCAGGGCATTTACTAATGGCCAGTGGCCACTAGCCACCATAACATGACCTGCTGACACTAGGACAGTAGGGCATATTTTTTTTCTCAAGGCTTGTTCTTTACATAAACCACAGGCCTAAAAAAAACACTGTTTGGGGACTTGTTTCTAACAGTCCTTCAAATATCTGATTGTAACTCTAACAAGCCTGAGTCCAAAAAATCGATACAGATTACTCATGGCTTGTGACTCTAACAATCCCCACAATCCCAGTCAACAAAACACCCCTTAAAAAAAATCCCTGTTCAATTGATTTTTTTTCTTCAGCCTCCCCCAACGCAGGCACGTTCAGATCCCTTTTATTTCATGTCTTATTTTATTTTTATTATTTTATTTATTTATTTTATTAACTGTCCCTCCCAATGCCAGTCAACCCCCCCTCAAAAAAAAATCTGTGTTCAACTGATTCTTTCCCCAGCCTTCACCAGCACAGACAGCCTCAGGCTCCTTTTATACAGTCTTCCAAATGATTTCAATGCAATGAGCTGGGTGAAGAAAATTGAAAAATGGCACTTTTTGTGGGATTGCCAATTTTCGATGATTTTGGTTTGAGGTGAAAATTTTTGCCCATTCCTAGATGTAACCATCTCACATGCAGTGGGACTACTTGAAGGAGCTACATGGTGCTCATGTGTGTCAGTTACCAACCCATTCTATGGGAGCAAGTCCCATTGAGATGTGCCACTACCACCATGCCCACTTCCACCACCAATGTTAGCTTGTCAGCCCTGAGGCATTTGACTTGCTTTCTGTGATAACAATGACAGGTGTTCAGAAATATGTTGGGAAGTAAAAACCCTTTGCTGACTTCTTTTTCATTATGTTTTCTACTGTTTTGTTTGGCCCTACCTTCTTTCTCTAGCCATTCACAATACAAACCTCCCTTTGAACTATAAGCATAGATTTATAGTCTTTGACAGAATCAGATTCCTCAGAGAGATGCTGCTGATCATCATGTCTTGGCACAAATTGATCACACTTTGGCAGGAATTCACAAATTTTATTTTTAAAGTGGCAGTCCAGCAACATAGCAAGAATGTATTCTGCATTGCTTTTAATGGACACTATGAGAGGATCCTTCTCAAAGCACACTAACATGTCCTTCAGGAGCTAGTGCACATCCTGCTTGTCATTATTGTCAGATTCATCAGCCATGCTCCTTAGTTTTTCTATAGTAAATAAATCAGAGAGAAAATCTCACCAATTCCTGCCCCTGTGCAACTGACCATCAAGTGGGCCTCCTCAGAAAGATTTCAGCAGCACACATACATCAAACATTATTTGCCATTGCCCAGGTCATGGACTGGGTGGGATGGCCTTAGGGTCATATTATGGCTCCCACTCACCAGGAAAAGTTTCTGTGGATGCACTTGGGCCAGGTTACAAAGATGATCCCTCAAAGCCTTCAAGCTTTGCATTGTATGCTCACTAATGACCTTATTCTGCTCATATAAACTCTCTAGCACGTGGAATTCCACCTTGTCGGGACCTCCATTTTCAGCTGCTGATGGTTGCTGCAGTGTATGTGACTGGGTGGGGGTTGAACTCAGAAGCGGTAATGATGCTTATGATGACTGACAGGATGCTGGGTTATTTTATGGGCATCTTGACTTTTCCAGAGTCAGACTTTTCAGCTGATTTCTCAAACAGTTTATAAAAAGGCATTTTGCTGCTTTTCAGTGGTGGAAGACTGAGCTTTAGCCTTTCAGCTAATTTTCTATTCATGTCATCATCTCTCTCACTCTCCTCTTCATTTCATATGAATAAGAGGAGGAAGCAGGAGGAATATATACTAAATCAACATCATCATCAGTAAATAGGCTCTCAGCATATTACTACTGGTGGTGTGGAACTTTTTATGGGACTTTGACAAACAGACTTCTAAGGAGGAGAAGGATCATCATCATTTATTGCACACACACTACAGCAACCATGGCTGCAGTCAGTTTTTGGACTATCACTTTACTAACACACCCATGTGCTTCACCTACTGCGCCTATTCTTTTCTTCCTCCCCTGCCTCTAGTACGTTTGCTGGACATTATTAAACTATGTACACAACAGAAATACACAGTAGAACTGATTGTGTGCGTGATGTCGTGCCAATTACAAAATACTCAATCTCTACTAATATCAGTCTGGCTCAGTCACACCTCACATCAGGATTCCTTCCTCTGTCATCTATTAGTCAAAACATTTTTACCTTTTTTTTACTTTTACAAATATTTATTTTTACATTTTTTTAATTATCTGTCCCTATCACCGTTGACAACCCCCCACAGAAAGAACAGCCAGCTGGAAGGAACTTGGAGCCCAGCCCGCCTGTGTCTTCTCAATCACATATATTATGGGAGGTATTTGGGTAAATATACTGTGCTTCCTTCACACACCCCCAGACTCCCCTAACTCAAAGAACAGCCAGCTGTAATGAACTTGGATCACAGCTTCTCTGTCACACAAAATGTTTTTTTGGGGGGTAAATCTCCTTTTCTTCCTTCACGCATCCCCACAGATATAACAGTGAGATAAGGAAGGAACTTAGATCATAACTGCATGTTTCAAGTCAGCCAAGATTTTGACATATTTTAGTTAAACATTCTTTCTCCCTTTACACTCCTCCCAGAGTCTCCCATACTACTCTATCACAGAGAATAAATTGCCTGGCCACAAGGTTCCCTAAACTACACCCCAACTTTGTTTTATTTGCCTATCCTAACTTGCTCAAAATTATGCTTCTTTCTCTGTCTCTCACAAACACAGAATGACATGCAGTGGGAATACATTTTATACTATCCCTGTAAAAGAAGACAGAAAACTTACCACACAGTGGGAAAATCAGTCTTACCACTAATTTCAGTGCAATGAGCTAGGTGGGAAAAACATAAAATCAGCACTTTTCACTGAAAATGTCCAACTCTGCAGTAAGTGCCATTTTTTGCTTGTTTATCTTTTGAGGGGGGGAAATTTGCCCATCCCTAGAGCAGGGCAATGTATTGCTGTGCAGTGTCAGTAAGTGGGGGGAGGTAATATAAGGCTAAGACAGGAAGTGCCTGCATGAGTGCCACAGGCAAAGCAATGGGTTGGATAACCCGTTTGGCATTCAAAGGCTTAATTAGCACAATGTTTAAATCTAAATGCCTTAACAATTTGTTTTCTAAAATTGTTAATACATCATGTATGTGATTTTGAAAAGCTCTTTCAAAATCAACTAATTTGGCTTTAAGTGATACGGTTTCATTGGATTGTTCTTGCAGGGCTAAATTACAATAGAAGATGTACCATGCAGTCCTGCAAATTATATGTTGTTCCTTTAACTCTTTTGGTACTGGGTTGCTTGTCTTTGCTAACCTTAAAGAGGACAATGCTCCTGCAAATATGAGCTAGCATACAATTACTTACCTCAGTTCAGTTTTGTTATGGGAATTCCAGGAGGTAGGTGAAATAGGCCATTTTCTGCATGTTTCTTTTTGCAGCAGAATGTTTTGACTATCCCTGGTCCTGCTCATGTTAGCCAATGAGAGTGAACATACGTATAAGGAAATTGCATATGTGTAGGGTTTACAGTGTGACTAAACAGATTTAACAGTTGGAAAGTCCTATGTGTGCTTATTATTTAGTGTTTTTCATTTCCTAAAGAATGCTGAATTCTCTAGACTAGGAATTACAAAGGATTTTTATCAATGAACAAGGCAAATCACAGCAGAGAAAAGCCAGGACTAGGTTAACATTACAGGAGCATCTAGCTAAGGAATCCAAGGCACCTTTAGCCCCACCCACAGCAACACATCCCCTGCTCACTTGATTCCACCTCCAATATCTAACACATTTTCCCTGGCATAGAAAATAGTGATACCTTTGGCCTATAACACAAAACAAATTACTGCTTATCTGCTAGTGAGGTCTCAAAATTACCACTCACTTCACTATTAGAAATGCCCCCAGTGTGTATGTGTGCTGTGCCTAAAAATTATTCATAGAACTCAGTGCGGTAATATTGCCCAGCACATAAACAAATGAGCATAAGGTGATATACTAACTCTGCCACCAACAAATAAAGATTAATTTCTCAAAAACAAAGTATTTTGCAAACAAATGGCTGGTACAACACATGGCCAGTTTTTAATACTCTTTAACAATCTGAATGCCAGTTGGGTGGCCAGTTCATTGCTTTGGAATGCACTGTTTGCCTCTCTGACATACAAGGGTTTAATATGAACTAAATGTATCTTATCATGCTTTAGTTACTTTTATCTCAAGCTCACAATGGTATAAATTACATTTCATTAACCCATTGGGAACTAGAGGGGTGTGCAACAGATTGCAAAGCAATGTCTTGCACTCCTCTCTGGTCCTCAATGGGTTAAAATAAAATTATAATGCTTTTCTCAGTGTTCAGTGGGGAACATGAAAGAATCTGGTGCATGATGTCTTAAAAAGCATCACACAGTTCATAAAAGTAGTACGTTCAGACATGCGCAAGAAATGAAGATTGTCTTTCATTTAAATGGAGTTTTTAACCCCTTGAATGCTAGAGAGGTCTCCAACACAGTGCGTTGCAGTGCATTAAGGAATTCTCTATCATTCAAGTGGTTAAAAGCTTAATTTAACCCTTCATGTGGCAGACTGGAATCCAACGCATTGCTTTGAAATGCTATGGGTACCCCTCTGGCAGTCCAATGGTTAAATTAATAGGAGTTCACAGAATGTTAATGTCCCCTTTGGTACAGTTGGTTTGCTGTAGAAGTGCACCTCTTTAGTTGGTGAATAAGGTCCAGTGTGATTGCAGAATGATAAGTTCTTACCTTTATGAAGTGGAGAGACCTGGGACTGTAGAGCTTAGTTCTTCAGTGGATTTTGTGCTCTATGTGCAGGAAAACTTGTACGTTAGCTTCCACTTTCTGTACTAATAGCACTGTATATAAGGGAGAGGAATCTGGAGAGTGCAGTGAGTTACAGGACAGGTAGAGAATAAAAATGAAGCATGCAGTGTTCTTTGAGAGTGAGCATATGGTTCTGAATTCAGCAAGAGAGGAAGTATAGCAGTGTGTGTAATTTCCTCCACAGACCACATCCTTCAAATGACTAACACAAGTTTGAGAGGCTGATATGGAGGTGGTACCCAAGTGAAGCTGCTCTTCATTTTATATGACAGTAATAACAATGCAAATCCTAAAGATCATTCACATTAGATCAGTGGTCCCCAAAATCACAAAGATCCCTGAACAGTAGAGGTTTTCAGGATCTCCTCAAATGAGAACATATACTTTACATAGATGGATTCTTCAGATTCACTGACTTACTAATCCATTTGTGTTCATATGTGCATCTGAAGCCTGGATATTCATCTCATGCACCCCTAGGCAAGGCACCCACCTACTCATGGACCCACCTATTACATGACCCTACCTCTTGCCCCAACTATTATTGCCTGCAACAGGAAACACCCTTTGCTTATAAGTAACAAACACTTATATACACACAGACACATATAACACCTTAACCCCTTGAATGCTAATGAGATCTCCATTTTTTAGTTAAATAAATTAGCATTTAAATATGAAAAATACATTTTAAAATGTAATATAAGCTAGATATATCTTCCACATTATGTTCTTGTATACTACAGATCTAGCTAACAAATTGCTTTCCAGTGTGTTGAAGAAATCTCTAGTATCAAAGAGGTTAAACCAATATATACATTGGCAAATTAACTGCTCACCAAAATCTAGGAACAGGATTGGTGTAGATAGATTGGAATTTTATTACAAGACAGAATGCTTCATATTATGCTTTAGCTTTCTTTACTGTTATCATAGCAGCAAATATATATGCATGTATTCACACAAAAAAACTTTATAACACAAACATTTACATCTCTTTAGAATCCCATGAACCAATCAATGCACAGCAACCCCTATAACTGACAATATCCTCAAAAAGATATAAGAGTAGACAGCGCAAAGAAACTTCTAAGTGTAGTATTATTGTTTATTTTCAAATGAATATAGTAATATGTTAAAATTAGATACTAAAAAGACAATCAGGTAGCAATGATAAAATGAAATGAGAATAGATAAGAAAAACAATTGAAAGAAAAGATGTACATATATCTATATTATTTAAAAGATATAAAAAGTTTGTGAATCACAATTGTCACAATGACTAACATCCGAATATGTGGATATGTGTACCGGGGATTGATTCTGGTTCTCTGACTAATCTATCAGGTCCCAAGAGAAAATAGCGTTACAATGGGTGAGCATATTCCTTAGGAGTAGGCTCCAAGGACAGAATTGTTCTAGTAGATGGTACAATTATAGTTAAAAATGGACTCTTACAATGGTACAAAAAGTCTGAGTCTGTGTTTGTCATATGAAATGTATAATCTCTCAGAATGATATGTCTGTGTAAGGTGGCCTCTTACTTGAAACCCATGATGGGTCTTAGCCTTGCATCCATCAAAATAGCAGGGTTTTTGTCTAAATCGGGCTCTCCCTTTTCTGGATTGCTCTCCGTAAACACTCCTTCTCCTCCAGTTGTTCTGTTTCAGTGTCTGTTTCAGCGTCCACTGGTCTTCCACGTGTGCCTTCTACTAGTTTCTGTGCTCTGTATGTGCCTTCATCTGAAAGTAGTGATGGGCCAGTAGAACTGGTCCTAATTTATCACTAAAACAACCAATTTAGGGATAAATTATGGATATTGATATGGGTCCATCGCTACTTCCAGATGAAGGTGCATATAGAGCGCTGAAATGCGAAGAAGGCACTAGTGGAAGATCAGTGGATGCTAAAACAGATGCTGAAAAAGAACAACTCGAGGAGAAGGAGCATTTACAGAGAGCAATCCAGATGAGGCAGAGCACCTGATTCGGACAACAGCCCTGAGAATACTAAGTAACCTTTCTTCTGCAACCCCTATTAACCATAATAACGTCCACCTCTAATTAACATCAATGGATTATATTCTTTAACCCTGCGTTGACTCCTGCCTTCATCAGGCAACTGTCTCAGAATGAACCTGGATTAGCCAATTCATCAATACTCTAATGGAGCACAAACAGACTGTTGCACAGACTCTCCTGTCCCATACGTTAACCCCAATATGTCCAGTTTGTCTCTTTGTTTATTTTATCACCATCCTCACTAGCATCAGACTCTCCTCCTCCTGTGTCCACATTAACTGTCATTCCATTCACATTGAACTTCTTTCCTCACCACTCTGCTAACATTAACTTTTCTCATCCCTTGGTTCCCTATCACCACCATCTCCTTCTACCCCTGCAAAAATGCCCCCTGGCTTTAAATCTCACTACCACCTTCTGTCCCTCACCCTTCTCCTTCTGCTTGCTGCAGGTGACATCTCTCCTAACCCTGGCCCCTCATCCATTCCCTCTTGTACTGCAACACCCACTCATGCACACAAAATCGTAACCTAATAACTAGGGATGGGTGAAAATTTTCGCCTCAAACTGAAATCAGCAAATAATGGCACTTCCCGCTCGGTGAATAATTTCCTGCGAAAAGTGCAGTGTTTCCACTTTTTTTGCCTAGCTCATTGCATTGAAACCAATGGGAACATTGAATTTATTCACAACACATACACATAATAAAAAGATAAATCTTAAATACAATTAAAAACCCATAAGACATGGTATAAAAGGGGTCTAAGAAGGGTGCCTGTGTTGGTGGGTGAAGTCAGGGGAATTAATCAGTTTACCCTCAAATTAAGGGGTTATCCTTCTGTTAAAGACATGGCCCAAAGGCATGATGTGGCAAACAAAGGTAATATGGTTGACAAGGACTGTAGAAGCCTATGGGTCAACTTTTTCACATCCAAACCTTCTGCACCTGCTTCTTAAGGATTTGTAGTGTATTCATGGGCAAACAACATTCCCAAGCTGCCATATAAATTTCAATCTCTAAGAAACATAGGCAGGACCTAGACCCACTATCTTCTCAGGGGAAAACAGAACCCCAAACTCCTTAGCAACCCACTGAAGTGTTTGGAGAAGTTTACCCAAACATTTCATGGCCTCTGGGATCAATGTAGAGGAAGTCATCTAGGTAATGGATAATAGAATGCACACCCAATTCCATCAATACAGCTACAGACCTCAAAAATTGTTCAAGACAAGGAGTAGCACATTAGAAGGCAAAAGGTCAAGATAATACTGCCAGTGAAACTGTCAACCTAGAAGATGATCAGAGTCCAGGTGAACTGGAAGAAGCTAGAATGTGCATTCAATGTTCAGTTTGGTCAACCACAAACCAGGACCCACTGCCACCACCACTGGGATCAAAAAAGTGTATGAGACCCAACAAAACTCTAGGTTGATTCCATCATTTGAGTCCCAAAAAGGAACTGATACATGTTGGATGAACTGTAACTTCTCAGCTTCTTTCTTGGGTAATACACCCAAAGGAGATACCCTAAGATTAGGGAATGGGAGTCCAAAAAGGGGCCCGCCATCCTACCTAAAGCAACCTCCTTGGACAACTTTTCATCCACTACCTTGGGAAATTCACCAGTGGAGTGAAGAATACCTGACATCTACCCCTTCTACATAGAATAAAAAGGGATACAGAAACCCTCTGTGAATCCCTCCTCATGGAGCAGAGCAGCCGCCATATCCGAATAAGGCCCTAGCCTTGGCGCATCTTTTTGACCTGCACCAGGTTCCTCCCCCTCCAGGGTCTTCCCCCTGTTCCAGCTACAACCCCACTCCTGCCTCCAGATTTCAGTAGATTCCATCCTGAAGAATACGCTAAGCTGGCAGGGAGAGTTCATCATTATTATTATTAAAACTATAAGTTGTTAGTTGTTATGTGTCCTCAGCAGTTAGGGGACAAGGGGAGTAGTGACAGCAGCAGTACTTGGTTTCTGGTAGAATGATTTCACATCCCTAAGCGTTGTGGTGTTTGGTTACAGTTGTGCTATGTGCTTATTTGCAACACACACTGTGTACATTGAAGTTGCTGATGAGTGGCACAGTTCATGCTCTCAACAAGGGAAATGTTTCTGTTCTAACAACACACCCCATGATTCTGGGGGAGATGCAGAAGGAGAAGCAATATTGGCCAAATTCTTTTCTCTCATATATACTTCAAGTGGTGGGGGCTAGTTGTGGTGCTGCTACTGCCTCAGGCACATCACTGGAGCTAGTAGTGGCAAGCCAGACCATGATCATCATCACCCCTATTACTGCTGTTGTTGATCCCATTCCCTTGGAGCTGCCTAATCATCCTGCTGCTTAAACAAATCAGCAGCAGCAAGAACAGCAGTCACAAATCCTGCAATGACTCCAGGGCATTTGACAATGGTCAGTGGCCATTGGCCACTACAACATGAACTACTGGCACTAGACCAGTAGGGTATATTTTGTTTTTATCAGGGCTTGTTCTTTAAACACAAACCAGAGGCCTACAAAAAGTAATTTTAGCAGGCTTGTTTCTAACAAGCCTGAGTCTTACAAATTACTGATTCCTCAGGGCTTGAGACACTAACAAGCATTATTGATAAAAAAAGTCTCAGATGTGCTTCCTCATGGCTTGTGATGCTAACAGACCTGATTGATAAACATTTTCTCTGTTTCCTCCTTTCTCTGTTTGTGATGCTAACAAGCTAAAGTCCAACAAATCAATGTTTTCTCAGGGCTTGGTCCTAAGTCTAAGTCCTATGCATCTATGTTTCCTCTGGGCTTGGGCCTAACAAGTGTAAGTCCTATAAATCAATGTTTCCTCAGGGCTTATGCCTAACACGTCTAATTCTACAAACCAATGTTTCCTCAGGGCTTGGTCTTCTAACAAGTCTAAATCCTATAAATCAATATTTCCTCTGGGCTTGTGCCTAAAACATCCAAGTGCCACAAATCAATGTTTCCTTAGGACTTGGGCCTCTAACAACAACTACATAAAGTCCTACAAATCATCCTCTGTAAAATACTCTATCCTGTCAAGTATGAGTCTGTCCTAGTCAAAGCTTATGTCAGGAGGTGCCTGTCTCTATCATGTTACGTATCATTTTTTAATTTTATTTTAATGTATTTTTTTATTAACTGTCCCTCTGATCCTAGTCAACAACCACCCCCCATTCAACTGATTCCTTCCCCAGCCTAAACCAACCCAGGTACCCTCAGACCCGTTTTATACCATGCCTGTGAGAAAGAAAATAACATATGCTATGTGTTCTGTGTAAATTCAGTGTTCCCATTGATTTCAATGTAATGAACTAGGCAAAGAAATGCACTTTTCATGGGAAATTATTCACCAGGCTGGTACCATTTTTCAGTGATTTTGGTTTGAGGCACAAAATATCACCCATCCCTACTCCCTGCCTCACTACCGCAAATCCACAATGCTTGGAAGGGTTCTTGGCCAACCTGGTGCTTTATAGATGCCTCCTTCCTGAGAACAAGTAATCCCTAAAGTCATCCGGGGGTGGCTGCCATGCTACACCCAGGCAGATTCCAGCTACTGGACTGTCAGCCCCTACCTGCTATCAGTGGGGAGGGTAAACACAATGGGCAATGGAAAAGCAGGAAGGAGCTGATTTATGTCTCTTGTGTCAAAGAGCCCTTAGGATTATATTTAGTGTCATATGTTCAAGACAAAAGTGGAACAATGTGGCTAACCAGTTGCACCATATAGGGCTAAAAAAAAGCTACTCTTTATGCAGGTGATATCCAGATACACTGCTTTTCTCTCAACCCACCTTTTAAGATGTGACTGAGCCTCATTTAAAGGTTAGGTTGAGCACCACAATATGATTTATGCATGATGGAGATGACTTCTCCAGTGAAATCACTTCTTCAATTCCCATGTTATTATGTGGAGCCTATACACCAAGATGTCCAAAGTAGTTGAAATCTTAGTCATTGACTCCATAGGATAAGATAGGCCTTGGAGAAGAGATATCATTGGTAAAGGAACTTTTCACTTTATCACCTCTTTATCACCATTTTATCACGCATCTGTCCTAATGTCTACCATAATTTGTATAAGGTCCGCAGGCAACCTCACAGGCCACCCCCCCAGATCTGCCCTGCTGCAACTTTACATGGTTCCTACATGAAATCAGTAAAGATGCAGCCTGCTGGACTTTTATACATTCAAATCAACAGTAACCCATATGAAGGCATATATAGCCATCTGAATATGTGAATTAAATCAATGGATATGTATGTGTGTATCTTTATTTATATGGTGCCACACAGTGTACGCGTCGCCTTATAATAGAAGTAAGTTACATTAAATAAGAGGGGATAAAATAAGTACCACATTCATAGAAACATTAGGAGAGAGGTCCCTGCCCCAAGGAGCTTACAGTCTAAATGGGTAATAGGAGACAGACAACAGGGTAAGAGGGTGTCAAGTGCTGAGGTTACAAGTGCTGGCTTTGGCAAAAGGTAGCACAAGGTCCTAGTGTTCCAGAAGATAAGATATATAGTTATCACCTGCAATGTAATCTAGGCCATTGTAGGCATCTCAAAATGTGGGTGGGATATCACAATATTTATCTGAAGCCCTATACTAACTGATCTGCATTGCAACATGAAATTCCTTGGGAAGATTCACTAAGCAGTGATAACAAGGTGATAAAGTGCTGATGACTTCTCCGGTTTATCACGTCTCCAGTTCTTATGTTATTTTTTAGAGCCTATTCACTAAGATCTCCAGAGTTGAAGAAATCTTAGTACATAGGCTTCATAGAATAACATAGAAGTGATAAACTGGAGAAGTCATCAGCACTTTATCACCTCTTTATCACCGCTTAGTGAATCTCCCCCTCATGGTTTTGTTTTTCCAAATTCTCACTTACTTAAAAAAGTATATATGTATAATGCAGTTAAATTGTTCAAGGAGGAGAATAGTGTTTACGGGAATCAAGCATATGTTTCGATTGATCTCTGTCCTCATTCCAATCTTATACTATAAAAATATATTTTGTGATGAATTATTGAGTAGATTGTTTTGTACTTTGTCTGCGGTCTAATCGCTTTGATTTTGCCTCTAAAAGGCTGATTTCATAAGAGGAATGGGAGAGGATCTGGAACAAACCAACTCCCTCACCAGAGAGAAAAAATAATCCCATTGAGCTAAATGGGCCTTATAACCATTTCAATGCTTGAGACGTCTCCAATGAATGGTGAAGCAATATGTTGGAGACCTCTTTAGAATTCAGTGCGTGAACATCCTATTTAAATCAATGGGAATTCTGGGAATTTGCATTTGTCCTCTATTGGGCAGTTGGTTTGATCCAGAATTGTTCCAGTTCTTCATATGAAAGCATCTAAGACTGTGAGACTGATACACAAAGTACAACTGGAGCAACCCATCTATCTGCACAGTGAGGGAGAAATAAAATCCCCCCAAATCTCCATTGACTTAAACAAGGATTTTAACCATTTAATGTTCCCACAATTACACCTTTTTAGCTTGATTAATTAGACCCTTAGGGCCTTATTCAAGATAAAATGATAAGTAATTGTGGAGTAAACGAACTATACCATAGGGGAGACATAAATATGTTCAGAACTCCCATTAATTTGAATTGGGGTTCTAACCCCTTGAATGCGAGAGTAGTCTCCAATGCATTGTTTTGTGATGTGCTGGAGACCTCTCTAGCACCCAAAGGGTTACAAGTGTTATATTATATAAGAAACGCTTAGCATTAATCCTGATGTCCAGTGGAGTCTTCAGCACCCTGTTCAGCTACTGTCTGGCTTTTTCCTCAAACTTTTATTTTCTTTTCTCTTATCTTCTTATCTTCTTTTTTTCCTTTCAAATCTGTATTTTAAAATTAAAAAAATTTCAATGAAAGATTTGTTTTTTCTAATGCCCCATAGATGTGCCTGACCTAACCCTTTGATTGCTGGATGGGTATCCCTCTGGTACTCAGTTTGTTAAATGCGGTCTGGAATATCAGTTTTAAATAATATGCATCCATTCCTGTTTATTAAAAAAGAGTAAGGCATTTGTTTAGTAAAAGAAATTGAAGGAATCCCAAAGGTTACTCATTCTCCACTGCCTCCACTGATGGTAGCAGGAATGCACATTAAAACAGCCTCCTCCCCCCTTCATACCTATCGGGCCGTTGCCCTAGTCAGAATCATGGAATTTTGAACAGGCTTTTTATATGGCCAGTCTCTGTTCAAAATGGATTTCAGCCTACAACTGGTTGGGATGTGAGTTTATGCACCTCTCAGCCAATCAGTTTCTAGGGGGTTTCATCATCCCCCGCTAAAAGCTGATTGGTTAGGAAGTGTGTAAGCACACATCCCAGCCAATTGTAGACTGGAATCCATTTTGAACAGAGCCTAGCCATATAAAAAGCCAGTCTCTGTTCAAAATTCCCTCACTCTGACTCCGGGCAACAGCCCTATAGATATGAAAGGGGTGGGGCTGTATTACTGTGCATTCCTGCCACAATCAGCGGAGGCAGAGGAGAATGATTAAATCTTGGGATGCCTTGAATTTTATTAAACAAATGCCTTACTCCTTTTTTTAAACAGGAATGGCTGCATATTATTTATAACTGATATGCCAGACTGCATTTAACCCTTTGTGTGCTGGAGGGTTACCATTTGTGTGCTGGAAGCATTTAAAAAAAAATATTTAATTGAAGATTTTTTTATTTTAAAATACAGATTTAAAAGAAGACAGAAGATTAGAGACAAAAGAAGGCAGAAGACAGAAGATTGAAGAAGAAGATGGACAGTGGATGACAGGTAAGTATTACACAGATCTGGGTTTTAGGCTAATGTTAGAGGTAGCATTGTTGCACTTTACTGTTAGGGGTAGTGTAGAGATAGTGTTTGGGAGGGTGACTGTTGAGCTGTTCCTCGATGCTTGATAGTGTCTCAGGACAGTGGGACCCCAAATTCCCCAGCCACCCACTGAAGCATCCTGAGAAGTGATAGACTCATCCAGGCCGCCAGGGCCAATGCATATAAAGTAATTGGGAAAATAGATAACAGAATCAAAACCTCAACAGTATAAAGGTTTACCGGACAATTGCCTGGCAGCCCTCTACCTAAGAAAAATCCAGAAACCTTCAAGAAAGCCAACGTCAAGGGTTATCGCTGATGTGCTATCCCTACAGCCCTAGCCACAGGTGCATCCTTTTGACACACATCAGAGTTGTCAGTGAATTGGTAGCATCACTCCTTTTCTTGGCCACCATGTGAGATAAGTGGAGGCCCACGACCATGGAAATGGCGAGAACGGACTCCAAGCTGGATTGAAAGGAAGCGGGGTGTGTTATGATGGCCAGCCACAGCTCTATGTCCATTTTGTCCCAAGACATAGCTGGGTGTACTGCCATGCACTTCTGAAACTGTTCATTGTAATACACCAGGACAAGCTGCCGTATACACAACAGGTGTTCCAAATATTGTCCAGGTTGAAAAACAACCCAGAACACTTCTGTGAGAAGCGCTCACTGATAATGCTGGCAAGAATAGCAAAATCCCAAAGCCAATTTGAAAAAATGTTCTGTATCTAATGATACCTTTTCATATGATTTTCCTCCTTTTTTGCATTATACTTGACATCCTTATCAGTCACCCCTTGCTCAAGTAACAGAAGAGAGTACATTTCAACATTTTCCTCCTTATAGATATACTCCCTCTTCTCATTTTTGAGGTAAAGGCCCAGTGGGCACAAGCCAGCAAAGGTAAGTAGCTCTAAAAGCTGGCTCATGTACCCCATACAAACCACCTATGACCTAAACAGTGACAAACATAGGACTCCTTAATTGTGGGTTAGTGGCCTGTAAAACCGATACTGTACCAACCACTGAATTCCCCACCAGCAGCTGCAAGGAAGACAAAGTGGGTGGGTGAGTGTCCAACCCTTTGTCCCCACCATAGTAGAAGTAGCAAAGAAAAAAATGTGGACATGAAAGAAGTAATGTCATTGATTCCCATTTCTGCAGCAGCAGGGGCTGTCAATGCATCCCACCACTGGCCAATGTGAATGCAAAAACCAATCCCTGAACAAACCCCCCACAATGTGCCCTTAAAGGCTCTGCATCAGCCCCTACCTAATATCCCAGGCTGCCCCCAAGGCTGGTGATAGACCCCCATGCACTAGCAGTCCTTTCTTTCTAGTGAAGGAAAGGAACCCCTAACAAACCATAACAAAAAATTGGCAACTCCCAACCCCTCTCCCTCCAGCAGGAGCATACAACCCATAGTGCATGTTTTCTAGTGAAATGCTCTGCAGGAGCATTCAACACATAGCACCTGTTTACCGGTTCACTGTTCTGTACAATCTCAGTATAAGGATATTCAAGTTAATAGTACAGCTGTCTGCATGTTTCCTGTCATCATATCTTTGCAGGGTTAATGGTGCCGAATCAAAGCATATGGATATAGCCGAGTTAGTACTGACATCATCTTCAAGGTCCTGTGTATGGACAGTTCAGATTTAATAGTGCACTGAGTCAGAGACTTCTGCAGAATTTTTTCCAGGGAGGGGGGGCAAAGCCATAATATGACCCCCAGGCCAGCACACCCAGCCCCTGTGTTTATATGGAGGGGTCAAGTATAGGGGGAACCCCACTCCATACGTCCATGTTCTAAATGTCCTTGTGCATGGAGAGAACGTAGTTAATTTCAGTGTTCTAGCATACAGATAATAGAGCAGGGCTCTGCAGGATTTCAGTGTTTTGTGAGCACATTATTAAAGGGCAACTATCACTATGACTGTTCACCATGGACAGCAGACCTGCTAATGAAGCCTGAGCTTCATTATAAGCTCTGGAAGACCAATAGGGGAGCACAATTAGTGTCTAAAAATAGACTCATGGGGCTCCATCATTGGTCCCTTCTATAGGGGAGGGCGGCAATTTTCCCCTGGGCTGGTCATATGTCTGGGCTGGTAGGCCACTGCATCTCACTAAATCTCCCGATTGCTGCTCTAAATGGAGCTACACTAGTGATACCACAGAGGTACAATCCAAATGGAGCTACACTAGTAGCATAAACCATTTCCCTTGTAAGCTCTATAATATCACTAGGTAAGCTTGACTTAAATTGTAAGCTTTGTAGTGGCGCACTAGTGTAGCCCCATTTCAACTGTAAGCTATGTGGTATCACGTGACTTATGTCATAACATTAATACCAGTTTTAAAATTAATAAAATGGGGTGGGCTGGAACAGTGGCCTGGAACGATAATAGAAATGGGCCACTTGAATGTAGTAAATGCTAGCCCTCCCCTGCCTTTCTATATAGGTATATGTCATCATCATTATAATCAGTCATTGTCGAAGGCCTCCTCAGCAAACCTCCAACAATTTTGTTTCTGTGAATTTTGTTGCCACTACCAATAAATGTGTCTGTATCATCTACCCATCTTGTCTTTGGTTTTCTTCTTGGGTGTTTAGTATCAAGTGGTATCCATTACTGAAAACGTGTGCATGGATTCATCATCAAACAAAGGTCTATGACATAACTTAATGTGTAAAATGCCTGAAATGGAAATGGAGATACAAATACAAACACATATGTATGTATAGAGATTTATTGGTTTATGGAGATGATTGTAGCAAAGAAATTGAATTGGTTGCCTTAAAGTGATTTATTTCAGATTCCATTCCAATCAAGGAGATTAGCCTTCTGACCCCGTCCCCCCCAACAGCTGACAGGAGCCCTCTTGGGCTATACAGTATAGTCCTTTTAAGTGTTTTGCTTGCATTGTATACCTTGCTGACATTCAAGAATTTAAAAGTCTCATTTAAATTGATGACACACATCCCAAGTGCCCCATTTTATGAGGGACAGTTCCTCATTGAGACCCAAATCCCTATGTCCCTCTTTCCTGCCCTGGTGTCCACCTTTTTAGGAGACTGTGTGGTGTGTGTATATAAGTGTATCACATTTCTCCACAACAATAAAACAAACATATATGTGATTATACATCTGTGTAAATAAAAAACTTTGGTGCTACTCTAAATTAATCAGTTACACAAGATGGTGTCAATAGGTCATGAAATAGCCTAAAATTATTGGTAATGCCCCAGACACCAGACACCCCGACAGCAACACCACCTGAAACAAAAGTGTCCCTCTTTAGTCATTTGAAATGTCAGGAGGCATACAATGGATAATTTAGATGTGTCCCCTATATTACAGTTGGTTTGCCCCAGAATTACTGTGGTTTGTCTTAGTACTTCAGTACTCTGCATGGTCCCTGTGTATGGATAGCTCAGTGTTAATTAGAGATGGTCGAAAACTTTCACCTCAAATCAAAATCGGCGAAAAATGGCACTTCCCATTTGGCGAACAATTTCCTAAGAAAAGTGTATTTTCCCACTTTTTTCACCTAGCTCATTGCATTGAAATCAATGGGATTTCCTCACTACATTTCTCTTTTTTTTCCTGCAGCCATATAAGAGGATGTCAGGATCTCACAGCATGCCATTCTGTGTTTGTGAGAGGAGAAAGCAGCATGATTTTGACCTAGAGAAGTTAGTCAAATATAGAGGAATTGAAGCTTGGTCTTTTAGGTAGGACATTTGTTCTCTATATTAGGGAAGTCAGGGGGTACTTTGGGGGAGAAGAAGGGAGGAAGGAGGTTGACTCCAAATACTATAAAATTCAGTATGACTGATTAGCAAGACAAAGGCATCTGGGGTCCAGTTTGCTTGCTGATCTTGCTGTTATTGTCTTTGTGCTGGGGAAGTCTGTGAAAGAAGTTGTTGATTTTTTAGTTATATTATTATTATTATTATTATTATTATTATTATTGGACAGACTGTGATAAGATAGGGTGGACAATTTAAAACATAAAATAAATAAATATATTAGGTTACAGAGAGCTGACTGGGAGCCTGGTGTGAGCTGTGTGGCTGTAGCAGATGATATTGAGAATTTTGTTGAGGTTAAGGCAAGACGTCATGCGCCATAGGTTATGTACTGTAGAGTAAAAACACACATACAGTAGTTGAGTAATATCCAGCAAATGCACAAGGGGCAGTAGGAGGGGGTAGGTGGAGCAGTGCAGGGATGTGGGAATAAAGTGGATGTTCAAAAACTAACTGCAGAAATGGTTGCTGCAGAGTGTTCAATAAATGATGACGATCCCTCTGCTTCTGGAGAGAATGCAGTTTGTCAAGGTCCCACCAAAAGCTCCACCACCAGCACCAGTAATAGTGAACTTGTGAAAGTAAAAGAAAAGGACATTGTTTACAGGGCCGGATTTGCAATAAGGCAGAATAGGCACCTGTCTACAGGCGCATCCCACAGAGGGGCGCCTGTCATTGGGATAGTTTTTTGGCTACCCCACCCCACACTTGGCACCCGCAACAACATGGAGAGGAGAGGTCTGTATCGAAGACCTGTAGCTACTGAGCTCCCTCGTCACCGTTGGCTCTTTAGTAATAATGCAGAGCGCTGGGAGAAGACATCATCTCCCAGCGCTCTGCATTATAGACCACACGGGAGCTCCAGCAGCTACAGCTGTGTGCCAAAGGAGGAACATACCTCTCCTCTACAGCGAGGTAGGAAACAGGGGTCAATATGGAGATGATGGGGCAATGTGAGGGGCAATATTGAGATGATAGGGGCAATGTGAGGGGCAATACGGACATGATGGGGGCAATGTGAGAAGCAATATTGAGATGATGGGGGCAATGTGAAGGGCAATATGGACATGATGGGGGCAATATGAGGGGATATTGAGATGATGGGGGCAATGTGAGGGGATATAGACATGATGGGGGCAATGTGAGGGGCAATATTGAGATGATGGGGGCAATGTGAGGGGCAATATGGACATGATGTGGGCAATGTGAGAGGATATGGACATGATGGGGGCAATGTGAGGGGCAATATGGAGATGATGGGGGCAAGTTGGAGCTGATGGGGGGCAATGTAAGGGGCAAAATGGAGATGATGGAGCAATATGGAGCTGATGGGGGGCAATATGGAGCTGATGAGCATTGTTGAGGTGTCCAGTGGAGTTGGCAAATCGGATTGGGGGGGCTTCAGAATTCTGTGCCAACAGGCTCCTGAAATGTAAATCCAGCCCTGATTGTTTGAAACCTCTAAGGAATGTAATGGTAGTGGGCAAGAAGCGGTGGGTGATGCTGAGGATGACCTAATGATGACTGATGATGATGATGATGATGATGCAGATCTAGAATATATCCCTCCAGCATCCTCCTCTTCTTCAGATACAGATGAAGTTAAGAGTGAGAGAGATGATGACATGGCCAGAACGTTAGCAGAAAGGAAAAGGGGCAATCTTTCATCACTGAAAAGGAGCACTGTACCTGTTTATAAACTGTTTGAGAAAACCACTGGAAACTTTGACCTTGGACAAGCAAAGATGGCAAAATTATACAGTCATCCTGTCAGTCATCATCAGCATTATTAACTCTTCCAAGGCCAAGTCCCACTCAGCCACACACACTTGTGTTGGGTAACCAGTAGCAACAACAACAAAAACAGCAACACATGTTATAAATATCCTTAACTATGATGAGTGCCTCTGCTACTGATAGAAATCCTGCACCTTTGACACTCGTAGTAGTAGCAGTAGAATTGTATCAACATCTAGCCCCAGTGATAGCAGCAGCCCCTTAGGAGCCCCTTAGTCCATGAAGTCCACAGTATGGAGATACTTCACTCAGGATCCAAAAGCTAAGCATGTTGCTCTCTGTTGTCTGTACAAAAAGCACGTGAGCAGGAGGAAAGCAGGCTCACACCTAGGCAGTGGCACCTCCTCTATGAGATCCCACCTGAAGCACAACCACAGGTCTGACTGGGATACACACTATTAGCAGGTCAGATGTGCCATAACTACCAGCAGCAGAATCACTCTACAAAGTCCCCAGGGCTATGAGGAAGATAAGGGAAGTAGTGTGCCACTGCCAACAGTTAGTTCATTCCAAATATCACCAATGGCTCTTGCTGCATAGGAGTATTATGATTTGAGGTTTACTGTAGGAGATGGCAAGAGTCATAGACTGTCCCCACATGCTACCTCTATCTGCACCACCTCCTCTAGTCATATTGTTAAAGCAATAAAGTTACAGGGTTCTTCTGCCATGTCCTGCCAACCCACACTCCTGTGGAACGGCAAGGTTGCCAAGATATTGGCAGTGGACATGCTACAGTACTCTTTTGTAGAAAAGTGAAGTTTCAGAGAACTGATGTCATGTGTAGATCCATGTTGGCATATTCCAAGCCGCAGTTGTTTTTCCAGGCTATCTATGCCTGAATTATACAAGCAGAAAAGCCAGTCCAAATTTAGTAACATATGTGAGGAGGAGGAGGGATGTGAAGTCAGTTTGCTGCCATCTACCACACTTGGGACCACTGCTATGACCAATAAATAATGTGTATTAGTAATCTGAGAAGAAGGATACCTTACATTTGATGCAAACATGATAATGGTTAAAAAAAAACTGCTGTAGGACTCCTGTCCCAAGTATCTGACTATCTGTTGGCTGTGTCTTCCTGGATGTCCTCCCGTCAACTCAAATTTAACCTTGGCAAAACTGAACTAATTATCTTCCCGCCCTCCACAACCAGCCTCAACCCAGATATTACCCTCTCCATTAACAATGCTACCATCACACCAACTCCTACCGCACGTTGCCTGAGGGTCACATTTAACTCTGCCCTATCCTTCATTCTTCACATCCAGTCAATCTCCAAATCATGCCGCCTCCACCTCCGCAACATCTCTAGAATCTGACCCTTTCTCACACAAGACACTACCAAAATTCTAATCCAAGCACTCATTATGTCCCGTCTTGACTACTGTAACTCATTACTAATTGGCCTTTCTCTCACCCGACTAACCCCACTACAGTCCATAATGAACTCTGCTGCAAGAATAATCTACTTCACTGATCACTTCTCTGACACCTCTGTCAGTCCCTACACTGGCGCCCATTAGCATACAGAATTAAATTCAAAATTCTGGTGCTAATTTATAGAGCCCTCACTATATTTCATCTCTCATTTCCAAATACACTCCCTCTCACCATCTTCGCTCTGCACACAACCTTCTGATCTCCACAGCTCTTGTCACATCCTCCCACTCCTGCCTACAGGACTTTTCTTGTGCTACACCTCAACTCTGGAACTCTCTCCCCTGCCCAATCAGACTCTCCCCCAGCCTTCAAATCTTCAGATGCTCCCTGAAAACTCACCTCTTCAGGAAAGCCTATCAACTGCCTCCATAAACATTATCACTAAGAACCACCCCTTGCCTGGATCACTGCACTCAACAGCACTTCTCACTCCCACCCACTGACTGGCAGGTCATGTGGCAGGAGGCACTTACACCCAATAGCAATTACTCCTTCTGTGTCAAACCTACCTTCCTCTAGACTGTAAGCTCTCAGGAGCAGGGCCCTCTGATCCGTCTGTTCTCAACAGTTGATTGTACTATTTAATACCTCTGTGTGTCTATTCCTAATTGTAAAGCGCTGCAGAATTAGTGGGCGCTATATAAATAAAGAATTATATATATATATATATATATATATATATATGTATATATATATATATATATATATATATATATATATATATATATTATACATACACACATCAATCACACCACAGCATTCCCCCACTACCACTACCACACACATCTGCCACATTGTAGGTTGTACTTTTTTTTTATATCTATTGACATCATCATGAATATGTGTCAGTTTCACTTAAGCAGGAAGTTAGTGTTGTGGGCAAATGACAAATGCATTCTGCATGCTAACAAATTTTTCAAGTATATGTTGTTTTTGGACTCCCAACCTTGACTTTTAATTACTTATTTCTCTTCTGCAGCCATCAGAAGAAGTAATATTGTGTTGGGAACTGTTGCACCATGGGAAGCATAGGTGACAATTTTGAAAAATCATCCGATTTTGCAAAACGTCATGGGGAAAATGTTTACCACTTTTCGCAGATACCTAGTGTTAATATTTCAGTGCATTACAGGGCCTCTACGTATGGATAGCTCAGTTTTAATATATCAGTGCATTGCAGGGTCCCTGTGTGTGGATAGCTCAGGGTTATATTGCTTTGCAACGTATGTGATACCTCTCTACTATTCAGATGTTTAAAATCCCATCTGAGCCAATGGAGGTGTATATTTGTCCACTGTGGGTGATTGTTTTTCCCCAGAATTCTTCCAGTTTTTCTTTCTACATCATCCTTTCTTTGAACAGATATCTGAGGTTTGATATATCAGTGCTCTGCAGAGCCTCAGAACTGGACAGCACAGTCAGGGCCGTATTTCCCAATAGACACAGTAGGCAACTGTTTAGAGATCTAAATTTTTTAGGGGGCACCTAAGCTGTGCTGGCCACATCCACATTCTGAATTGTGGGTGTGGCCAGAGAAATTCCAGTCCCAGTTTTATACCCCTTTACATGCTATTATTTAACCCCTTAGATGATAGATCTCAAAAGTGTTGGAAAACTCGCTAGCAACCAATGGGTTAAAGCTATTTCTAATTCCTATTAAAACTAAGGGTGTTTACTGAAACAGTGGATGGGACTGGGAGTGGGGTCATGTGAGGAATGGGGGTGTGGGCATGGGCGGAGTTAAGGGCGCCTATAGTGCCTTGCCTATGGGCACCTGGGATGTAAATACAACCTTGAGCACAGTGCTCTGCACGGTTAAAGTGTACTGATATCTCAAGTATGATTTCTGAATGCTCTGCAGGTCCCTGAGAATGATGTGCTAATTCAGGGCTGTCCAAGTTCAGTCCCCAAGGGCCACCAACAGGCCAGGATGTAAGGATTTCCCTGATTAAGTACAAAGGAGTCAGTCAAAATGAATGAGTCACTGATTAACTCACCTGTGCTTAATCAGGGAAATCCTTACATCCTGGCCTGTTGGTGGCCCCTGAGGACTGAACTTGGATAGCCCTTTGCTAATTGATGGAATAATTCTGGAGCAAGTCCTCAGAATCATAGAGGGTAAATTCAATTCCCATTTATCTAAATTTGAATTTTAACCATTTGCGTGCCAGAAAGGTATCCAATGCATTAGACTGAAATGCATTAGATATCTATATTGCAGTCAAAGGGTTAACCCCTTGCATGCTAGTGAAGTCTTCAGCACATTGCACAGCAATGCACTGGAGACATCTCAAACATTCAAGAGGATAAAACTCCAGTTAAATCAATGAGGATTTGGAGAATTTTAATTTCTACCCTATGGTGCAGTTGATTTACTCCATAATTACTCCATTTCTTATTTGTACATCAACCACTCTGTGTACAGATATCTCAGTGAAGTACAGTGCCCAAGTGCTGGGCAGTGCAGTGTTCTGCTGAGTTGTACTATCCAGAGAGAACAAAATGAATATGTCAGTGCTCTGCATGGTCCTTGTGTTTGGAGTCTTCAAGGTTAATAACTCAATGCTCTGTAGTACCGCAGGCTGCAGTTCTTTGCAGGATTGCACTGTACGGATAGCACAGGATTAACGCTTTGAGTGTCAGTGGGGTACGCAATGCACTGCTTTGCAATGCGTTGTGTACCCCTCTGACCCTCAAAGTGTTAATATCTCAATGTTCTGCAGGCTCCCAGTCTACAGATATTTCAGGGTTAATATCTCAGTGTATAGTAGTACCCCAAGGTTGGGCAGCACAGTGCTCTGCACGACTGTAGCATACAGATAGCCCAGGGTTAATGTTTCAATGTTCTGCAGCCCTGATGTATAGATATTTCAAGGTTTACATATAAATGCTCTGCAGTGCCTCAAAGATGGGCATCACAGTTCTCTGTAGGGCGGCAGAGTACAGATAGCAAAGAGTTAACATCTCAGTGCTCTGTATCATCCAGTTTTATATCTGCAATGCCTAGAACAGCACAGCGTTCTATATGGTAGATATTGTATAGATAGGGCAGTGTCCTGCAGTGTTGGAAAGCACACTGCACTGCAGTCCTTTGTAGGGTTGAGACTGTAGCAGTGCTCTGCAGGATCAGATAGTTCAGTGGTCTGCAGGGTTAATAATACAGTGCTCTGGAAGGTTGGATAGTGCAGTGTTACTGGGTTGGATACCACACTACTCTGCAGGGTTGGGATTGCACAATAATCTGCAGGGTTATATAATACAGTGCTCTGCAGGGTTGGGTTTGCGCAGTAAACTGCAGTGTAGGATAGCACAATGCTCTTCAGGGTAGCAGTGTACTGATGGGGCAGGGTTGGTGCATGTGACAAGTAGTGGAGGATTACACTGAAATTTCCCTGTAAATTATATATGACTGACTTCTTAATAATTTACCTCCCAGGGTACAGAAGGCAGGAAATAACAAGGGGAGCATTATATTCATTGCAGAGAAATGACCTCTTTATCTTTATCACTGATGTGTAAACGTGCCATCTGTTTACCTGTCTTGTTACTTCCTTGGTGCATGAGTCTGTGCACCCACTTGTAGTGTACGTAGAACTATCTGGGAGCAGAGATTTGTGTATTAAAGCCATTTTGATGGAGCTAAGGAGGTGTAGTCCTGGAGGAATCTGACTGTACTATAATGGACATAAAAGATGGGATTTTAACACCACAAATGCTAAAGAAACCTCTAGCACATTATGAAGCATTCAAGAACATGCTGTGCAAAAATGCTTGTATCAAGATGGGAAGGGATGGGGTTGGAAGTGTCCACAGGACTGGATTCCTCAGCAGGCAAAGTAGGCATCTGCCTAGAGCTCCAAATTTGGAAGGGAGCCAAAGCCACGTTCTTAATTCTAGGAGCGGATAGAGCAATACCAGTGTCCCTGCACCAGTTTATATACCCACTTTCAGTTATTATTTAACCTCTGGGATGCAAGAGAGATATCCAACACATTGCTCCACAATGCAACCAAGAGATTAAAGGTTTTTTTTGTCCTTGCTTGTTATAGGCCAATTATAGTTTCTGTGCCAGAAAATAGTGGATGGGACTGGGGATGGGATCATGTGAGGAGTGGAGGTGTGGCCATGGGTGGGGCTAAGTGCTCCTAGAGTGCTTTTGTCTAGGATTGCCTGGGATGTAAATTCAGCCATGACACAGGGGGCAAGAAATGGTAGGGAAATGACTGAGGTTACCACGGAGTTTTCCAAGCAATAGAATCTCTGTCTTCAGAGACTCAGCAAGTAACAGTGAAAACCCGAGTCTAAGAGACAGATCCACTGAGTTCCCAGGTATGATCCAAAAGGTTAAACCCCCATGTAAATGAATGGGAATGTTATTTATTTCTTATGGTGAAGTTGATCTGCTCCAGTTCTACTCCACTTAAAACAGCTTTACCTCTTTAGCATGGTTTAAAAAATCCAATAAAAAACTGGACTTTGGGGAATTTATATTTGTGTATATTGTGCAATTGTTTTTTTTTCCAGAATTTCTCCTCTGTGGCTTTCTGAATACATCCCTTAGTGAACAAATTATGAAAGCATTCTCTTCTTTTCCTTTACTTTACATGTTCTTTTTCAGTCTCCTTGCAATTTGTTGATTTAAGGGTCCCATGCAATTAATTTGCATACATAAATCCTTCACTATTTTGCACTATTTACTTTTGTGTTTATTTGAGCTATATAGGATCCACATTAATCATTTTAAAGACACGTATGGTGGACTTGATAATCAAGACAAGTTTGTGAGAGAAACATATGACCACTATTTAGGTTACATATTGGCCATTGTGTCACTGTGTCATTGTTCCTCTGCACTCCATGTTTTAGTTATTGGCTGATTTGAAAGAATTGAGGCTGCTTCCAGTGGGTAGCAGTAAGGGGAAAATGTTTTCTTAAGTGGAAGTGTTATTTCTGTGTTATGCTTCTTTTTGCTATGAAATAGGGATGGACAAAAACTAAAAATAATTTCTATGAGAATTTTTGCAGAAAATTAGCAATTTTCCCAGCAAACATTCCGACCATAGAATATACTTACAATTTCAGCCTTTTCACAAATGCTAATGAATTTCCTGTGAGAACTTTGCCATTTTCCATCTATGATTTCTATGACTGTAATATTTACTGCTTTGGTACTACTGCTTATGATGGCTGAAGTGGAGAAATCAGCAGCTGAAAGTAAAAGTTGTGAGCAGGCAGCAAAATATGCCTTGAAAAAATGTTATATTAGCCCCTTTGTCATTTGCCCACGACATTAATCATCTGCTTTTACAACTCTGGCACAGGCATCCTTGCAAAATAACCAAGGCTTGAGATATGGTAGCAGGGTTCAACATGTGATATCAGGGGGGTTATTCAAAAAGGCGTGACAAAGAGGTAATAATCTGGAGATGACTTCTCCAGTGATATCAGTTCTTCAGTCCCTATGTTGTTCTATAGAGCCAAGGCATGAAGATCCCCAAAGTTGGAGAAATCTCAGTGCATTAGCTCCATTGGACTTGAAGAAGTGATATCACTGGAGAAGTCATCTCTGCTTTTTCACCTCTTTATCACACCTCAGTGCATCTCCCCCTAGGTCTTTTAAACTTCTGTTTTCAACAAAAGAATATGGCAGCTTGTCAACCACCAACATTTGCCAAGGTGTGTTCCATAGGTGTACTTTTGGATTATTTTTGTGGAATTTTGAGTACTTTGAAACTCTCTCCAGTTGTGGGTTGGCGGGACTTTGCTCTGTGTAGGAACTTTATCTGTTTACACTCATTATCATGGTGACTACTAGTTGTTGGGGTAGTAGTAGTAATGGTCAGTGAACAGGTGGAGGGGTACTGCTCTCATTAGTGGTGATGGAGGTAGTGGTTTGATGCTGGTGGTCATCAACACAGATCTCTAACTCATCATTATCATCCTCACCATTTATTAAAGTAGGAGATGGAGATATGGGTTATTGGGATAATACTACTAATGAAAAAAAAGTCCCACTCCCTGCAGACACTTCTAGAATGCTAATCCTACCAACACAATGCCTGCCCTGAATACTTTTTGGAGGTCTCCTACCAATGCTATCACCATCACTGACATTTTGGGATTTATCCCACCATTGGTACGCATGTCATAAAGACAACAGGGGGAGAACAGGAAGTCAGAAAACAGGTGAAATATCACATGCAACTGAAATTGTTTAGAAAGATAACTTCATCTATCTTCATGTGTGACCTTAAAGAGGATGTGCCTAGATAAGATCCAGATTTACCCCTGCTCACACATTATTGTCAAATGCAACAGATAGCGATATGCTTGTTTTTTAATGGTGGGGGGATTGCAATTACTAACTGAATGGCCAGTTGTTATGGTGGAGGAGGTGAAAGGCTTAGGATTATTTTTAACTTCACCATCATCATCTTTTACTTTTTTAGCAGCAGGCACTGACACACTCTTAGATCTCCTGCTACTTTTATTTGCATTTTCTGTATCTCATTTCTTACTAGTAGCAGATTTGTCTGCAATAACTTTATTACGAATCACTGTTGCTACCATCTCCACAGTATAGTTCATAAAATGACAACAGTGACATCCAAGCAATCTTTCCCTTTTACATCTTTGGTGGACATGTTAATTTATGACTAGTAACAATGTGACAGGTAACTAGTCAATAAGCAGAAAAGTCCCTACCTGATTTACAATCTATAAAAAATTATGACCAAAAAATGTAATTAAGTGACTTAATTTAGCATAGTATGGAGCACCAGTAAGCAGCACCTAGGCAGCACTTAAACACCACCTAACCAACACTTAAGTAACACCTGCACTTTCCCTTTAGCTATCCAACAGTCGGGCTGTCACACCTCTTGCTCTCTCCTCTTCCTAGCACATACTGACAACACAACATTCCCCCTTTTATTCTAAGGCGAGGAGGAAAAAATTGTCCTGAAATGGAAAAAATGCAGAAGATCCACATTTTTACATGGTTTGAGAAGGATTTAATTTTTTCACAAAATTTTAGCACTGGGCAGGAAATTGGCAGAAAAACTGGAATTGTAGAGGTTACATGGGGATTCCTGCTGAAGGCAAAAAGTGCTGTTTTGGGTTTAAAAAGTTAATACATCCCTACTTTGAAGCATTATTTAATAATAATACATACCCTTGGTTTACTCAAGAAGATAAACCGTAGTTATATATATATATATTTTTTTTTTTTTTTTTCTTCCCCATACTGTATGGACTGCAAAGTCCATGACTTTGTGTCCAAAATGTATTTGCATTTTGCCCTTTAATGAGCAAGGGATGTTCAACAAATTGCTCAGAATTGCTTTGCACACCCCTCTGGTCCTTAAAGGGTTTATGCTGTTATATTTAATATGTTCTGGCCCTAAATTAATTGTTCTTTTTACAATCTGGTCATTGAAGAATAAAGATGGATGTCCCTTCCTGAGCATAAGTGCAAGGGTTTGCAAGCATGAGGGCCTTATTCATTAAAGCGATACTAATACTTAAAATGTAAAAAAAAATATGTTGTAGGGTTTACCCCCCTGAGTAAAACAAGAGTACTCCCACTGCTGAAAGGTGTTTCATTCAAAAGTTATTAATTTTCAAAGTTGAATTTTTTAGGTGCAATATCACAGTGGCCTGAAATTGTACAGTGGCGCTGTTCCTACACAATCCTATGGACAGCTCTGGTCACGGGACCATAAATCTCCATAGGATGGTGTAGCAACAGCACCACTGTACAATTTCAGGCCACTGTGATATTGCACCTAAAGAATTCAACGCTGAAAATTAATAACTTTTGAATGAAACACCTTTCAGCAGTGGGAGTACTCTTGTTTTACTCAGGGGGGTAAACCCTACAACATATTTTTTTTTACTTTTTAAGTATTACTATCCCTTTAAGTTAAAGAAGTGTCGTTCTGGAACAAACAACTGTACTGTAGAGGAACATAAAACTTCCCCAAATGGGTCTTTTATCCTTCTGAATGCTAGCAATGACTCCAAATCATTGATCCTCAATGCTTTAGAGACTTATATGGCATTCAAGGGATTGAAAGTCTCATTTAAACTAATGGTAATTTTCATTCTCCCATGGTGGTTTGGTTTGCTAGCTCAGCGAACAAGGACATAAGTAACTAATATGCACATCTGTTCTTATATAGTCCTATTCTTAAAACTTGCACTGCTGAAGATTCCTAAGCCCTGTAATCAATATGTCTCTATCAGTCAAGGAATTAAACTTTTTTTCTTCAGTTTTGATTTTCATCCAGGACAATTTGAAAGCTGACGAGGCATATCTTTAGAAACATTTATGTGAAGCCATTAAGTAATAAACTATCTCTGCAGAGACTATTCTGGTACAGTATTCCCAGGGCTGTGATATAAACCACACCATGCCGGGAAATATAGAAATGTCTCATTTTATTTTCGCTTCAAGGGAGGGAGAGCAATAAAATTCATTTGCATCTTTTCCATGCACATATACTCTATATAGATCTGTCATTTTACAGCCATTTATTAATATATAATTCTGTAACATGCTATGTACAAATTATTAAAAGGGGGGCGTGTTACCAGTGTCCACCCAGCACCTGCTTTAAACAGTCCAGAGAAAGAGAGACTTGGAAAGGAAACAGATGAGGAAGTAGGGTCTAGTAATCAGTGGACCTGCAGACTAGGATTTGTGATTCGGTAACTTTCAAAGAGCATGTAGTTGTCATGGGTTTACTGTCCATTTTCAAGTATTTCTTTGAGAGGATGGGAGAATATTGTTTTACCTGCACAAGATGGTAAGGATCACCATGATCATTAAGAGTATCACATTAAACTGGGATAAAACATGATGGACTATTCAAAGTTTTTAGGGAAAAACATATTCTGTTAGCAACTGAAGTCCACCCCCTGTTGTTCCTTGATTGGAGATGAAGTTCTAAGTGGGCATCTGTTGTTGGACTGCAACTCCTATCATTCTTAACCAGTCATTGGTCAGCTGAAGATGATGAGATTTGTGGTCCAACAACAACTGGAAAGCTACTCCTGATGGTGGCCTCTAGAAAAGTGGGTACATTTAGAGTACAATGATTTAGGAGAAGCCGAATGACAACATTTCCAATGGTACCTGTAAATCAAGACAATGATTTTATTTCCTCTGGATCAACATAACCAATATGAGATCCAGCTTTCAGTTCCTGCTGGAGAATCACATGTATTTTTTTGCATATTTGGGTAGCTCTTTGTTTTCTTTTTTTGTTGTAGACCAGTGATGTTTTTGGTTTGTTTATGTATCTGCTGCCTGTGCTGGCATGTGTGTGCGTGTTTGTGTAAGTAAGTCCACTGCCTGTCTGTGTGTTACTCTGAATCTTTCTCTGTTCCAGTGTCCATCTATATCTCTGTCTCTGTGTGTTGGAAAGTGTGAGAGTTGTGTCTCTGAATTCATTCAGAAATGGAAGCTCTGAGTGCATGTAGGAAATGGGGATCACGCAAGGGTGGAGTCACACATGCATGTAACACGCTATCTGGAACATTGATGTGAATGGGAATTGGATTCCTTCTTTCCCTTCCCCTTGTTACTTCATGGGGTTCCAGAGACAGGATCCAGCAGCATAAGTCAAGCAAAAGAGACCTAGTGGCTATACACTTCCAGCAGGAGCTGCACGAGAGAGGAAAAGAGATAGAAAAGTGAGAGAGTTTCATTACAGTGCAAAGAAGGAATAAGTCAATAATCTGACATATCTACTCTGACGGAACATGAATGTAGCTATTTTCTCTGTACACAGTTTTCAGGTTTACTTATATCCTCAATTTCTCAATGGATATCCAATCATTAACTGAAACTAAATATAATCTCATGACTTTTCCCATTATTCACCTATAGCATAAGTTCTCAAAGTCAGTCACCAAGTAAGCCTCTCCAACAAAAGCAAGTTTAACCCACTGAGTGCCAGAGATTCCTCTCTGTATCTCATAGTGTTAAAATATATCCTTACAAGCACAGGTATATATTTCCCTGGATCAATATAGTATCTGCTTTAGAGCCAACTGTCATAATTCTCAATATTGTTCTGCTCTAGATAGGTATCGTTGCACTTTTTAAAACAGTTACAGTATCTGCAAGCACAACATCCCGAGGTAAAGAATTCCATAGCTTTACCACCCTTACTGTAAAAAAAATGTTTGCCTTTGTTTTAGTCGAAAGCACCTTTCCTCTAGTCTTAATGGGTGGCCTCTTGTTCTTTGCACAGCTCTTTGAAAATTAGTTTTGTTGACCTTTAATGTATTTGTAAATGTTAATCATAATACCCTTATACATCTCTTCTCTAATGTAAATAAACCCAGTTTGGCTAGTCTCTTTTTATAACTCAGATCCTACAATTCTTTTATCAGTTTTGTTGCACATATCTGCACTTTCTACAGTTCAATAATGCCTTTTTTATCCCTTAAGGACCCCTTAATTGCCAGGACCGTCATGGGTATACTTGCCTTAAGGACCAGTGACGGTCCTGGCAAGTCATAGAATTCAGCCGTCCCTGCATGTCTGCATACCACTTGGAGATGCCTGAATCATTTTTGCAACAAAAAAAAAGCTCCATAGTCCTTAACTGCCGGCCGCGCAGATGGTCGTTAAGGGATTAAGAATTGGCACACAAAATTGCGCTCCCTATTCTAGATAAGGCCTTACCGTGATCTTTAACTGCCGGCCGAGTACTGAATCTTGTGGCACCTCACTTACAACTTAGGCCAACTTGTAAAGGTTACATTTAAAAAACTCTCTGCCATCTATCATTTAACCAGTTCTCTACCCATGCACAGGTATCAGCAACCAAAATAAAGCCTTTTAATTTATGCAGTAACCTGTTGTGGGGGACAGTAGCAAAGGCTTTTGAGAAATCCAAGTACTGTAAAATCTCATGTATAATACTCACAATTTTGCCCTGTTTTAGGTGCGTATTATGCACGAGAGAGAAAAAAAAAATATATATATATATATATATCCCATGTCTGCTCCCCCCCACTTCTTTCACCTCAATATGCTCCAATATTCACCTCCCCCTACTCACCCCCTCCGGAGGCATCTGGGACATTTGCGCAGTGGCCAGCATGCTTGTGCTTGCCTCGCACCTAACACATCCCATTGTGAGGACCTGTGTTCATTCAAGGTAATGGTAGTGTTCCGCAAGGACCTGCAGGTCCTCTCAGGGCACCACTGTAGGTTCTGTGTGCAGAGGTCTATGAATTGGATCTTTGGTAGTGCCCTGCACAGTTCCTCACTGGGGGATGCACGAAGTGGGTGGCAGATGCAAGCATGTCGCATGCTTAGCAGATATCCCAGATGCCTCTAAAAGGGGTGAGTAGAGGGTGGGGAAGGTGGGAGTATATTGAGGAGGGTGGATGGAGGGAAGCAGACAAGAAATTACATTTTTTTGGTGGGTAGAGGTAGTGAAAACAAGGGTGCATATTATACACAGGCACTTTTGTTTTCTCCTAAAATGGTGGGTATAATTTTCACCTGCGTATTATACACAGGTGTGAATTATAACTGAGATTTTACGGTATACTACATCAACAGCAATACTCTTGTTAAAATTACTGCCTATCCTTGGTCAGTACACAGTTCTGAATACTGTCAATTAGTAGCTCTGTCAAACTGACAGGTCTAGATCTTAAATAAACCAGGACAAGAACAAAACAGGGGTGCCAATGGTGAAGTATGCTATAACAAATAATTATTCAACATATGGTAATCAGTTACACTCACATTTAGATGATGTCAGAGTCAACTGAGTGAAAGGCAGACGGAGAAATTCTCCCATCTCCATTCGGGTCTCTCCTCTTTCCGTGGATGATTATGAGCCTCAATTGGAGATAATAGGCGGACACTCTTGTGTAAAATGTATTCGTATAAAATAGTGATAAAATTACAGGATTTAAATGCTTTTTTAGCTTGATTAGTATATAAGTATGCATTTGTTTTAGGCGGTCCTCTGTTTATGTAAATTGTATTTTATTTGTTTAGGCGTGTTTAGCTTTGAGAAAGCAGCCCTCCAGCCGTGAAATGCGTTTAGCCTGTAATAACAGTGCCCTGACATAATTTAAATGTGAGTGTAACTGATTACCATATATCGAATAATTATTTGTTATAACATACTTCACCACTGGCGCCCCTGTTTTCTTTTTGTCTTGTTCTATTTATATTCTGCCTCCAAGAGAGAGTGTGGTATACAAGAAAGCTGCCGTTGACCTAATATTCAACATTTGAAAACATATTGTGCCTGGAGACAGAATTCCTCCAGTTGTCTGTTTTGTCTGTGTCGGTATAAGCCGTAGCTGACACAATTTACTTGTAAGTGTGCACATTAGGGTGCGGTGGTGGTCTATTATTTTAAAGTTTGATATACACAAGGTGCGCCCTTTGTCTTGTCTTCCCTTTTCTTTTTTTCAGGTGTAGCTCTTGCCCACTTTTTGAATAACTGTACTACATCAGCGATCCTCCAGGGAACTATGCCTCATGAAAGGGAATCATTAAGTATTAAGTATAATGGTCTTGCTAATGGAGGTTGAAGTCCTGCTGAAAAGCATAATTGTGCTCAACGCAGGTTGTAGCTGATTTTGCACATTGAACTTTCTGCAGCAAAAATGTTTATCTTTTTGATTACCGATGGGAATTGTAATGCATTATATTTAACCCTCGTGGTGTTAAAGGTTTACTGCTGCTTATGAAAAAATATATACATTACAATGAGATTTATTAAAGGGCATAAATTGTGCCATTTTTATTTGAGGGGTAAATTGGTGCAAGATAAATCTATTATTTATTACAAAGTGAATAGAATTACCTTTCCAATGTAATTCTGATCAGACAAAATTTTCAGCTACATTAGCCTGGTTGGGAGCAGAGCAATGATACATTACATTGCATTACAATGCAATACTTCACCAACTCTCTGACAATGGAGATGTTAGCTACCACTGAGAAACCACCCTGCCACTCCCACTATCCTAACCTGACGTATATTTTAACCCCTCTGTTGCCAGATTAGTTTAAATTCAACAGGATATCTTGGCATTTCAATGATAAACATTAATATTAACCCCCAAGGATGCTAGAGATGCCTCCAATGCATTGGTGACATCTATACCATCCAAGGGATTAATAATTGAAGAATAAGATTGTAACGAGTGGACAATGGAAGCAGTGTGTCTGATATACTGTACTCCTACACCACTTGAAACAAAAAAAATAACTTTTTGTGTTAACCATTAAAGGACCAGGGGGTGCGCATCACATTCCCCCCCAAAAAATGATTGCACACCACATGGTCCTTAAAGGGATAGTAATACTTCATTTTAACTTTATTTTATTTTGTAGGCATTAAAAAAACATGAAGAATGATATAAGTCTTATCTCTGAAACCTTTATGGTTTAAGAGATATTCACAAACAAAGTATCCCCCCCTGTTCAACCAGATCAGAAGGGAGATGCCCAGGTAGACTGCAGAGAGGGACAATCTTCAATTAAGATAATGGAAAAAGCTGAAAAACTTGTCAAGGGGGGAAGGGCTTTCATTGTTTTCATACAAAGAAAATTGTCCCCTTCTGTTATCTGTCCTGTCATACAACCAGACTCACATCTGAGAAGAGATGGCTTACACTAGGTAAAAGGGGCGGGGAGGGGAACTATGCTTGTTAATATCTCATAAACCATAAAGGTTTAAGAGATAAGACTTATATCATTCTTCATGTTTTTTTAATGCCTACAAAATAAAATAAAGTTAAAACGAAGTATTACTATCCCTTTAAAGAGTTAATGAATGATAAAGTGTATTTCTCTGGCTAGACGGAGGACATCATATAAATAAGACGAAATAAGACTTTTCCTGCAGAAGGTATTACTTTACACATGCTCCAAAAAATATTTGCTGATCTAGCTCTTGGTAACAACTCCCATAATTCCCAGTCAGCTGGTAGCTGGTAGGAGATGATGGCAGTCATATTTTCCAGGAGCTGAAGATCCAAAATTTGTCTACCCACTTGTCCTAAGTCTTAATGGACTTGTGCATAGCCCAAGGAGCATCATTGTCGGGTGCTGTTGGATCCTGGGCACTTGGGCGGAAATTAAGTATAGCTGCACCTCCTCACTGTAAGGGCACAAAGAGGCTGACAAGTGTGCGTGTGTGTGTGTGTGTGTGTGTGTGTGTTTGTGTGTGGGTGTGTGAGATAGATTGCCTGTCTGACCCTCCTCTCATTCCCTAAAACACCCTCCCAACACCAAAAAAAAATTGTCACCAGAAGATCACAACATTGATGGACTGGACACATTATGTCTAGCCTCCCAGTACAGGGAATGAATCATTTTTAAACATTACATTTTCATTTATGTAAGTACAAAATGGCCTTAAATAAAAACTGTGGGTGGTATCTCTTATAATCAAATCAGGATGAAAAGGGTTGAAAAATATGGGGTCCTAAACCTCCATGTTATTTAATTTAGATCAATGGACGGATACTTCAATCCTACCCTGAAATAAATAAATACATAAATAAATACATAAATTAAATAAATAAATACATAAATAAGTACATAAATAAATAAAATAATACTGTGCTGGAAATCGCATATTATTCATTTAATGTACCATAAAAAAAATAATGTTATATCATACATGCCCCATTGCTTGCAGTGACTGATTGGCTAGAAGTTTGAAAATTCTGATTAGAACAAACTTAGTCAATAAGAGCTTTCTTTGACAGGTGTATGGGAAGTTTTACATTTCCCATTCTTACCAGAGAAAGCTTAGATATCACAGCACAATTAACCAGTGAGAACTGCCTTTTTTACTTTGCGTCAGGCTCACTTAAAAATGTTAAGGTATTGTCAGCAATGCACAGGCAGCTACAATGACTTTTAGGTGGAGAATTATACAAAACAAATTTTTGGAAAGAGGTAAGTAAACTTTAGCTCTCTAGCTGATGCATGGTTTACGATGAATATAGTTGTAGTCTCCAACATCTGGAGGTCAAAGGTTGTCTGCTCCTCTTATATTTGGTAATATTATCTCTGTGGAAATATTCTCTCTGTGGAAATCATGTGTTTTCCCTTCATGTACGCATAGAATCCCATAACACAGTCACTTACTCTGTGTTTGCAATGGCTGCCTTCCATCAGACTGAGATCCACTGTAAAAAAATACAAGGATAGTGTAAGGAGCAGAGATACATGTGAGTATCAACAGTGTCATAATAAAGAAAAGGTTAAGCCTTCACAATGCATTTCATACCCCTCTGGAACTCAAAGGGGTTAAACATCTAATAAAGACCCCTCCAGGAATTCATTGCCTATTGATATCTCATGAGAGCATTTTGATGTACAGTAAATCTGAGCACTTAACCTGAGGTAAACTGCAGTTTTCTGTAGCATCCAGTCACCTTTGCTCTGCTACAATTCCATAATGCTCAACTGGTTATTGGAAGACAGAGGATAATGTGGGATATTCATTAAGCAGTGATAAAGAGGTGGTTGATGATTTCTACAGTTTATCACATCTCCAATTCCAGTGTTATTTTGTGGATCCTATGCACTAAGATTTCTTCAACTTTAGAGATCTTAGGGCTCGATTCAAATGTTGGCATCGGCAGAAAAAACTGGCAACGGTGGTTTTGTACCGCCAGTAAGCAATGCAAATGTTCCCACTAGTAAAAATAATGGCAGTTTTGAAACACACATCACCTGTCGTCAGAACAGATCTCACCCATAAAGGATAATGTACAAGCGACGCCAAAAGCCATTCATATGTTGGAGTTAGGGCTAACGCGAGTTAAATTGCAACATTTCTCTCCAGAAATCTAACGCCTATTTTATTTGGAGAACAGCATATAAGTCAGAGTACAAAACCACCGTCGCCAGTTCTGAACAGCAGTGCACATCCCTATGGCATTCAAAGCTGTCCATGGTGCTGAACGCCATCTCTGTGTTCCCCTACTGGCTGGGTAGGGAAGTACAGAGAATGCTGTTCAGAACTGGCGACGGTGGTTTTGGATTTTTTGACTGAACTTTCTACTATGGAGTGCTGTGATTGGCTGTAGTGCTAGGTAACATTTTTATTGTGTGTTTTTAGGTAAGATTTTCTAAGCTACGCAGGTTTAAGGTTAACGTGTATTTTGTTGGTCATCGCTCGTTAGCCTTTCTGGGTAAGGAAGATTTGAATCTCACGTTACCCGGACTTGCTTAACTCGCGAAGGCAGTTTTTTTCTTCACGTTGGTTTTAACGCCAACATTTGGATCGAGCCCTTAGTGCATAGGCTCTAAAGAATAACATAGGAACTGGAGTAGTGATGAACTGGAGAAGTCATCTCCACTTTATCACCTCTTTGTATTCAGGGCTTACGGAGACAGACAATGATAATGGATAGTAAACGTGTGAGGTTACAGGAGTGTGGCTTAAAACCATGGGCCGTAGCTAACCCAAGGGTCTTGAGAAGCAGTAAGGAGGTTAGAGGCCTCACCTTAAGGAAATACTAAGCAAGAGTGTGTAGGAGGGTGGGGTAACGTAGCTGCAAGTGCGAGGTGCTGCTGTGATGGAGGGTTTATAAAGCCTCCAGCCACTCCTACAAAATCAGGCTTTAGCCTTAAACTTATCACTGCTTAGTGACTCTCCCCCAGTGTTACATGTTATCCAGCAATGGCTGAGAACTACAGGTTGCCTCCCAAGGCTCTATTGATAGTCTGAATATCTGCAGTCAGCAATTATATGAATTTGGGGCCTTATGCAAAAAATAAAATATGAGCAGTTCTGGTACCTACCAGCTGTACCATGGGAGGAAATAAAAATGTAATTAGCTTTAAATGATGTGTTTACCCCTTCAGTGCTAGAGGGTTGTCCTATGCATTGTTCCATAATTCTTTAGCTACTTCATTAAGTTAAAAGCAAAAGAAATTTGGGGCATTTTATTGGTCCCTTATGAGGTAGTTGATAGCTGCATAATAGCTCAAATTTTGCTTTCTGATTAAGTCTGTTTCTCTCTACTGTCTAATCTGTTTCTGGAGAGTAATTGACAGATGTTATGGTAATCCTGTTGTAAGTAATACAGTTTTTAGAACCTTTTTTATATATCTAAAATATGCAACATGCTTCGCACAAACATTAACTCCTTGCATACCAGAGAGGTTTTCAATGCACTGACTAAAGCTCCAAATTTTCAGGGAGTGCCTCAACTGTGCTGGAAATAACCACATTCTAAATTGTGGGTGTGGCCAGGGCAATTTGAATGTTCCTGCTCCAGTTTTTTTACCTCTTTACAGGATATTATGTAATCCATTGGATACTAGAGAGGTCTCCAATGCATTGCTAAGCAACCTTAGGGATAAACCTTTTTTGTGGTACTTGCTTGTTATAGGCCAAAGGTATTTTCTGTGACAGGAAATAGTGGATGTGGGGCCATGTAAGGAACGGGGGTGTTGCTATGGGTGGAGCCTTGGATGTAAATCTGTCCCTGATACCACTCCAGAAACTGAGGGGTTAAGGGAAAGCTTACTCTAAAGTACAATCTTCAGAAAACATGAACTCCCACTGAACATTCTACACACATCATCTGCTCTTTAAACCAGGAGTTTACTTACATAGTGATGTACTTAACCCTTTTGAGTGCCAGAGAGGTAGAGCAATGCATTGTGTACACCTCTAGCACTCAAGGGGTTAATAAGCTAAAGGGGAGCAATTCTGGAGCAAACTAGCTGCACCTATTTAATTTACATTTCCCCCTATGGTGCAGCTGGTTTACTATAGAGCTTATGAATGGTCTTTCGGGCTTTATTCAGGTGGCTAAAGGAGTGTAGTTCTGGGGTAAGCCAACTGCATCATTGGGATCAAATCAAAATTACCACTAATTAAATCAGACTTTTATTGAACGGAATGTTATAGAAGTCTCCCCCATCTGCCTCGCACATCTTAGTCTCACAGCACTGTAAATTAATGGTTTTATTTTCGGAATAGTGAAGAAACAGCCAGACAACCAGCCAGCTGGAAGAACAGTAGGCAGCAATCATCTTATTGGGCTATTCCACACCTATACAGTGCTGACATTGTCTGCTGTGGCTATACTGGAATAAAGGAAACAGTTCTTTAATAGAACTCCCAGCTCAGCTGGCTCCAATAGCTCTAAGTGAACTGTGATCACGCAGCGCAGAGCTCTCTGTAGGAGCAATATCAGCAACAATGACATGTTCCCAAAGCTGGTTATTCTTATAAATAACCATAAATGATATCATGGAGGGTTCTTTAAAATGACATTTAGTTGGATCAGCAGGTGATGCCTCCTCCTGAGCGCTAGTGGCCATTCACAATCTCAGAACAGTACAGAGTGATAACCTCTTTTTTTAGTAAGAAAAGTTTCAACACTTTGCATGCCAGAGAGGTATACAATTTATTGCATTGGATACCTCACTGGCACTAGTATCCCCTTACAATAATCCTTACTTAACCTTAACCCTTTGAGTGCCAGAGGGGTATGCAACAGATTGCTTTGCAATGCGTTGTGTACCCCTCTGGCACTCAAAGGGTTAAAGGAGCAGTAAACATTTAATGAAAATCTATGTAATAAAGGTTTTCCTGCTGATTAAAGCAAGGATACTCCATTGTTCTCATTTGATTTATTCAAAAGTTATAACAGTTCATAATGTCAGGAGGTAAATTACAATGTGATTACTTTCTGAAATTCTGACAACATGATTAGCAGTTTATATCATATTTTATGGAGAACAGTTTGTCAGTCACTTACCTCTAAAATAGAATGTAACAGAATAACTAATTGGAATCTGACCACTATAGGACACTGTTAATGTAAAAAAATAGTTTGAACTGCAAATATACTGTAAGTAATAGTTGTAACTGAAATACATCTCTCAGCAGTGGATGTACACTTGCTTTACTCAACAGCAAAAGCTGTACTATATATATATTTTTATAACAAAAGTTTATTGCTCCTTTAATATTGTCAGAAAATACTGATGATCATTAATTCATGAAGCTAAAGTGATGCGTTTCTGGAGGAAGCCAACTCCCCTACTTGGGGGGGGTTTGAAAATTCCCATTAAATTAACCCCTTGAATACTAGACAGGCCCCAACACATTTCAAAGCAAGGGGTTAAAAGCCTAATTGAAATAAAAGGGAATAAGATAAATTTGTCCTAGAGTTAAGCAACTAAGAATCATGTCTACCTCCATCAACATGATATTGCTTCAGAAGCCATTTTATTATTCTGCCCAGATTAAGGTAAATTGGGATTATTATGTTCCAACGTTCCTTTAATTAGATGCTTCATAAAGGATATCTATATATATACCTATATATTCATTGGACCTTTAACCCTTTAAGGACCCATGACATGCCACGACTGTCACAGCAGTTCTGCACTTAAGGGCCAGTGACAGTCCCGGCATGTCATGGAATTCTGGGATCCCCACTCAGGGACCCCTGAATCCAAATCCCTCAAAAAAAATGCTCCATGGTCCTTAACTGCTGGCAACGCAGCTGGTCATTAAGGGGTTAAGAAAGTGCTTCTTATACCAATGGATGCTAGATATGTCACCAAAGCATTGCAAAGCATTGTACTGGATACATAGCTAGCATCAAAGGTATTAACCCTTTGAGTGCCAGAAAGGTTCCTAATACATTACAATGGAATGTCTTGGATACCTTTCTGGCACTCAAAGTATCACCTGTTATAAATATATATTTAAATTGCCAGAGGAATTAAACAAGAGTGCTCCCACTACTGGGACATTTATAATTCAGAAGTTATTACAGCCCAAAACCTGCATTTTTTTTCTAGATTTGATGCAACAATTTTTGTGAACATTCCAGTTCAGTAGCACTGTTGCTATTGCAGGATATAGAGCACTCTGATCAATGAACATGTGATAGCAGTAGCAACAGTACCACTATGAAATCAAAATGCCACATAAAGTGTTACAATTAAATCCTCAGACAAATTAACAGTTGAGCTATAATACATTTTGAATGAAGCATCCCTTGTTTTATGCACAATAAACATAAGAACAGGCTAACACTTGATTAAATGCCTTCCATAGTGTAATGCATTTGAGAGAGTTAGATAAAATGGGGACAGATCTTACTTTGCATTCCTCTTTTTGCATTTAAATTTGTTACCTGTGGAAATAGAAAAGAAATAAGTTTCTTATATTTTATGATACTTTCAATATAATACATTATAGTAAAGCATTGCATGGAACTGAATTGTAATACAGTTCTTCTGATAAACAGTGTTCCTCAGTGAATTTAACAACTTAGATCATTGATTCAGGTCAAGCTCAGGAATGAAGGCTATGCCTGATTAATCACAGTGACTGAGCCGTTGATTACACATATGTTAACAAGCAGGGCTGTCTTTAAAACCTGACCTGTTTGTGTGCTCAGAGGGCTAACATTAAATGTATTAGATGCTTCACAATGCACTGAACGGTTATCCATCATCCAATGGGTTAAAGCAGAACTTTCATGCTAATAAAATTGCCCCCGAATATATTACTAACCTAGCGATATGCAAAGTTATACTGTGCTTAAGCTCAATAAGTCAGTGGCATTAAAGAAAAAACACTTCTTCTGCAGGAGGACAGACAGTGCAGACATCTTAGAGGAAATGTACCTCTGAGTCTGCACTGTCTTGTTCACTGCCAGCATTGGTGGTGATGAAGTTCCTTGGTGCCTTAAGGCACCAGAAGGTACTGACAATGCAGGAGCACAGAGCTTCTCTTGTAAGGTCTGTACAGCCCGATGCCTACAGAAGATGTGTTTTTCCTGCAGTAACACTGACTTATTGAGCTTAAGGATAGTATAACTTTGCATTTCCCTATATAGTAATATATTCAGGGGCAATTTTATTAACATGAAAGTTCTGCTTTAAGAAAACTAATAATATGACTTCCAGGAAGGAAAAAAAAGTTTCAATGCACATGTAACCGAGCAGTATTAGTCTAGTCTCACTTCGTGGCACCTGTACTAGTGGTGTATTATCATTTTTGTAACATCAACTGCACAGAATACTAGGTTCTTGCCATGACTCAGTGTTCATATTAAATAAGCCATGCAGAAGTTCAGCTAGTCACTAAGTGCAAGATAAACAGGTGCAATACTGGTGTAATCCAACTGCACCATAGGGGGAATGTATGAATCCCATTTTAAGCCTTTGGATGGTAGAGGGGTCTCCAACATATTGAGAAGCAATGCATCAGAAAGAGTTCTAGCATTCAAAGGGTTAAAACACCATTTATATAATGCATGTTTTAGCAGTTTCTATTTCCTCCCCTATAGTGTAAGTGGTTTGCCTCAGAATTGCACTGGTCCCTAAGGGCTTTAAGCGCAATAGAAAAGAAGAGCAATTCTGGAGCATCCAACTGCCCCATAGGATAGGAATTAATATTCCTAATACTCCCATTGATTTAAATAGGGATTATAACCAGTTCCACACTAGAGAGGCATCCAACGCATTTGGAGTGTATGTTAGAACCATCATTTGCTAAACCATTTTTCGTTATGGAGATGTAACCATCATTCTGTAGGGGGAGCTTTTGTGTGTCAAAGGAACATCACCAACATTCAATAAGATGTCTTCGCCATTATTTTCCCATTAATCCTCCACTAATCCACTGTCATCGCCATGAATTGGCAGTGCCTTCGACAGATTTATGATTTTATGTTTAAGACATCGAAAATGACTTATTTACATATGAAAATTCAGGTTAATAAGTCATTGTTGTATTCACGTGAACGTTTTTATATGTTAATGTGGCTGTCCGCACATGCACAAAACTCCAATAGCAGCCTCTACTGTTGGAGTTCACAGTCCACTCCTAATATAGCCTACCTGAAGTTGGAGATGTTGGGGTTTCCTTGTAGCTCTCTATTGAGCAAGGGGACCATTTTCTGTTCCTACTCTGGAGAACAGAGACAGCAGCTGCCCTCCATTAACCCTCTCAGTGCTATAGAGATGGGCATTACATAGCCCTGTGGCACTGAAAAGGGTATAAAAAAGTGTGGAAAAAAGCTGAAGCTGAGAGGCTAGATAGGGGACTCAATAACATAGGCAGTTCACAAACTGGACGCCTTAGTAATACAGTAATTCCACTTAAAGAATTCCTGCACTGTTTGCCTATGAAATGTATAGCTTCCAAGAGAGATATCAGACTTGTTAATGCAGATTTTGTCACAGTTTTCTTGAACAGAAGCTGCCCCACTGGCATCCACTCACATCACCAGCTTGCAAGGCAATGGATAGGCTGTGCCTGGACTACATGCACTATGGGGGCCACCTCCCCAAACAAGAAGACACACAAAGTACATAAAAGGACTGGCAGCCACAGACCTCTGATCCACACGCTGGTGTGGAGGGAATGGACAAACATAGCCAGTCAGCCATTGAGGCCTTGAACAGGACATGACCCAGAAGCATTGTACATAGCAGGTAGGAACAGCGGCCGTGCACCAACTGGACCCATCTGGCATGTTCTTTGTTCTACAAGGCTTGGAACTCCCCTCTGGCACACAGGAGGTTAAAGCCCCATCTCCCCCACTCTTTCAATAATGCCTTTCTTATAATGACTAGCAGAAAGAGAAATGAAAGTGGGACGAGGAGAACAGGCGTAACGGTGGATGTTACAGTAGAAGGAGCCATATGAATGGGGGAACAGGTGGTGAGGAAAAGAGGAGGGTAGAAGGGCAGGAAAGGATAATGTGTTTATCTGCTGCACCACTTGGAGGAGTCACATCCACTCACACTGCCAGACACACTGTGCATGCTGCCGATGTGAGGGATGCAAGAGGGTAGCTTGGTGAAGCATCTGCATAGCTTCTGTTGAAAGAAACTATGACACAGTGTGCATTAACATGTCTGATATCACAAAGCTATACATTTCATAGGCAAACAGTGAGTGACTTATTTAACCCCTTAACATCCGGTGATGTGACAGGACTGTCACGCAGGTCCACGTCATGGAATTCTGGGATGGAAGTGAGGCTGCATACCACACTGCCATCCCAGAATGCACTGTGTAAAAAAAAAAAATACAGTGGTCCTCAAGGGCCTCCCACCCCCAGACCGCATGGTCCTTATGGGGTTAAGTGGAATTTCTGTCTTACTGAGGCTTCCAATAGTGAATGTTACTGAACCCTTCATCTAGCCTCTCAGTTTCAGCTTTTACTATGACTTTTTATCATCATACATTAGTGCATCTCTCCACATCTGTTTCAGTTAATCAGGGTTTATACACTTCTTCCACTGACATGAATGAGATTTTCCACAAATTCCTAACCCTCTTACTGTGAAAAAAGATGTACAGCTAACACGCAAAATAGATAAAAGATGGTGCCACCACATTAGTTGTGGAAAAAGCAGGAAAAGAAACAGTAAAGTGATACCTTTATTGGACAACTGAGCAGCTTTAGATTGGAAGTTTTCAAGACAACTTAGGCCACTTAGTTTGAACTCTAAAGCCACTCAGTTATCCAATAAAAGAACCAGTCTCCCACATAACACATAAATTGGCACAATTAATCTGGGTTTATCTATCTGTTTCATACATCCTAGACTTGTAAAATCTAAAACATTATTTTTTCTCTATCAATACTGGATATATATTCAGTTTAATTTTGTTACTGACAAATTTCTGTCAACTGTTCTGTATTACTGCCACCAAAATATTTTACTGACACCTTCCAATATTAGCAAATTTTACTAATTGTTATTAATCCTGTTTGTTCTAACAGACTCCTTAACTGAGATGATTTACATATATGCCAAGAGACTAATGTTCGAAAAGAAAGTGGAAGAATTCTGGGACCAGCTGCAGCACAGGGGAGAAATTAAAAAATACTAATAATTCAAATGGGGCTTATAACCTTCCGAATGCTATAGAGGTCACCAGCGCATTGTTTTCCAGTGCAGTGTTGATAATGTATTCAGGAATTTCACCCCTTTTTCTTTTGTGGATAAGGTACTAAGGCCCATATTTATAAAAGCAAACTGATTTTATTCTGGAATAGATCAACTGGGGGCCCCCTCCCCACACAAATAGACACACAAAGTGCATAAAAGGACTGGCAGCCACAGGCCTCTGATCCCTATGCTGATGTGGAGGAAATGGACAGTCAGTCAGCCGGGAGGCCTTCAACAAAACATGAATCACAAGCACAGTACATAGCAGGTAGGAACAGCGGCCATGCATGTACTGGACCCATCTGGCATGTTCTTTGTTCTACAATGCTTGGAAAACCCCTCTGACACACAAGAGGTTAAAGCCCCATCTCCCCCACTCTAGCACATTCTTTCAATAACACCTTTTTTATAATGACTAGCAAGACATGCACAGCAGAAAAAGAAATGGAAGTGGAAGGAGGAAAACAGGCATAATGGTGAATGTTAAAGTGAAAGGAGCCAAATGAATGGGGGGACAGTTGGTGAAGAAAAGGGGAGGGTGGAAGGGCAGGAAAGGAGAATGTTTATGCTGCTGCACCACATGGAGAAGTCATCCGCTCATACTGCGAGACACACTGTGCATTGGAGACCTCTTTAGCATTCAAGGGGCTAAAATCCCACTATAATTTAACAGGAAGTTTTATTTGTCCCCGGTGATGCAACTGGTTTACTCCGAAATAACTCCAGTTTGCTATTATATGGGCCTAAGTTTGATCCAAGTAGAGCAGTTAGGGTTTTGTCAAAGGCAGTAATTATACTTTCATGTGATCCCTTCAAAAGATGTTTTGGTGTGAAAATCTTCAATACCCCCTAACCCTGTATGTCCGTTTGTAGAACTAATGTATTTCTCATATTGATACATGTTTATTAGTTAATTGTAGCCTAACCATTTTACGCACCTTACTGCAGTGGTTCCCAAAATGTTTAATTCGTGACACATTTAACCCTTTGAGTGCCAGAGGGGTACCCAACGCATTGCTTTGCAATGCGTTGCATACCCCTCTGGCACCCAAAGGGTTAAGCTTAGACATTGTAGCTGGAAATGTGGAATTTCTAAGATATGTGTGCATTAAAAGAAATATACAGTAATGGAAGCATTCATAATGGTGTGACATTGTTGCATGTTGGGATGATTGGGCAGAGCTCGCATCTGCAAAATGCCTTTGCTGCAGGAGTCTCAAGCACAGCTGCAGGCTGCCATGCAGAATAACTATGAGGGTCAGAGGTTTTGATTATAAAAGTGTTCTCTAGATGTAGCACATGGACATGTTACCTCTAAAACATTACAATTCTTCTTTCTATTATAGCTGACAGGGTATAAGTGAAAAATTCCTTTCAAATTACATGTGCATGCCCAAGTTTCTTTTCAGAATAACCTATTTGATGAGATATCTGTCATCTGGAAGGATTGATCAGTAAATTTGCACATACAGTACATTTTACACCTAATGCACACAGCCCCTGAATATAAAGGGATACCAGGGGCATACATAAAATGGGTGTAGAGGGTACAGTTGTGACAGGGCCCAGAATCCATGGTAACACGAATCATTAAAAATTTACATGTTGTAGAATTTTTACTGATGAGTAAAACTAAGGTACTCATATTAATGAGACAAGCTTCATTCAAAAGTCAGTAGAGCAGAAAAATGCATTCTTTGGGTCACTGATCAAAAAGCAACCGTACCACCATAAAATGTATAGGACATGCAATTTGAGTTATAAAAATGTCTGAATGAAGAAACTCCCACAAGTGGTAACACCATAGTTTTACTCAGCATGAATAACAATAAAGGGTTAACCAATTAGCTGACTAAATAATATGATAGACAGACAGACAGACAGAGAGATAGATAGATAGATAGATAGATAGATAGATAGATAGATAGATAGATAATGTTTGGGAGGATTTAATTATTAATATAAAGCAACAATGCACATAAGACTATAGGCATACTTACTTAAAGCAACGATGATCCCAAGGAGGAACATGACAATAGCAAGGATAAGTCCCGTCATCCGCAATGTCTCGTAATCTTAATCAAAAGCAGAAACTGTGTAAGCTCATGGCTGAGATTTAGAAATAAAAATATATCTCAATTTCAAAATGCACAAAAAAGCAAACTAGGGTGATAAGCAGAGGTATGGGCTTAAAATTCAGTATATAACACACTGAAAAGTAAGATACCACTGACAGATACTGCTGCAAAGAGGGATTAGTTAGCACACACTAGATTAATAGTTATCACTTTAAGGACCAGGGGTGTGTCTTTAAAGGGTAAAGCAAATGTGGTTTATTCAGTCAAAATTGTAGCATGTAATCTGTTCTCTTTATCAGGACTAAAAGGAAAACTAACATGAAAAAAATGAAAACCATATGTGTTAATGATCATTCCTTAACTAGATAACCACTGCTACTCTCATCTTTGGTAGGATGCTAATGTTAAACGTAGCCCCCTTTTTACCTGGGTGACATCAATGCAGCATGATGCATTGAATTTGTTGCCCATGGTGAAAGGTGACTATTGCCTTGTGTAACTGAACCAAAGTCCAGCGTACTGACAATGTACTGTGTTCCCTCAGAAATGCAGTAATGTCGCAGATAGGAAAGTTGGCAGGTCTAGAGATTGTGATGCTCATTGTAACCTCCACTGAATGGCCAAACCATGTTGGTACCACTCAGCGATGTTGGCTGAAACTCATGTGGGCCAGCTATCAGACATCCCTCTCCAGCATCCCAAATAGCAGTGGATCGCCATAGAAAGGTGAGTTAAGGAACATGAACGACAGAGCTGTTGAACTGCAAGTTTTGTTGCTTGTGTAAAAGAAGCCTTATGGCCCTTAGAGTACAGATCCCCCCTGGATTTCTTCTCCCCAGAGATAGAGCAGTGTGCTCCAGAGAGGCCACTGATGATTCATAATGACTGCTATGGCATCACATCCACTTGCATTATGCATAGCCAATAGATATGCCACTGGAAGTTTTTAGTTTATGTAAAATGTGGGACAAGAAATTGGAGGAAATGTATACAATTAGTGCTGTAGGTTTTAAATGCTGCAACTTACAGGGATGGATGTAGTGGGGTGTAGTTGCCCTCTTATATTACGTGTTGATAAAGAGTTGAGTTGAGAGGATGAAACTTTGACCGGCCCCATTTGCTTTGATATTATTGTGGGACAGAATGCTGATTCTAGTGTCTGTTATTACACAGAATCTGTATAGTACATTGTATCTCAACCAGGGTGCCTGTGCACTTTGGCGTGCCCTTGGCACCAGCTTATAATGCTTTTTTTTTTTTATTCAGAACATACCAAGTTTTGAAATTCTGATTATGAGGCTTGTTAAGGTGCTCTGAAAGTTCCAGAATGTTTAAAGGGGAACCGTGAGTACAAAAAGGATGAGAACCGTTGGCAATTACTTTCACCCTATGGAACCTGTAGGAGTAAGATTCACTAGTGCAAGGCTTGCCTTGCTGGTGAATGTCATCTTTATCCCCTAGAGAGACAGAAATATCTGCAAGACATATTTGTCACCTAAGGGGCTAAACTGCAAGGACTTTCTATAATCTTTCACCCCTCTATCTAATATAATTAACTTACACTTCCTCTCTTTGAGCCATACTTCTCTGTCTATGTATTAGACTGTGGGCAAAATGCCCCTTTGCAGGTGAAATAGCAGATGACCAATTTGCCCATTTCTTATTGTGCCACATTTGCTAACACCTACCAGTGACATCTAAGATGTGTTTGAGGGTTTCTGCTAGAATTTCAGGGCTCATATGTAATACCACTCAGTAGGATCTATCAATGACTGGCGAGGCAGTAAGGTTGATATACTGAGTAAAACTGGAGCAATTCACGAGTAAAAAAACTGCACCAAAGGAAACAATACAATTCTCATTGGGAATTTTAACCCTCCTGAATGTTCGAGAGATCTCTAATGCAACGTGTTGGAAACTCCTCAAGGTTCCAAGAGGTGCAATGCCTTTTTAACATAATTCAGAATTTTGGTATTTTTTATTTTTTACATGTGGTGCAGTTGCTTTGCTTCAGAATTACTCCACTTTCTTAGTACATCAGCCTTTGTGTTACCAACATCCTTTTATAGAACACAGTGATGTCAAAGTAGGCAACCTGGGCTCAGAAATAACATTTTATTTGGTTCCTTTATTAGTCAGCTGGTCATGCAATAGAGGTATGATCAATGCCTCAGTGGTGTACCTCAACAGAAAGATCAAGTTGTGGTCCTCAGTTGTAGGCCTTCAAAAACATTTTTTATTCATGTGTTTTTTATATATGTTTGTATGTGGTATATGTGCAAGTGTATATTACTTACCATAACTGAAAGGATCCTTATCACCATATATGCTGGCTACAGTGAGAGAAATAATGTTAGATACCATATAAATTAAGAATACAGCAAAGGAGAGTTGTCAAATACAGATATAGGCACCCCTTGGCTCTCCTGCTGTTAGATCTCCCATCATCCCAACCAAACAATGGTTGGCCAAAGGTTGCCAACCCCTGGTCTAATATTTCTAATAGTCCCATAGATCCCTTTGCCCCTAAACATGAAATAATTCCTTATCCTAGCTGCAAAGAAATAATTAATCATATTAAATGTTGGGATATATCAGTCTAAGAAAATGACATTTAGTAAAATTAATTAGAGTCAGTAGGGGAATTTCTGCAAAAGTGATGGTATGTCTTATGCGCTAGCATAGTTATTACAGTGAATTCATGTGTATCTCCAGATAATTGATGCAAAGGTCGCTGCACAGAGATACTATATCCTTGAATTCTAGCTAAATTAAGAACCTCTCCAACATCCAAAGTGATATAGTTTAGATCAAAACCAATTAATGGGTCCATGACAGTGAAAATTCATAGAAACACAGTTCTAGTCTTAAACAGCTAACAAACCATCTATTAAATAAACAAACATTTTCTAATAGTAATCCCTCAGTTACCTTGCTTTGGCCAAAAATTTCTAATGGTCCCAATGAAATTTTCCCTTGATTCTTGGCTCAAGAGATAAGATCTTCAATCAGTCTTGGATGTCATGTCATGGAGTTGGACAAGATAGTTGCTAGTAGCACCACTGGACCTCAATTTCTGCCTTATGAACATGGTAATCTTAGCCGTTTAAGTGTACGAAGGTTAAGTAGGCCTTTGCACTCTGTCTGGTTAAGGCTGAAAAAACTTCCTGCAACTAGATGTCCATGACATCCAGGACTGACTGAAGATACTATCTCTGAACCAAAGACACAAGAGCATATTCATAGGGCCATTAGAATGTTCTGGGCATATTAAGGTAATGTGGGTTTATTATTAGCTACTGTTGATTTTGTATTAGGCAACACGCATTCAGGGTTAGCCCTTGATATCCATCTGAGCAGTACCTAGACCTGCACTTGATTTTCCTCTCACAGCTCTTCAGATAAGGAAAAAATGGTTGCCCCCAGGACTGTAGCTTTCACAACTTCACAAAGTGATAAATAAAAAACAGCCACATTTTGGTGAAACATTATGTTGAGAGCAAAGTAAACATTTTGTTATTTGAGAACGTTTTCCCATTAGTAGAATTATAGGAACACAAACACTTCCTAATAATAAATCCTCTATTATCAATGGATAAAGATATACACTACTTCATCATAAAATAAGTGTCAATTAAGTTGTTCTGACCAGATTAAAATAAGTGAGATGATTATTAGGAGGTGATAGTATGAGGTTTAAACATATTGGGCAATGAAACTCCCGCCCCCCCACCAAAAAAAAAATAAAATATATATATATATATATATATTTATTTATTTATTTTTTTAATTGAAGTCAGTTATTACTTTTTAAATGCTTTCTGTAAATTAACATAGGATGGTGCTGTGCAATACTCTGCAATGAGTTGCATACCCCTTCAGTACTAAAATGGTTAATATATCTGCAATGCATTGCGTACCCCTCTGGCACTCAAAGGGTTATGAAACAGTACAGGACTGAGACCATAATTCTCATCCAGTAGATCATGGCGACGTCGCAAGTAACTAAATAGTTAAAATGAGTAATATATTACTATAAGCTCTAGATGCTACAGAGATTTTTACTTCATAAGAATACAAATACTGAGCACTACAATGTAGAAATATCTTATCAAACCACTTAGATGCATTGGTAACCTCTCTAGTTTCCAAGGGGTTAAAAAGCCAAATAACCCCAATGGGAACATTTTTCAACATAATTTTTTAACCCAAAAGGACAGCTTTATATTAAACATTGTAAGTAAAGAGCATAAAATTATATATCACATACAGAGGAGAAGGTCACTCTGTGTCCCCTGAAGCAAAGAGTGACAGTTTTAAGAATTCATGTAGTTCTTAACATAATTGCTGGGGGATACCTATGCCCTATATGAACTCACGTATGGTGCACCCTTAAATCTGCTGAGGTAGCTTTACTGTAAACAAGACCATTGCCCAAAATGCAGAAATTGTAATTTCCCTAATACTGTTCAGTTGGATTGACCTAAAAACTGCACCTCTTTAGTTTGATGAATAAGGCCCGTTATTTGTTTACCCTTTGGGTGCTTAGCAGTGTGTTGGGTATTCCTTGTCAAAGGGTTAATACAAATGGAATACGCTCTAGAGCAGTGGTTCCCAAATCTATCTTCAGGGATCTCTAACATGTCGGGGGTTATGCACTAAGGCGTGATAAAGAGGTGATAAAGGGGAGATGACTTCTCCAGTGATATCACTTCTCCAGTTCCTATGTTATTCTATGGAGCCAATGCACAAAGATCTCCAAAACATAAGACATTTTAGCAAATGGCTCCATAGAATAAGATAGGAATTGGAGAAGTGATATCACAGGAGAAGTCATCTCCACTTTATCATCTCTTTATCATGCCTTAGTGAATAACCCCTGTCATATCTGATACAAATCATCCCTCTAGCAATGAAAGGCTTAAATGTCAGTGAATGGACAATGTAATCTAAGGTTAACAGTAAGCATCTTAAAGGGACAGTAATGTCCCAGAAAAATGGTTTATTGAAAAACTAGTTGAACAGCCCATTACACGGGCCACAGTGCCTCTGGCAGTAGAGACTGCCCGCACCACTGCTGATACAGAGCTGGACGCTCCTTCGGAGCGCCCAGCTCTGTATCAGTAGTGGCGCGGCCAGTCTGTACTGTGCATGACTGCCGCACGCGCAGCAGTGTCTACTGCGCATGTCGGGCGTTACACACAACTTGGCAAATTATTATATAGGATGTTTTATTGTTATGTAGTGCTTAAAAATTAATCTATATGCAATAAATACTATCTCTCAAACCATCAGCGCTGACAGCAAGAAAATCCTGTCCGGGGACTAACCGGCGGCTCTGCAGCAGAGCCTACATCGCATAATTATTGGAAAACAATTACTTCATTGGAAAGGTCTACAAAGTGTGCCTGGTTTGCACTTTGTAGATCATTCCAATGAAGTAATTTGTTTTAAATAACGCAATTATGGCTCTGCTGAAGAGCTTCCTCGTGTCGTCCAACATGGATCTCCTTCTATCAGCTTTACAGCTCACATCAGGAGAAGGGGAGTGAGGGGGGGACTTTGAATATGAATATCTCTCAAACCATAGTGGTTTGAGAGATAGGATTTGTTGCATATAGATTATTTTTTTAAGCACTACAAAACTATAAAGATTTTTTCCGGGATATTACCGTCCCTTTAATTATAAATTACTTTAAGGTTAACATGACATGCCTTCATTATAAATCTAAGGAACTCAAAAACAAGTTCTTAAAGGGATAGTAATACTTAAGATATAAAAAAATATATGTTGTAGGGTTTCTGTCCCCGAATAAAACAAGGGTACTCCCACTGCTGAGAGATATTTTATTGAAAAATTATAACAGCTCAAACTTTAATTTTTTTAGGTGCAATATCACAGTGGACTGAAAATTTACAGTGACGCTGCTTCTACACCATATTATGGACTGCTCTGGTCTGTAGACCATAAATCTCCATAGGATGGTGTAGCAACAGCGCCACTGTAAATTTTCAGTCCACTGTGATATTGCACCTAAAAAAATTAAAGTTTGAGCTGTTATAATTTTTTAATAAAATATCTCTCAGCAGTGGGAGTACCCTTGTTTTACTCTGAGATAAACCCTACAACTTATATTTTTTTAACATTTTAACTATTACTGTCCCTTTAACATAAAAATGATATACAGCATAGAGGTGATTTTGAAAGCTGTTTCAATATCACCAAATTTGTATTTTGTTGATAGAGTCCCTTAACTCTCTGGAAGTTTGCAGAATGAGGGCGAGCATGTTTTCAACATTTTGTTATTCATGTCTTTAAATGTTATTTGTGTGGATACCATTATAGTTGTATATAGAAAACTAGGCATCGTTTTTAGGACAATTTTAGCTTTTGAATGATACATCACATGAAGTAAATTTTGCATTGTGTAATAAGTTATGATGACATAAACATACAAAAAAATACTAAGATCATACACTAAATCTCAAACAGCTTTAAAAGCTAGTTATGTTTTTTTCTAAATTTCCAGGATCCCTGAAGTACGCTGACATCAAAAATATATAGTTTTCTGTACATACGTGACCTACACAGACCCCAAATTCACAGGGACGTAAAAGCATATTTTCAACTTTAACCCTTTGAGTGCCAGAGAGGTATCAAACATCTGGCACACAAAGGGTTAACAATTTATAATGCATATTCCCTGTGTTTTAAGGTAAAACTACCCCAAACAGCTTATTAACCATATACAAGCATATATTTCCTGAAACTGGATAAATCTACATAATGTTAAAGTGGTTGAAGTATCTTCCTACACAAAAATATCAAGCACTGGATTTTAGATAAAATATTTCCGATATTTACAATTAAGACTCAGTTATCTGTACAAAACCTCACAAGAGCTTATTGTAACAAAACATATACCAAATACAAAATCCACATATCTCTTGGATGCAACAATACCCACTATGTATTGTATAGGTACACATCAGTATGTTACTCACTCTAGTCCAGAACTGGTAACAGAGATTAACAGTAGATACGACTGACAACTTCATTGCAATGTACAAATAAAGGTTAAGAAGACACAACTATCCCATAGCATCGAATTAACCCTAAAAGATACATTTTCTAAAGAAGACAGCTCAGAGAATTCAAAAGAGGCTGGGATGTCTTTCTAACCGTAAGGTGATACGTCCAAATGTTTCCAAATTATGGCAATTTGAGAAAACAGTATGCTTTTACATTTCTTCACATCAGATATAGTGATATCGTTGAAAACTATGCTATTTCCCATTATACTCTGTACGCACTTTCAGACTCCCAAAAATGGTGCCCCATTAATATGAATTCAGATATGACATGCACTAAAAAGGAATGAAGAAAAAGTAGTCATTTTTGGAAAGTAGACAACCCACTACATCAAATGAGGGATAACTTCTCTTTCTATACTTAGGCTGATGTTATAAATGTTTCCAGAGTGTGGCGATATAGGAAAAATGGAAAATGTGGATTTTTTACTGCCACTTCAAAGATACTCATACGTATTCACTTACTGTATTCATTACCTACTGCCAGCTCCCCTAAAATGGTAACCCATTAGCATGAATTATGGTAGTGTATGGGGTTCAAAACTAGATCTATTACAGATAGTGAGTTAGTTTTCTTAGCTTTTTTCAGATATGACAAAAGTGCACTAAAATGGTTGTAACAAACACAGGCATGAAGAAAAGGTAGTCAAGGCTAGGGATGGGCGAAGCATCTTTTTTCCCATGTGAATTTTCATGGAAAACCGTCACATTGCTAATTTTCCTGTATCTTGAGAATGCCTAAAATGTTTGCTTGTTTTTCAGTGCCCTGGAGCTCTGACAGTTTCCATGGGGGGTGGGGGGGGGGGGTGGAGATGAACTTGGAAATTAGTTTCTATGGCAACCAGTGCAGCAGGACACAGCTGTAAGTCAGATGTCAGTATGGCTACTGTTGTACAATGTTGGGGGGGGTCAGTAGGTATGATTCTATGGTTAACTTGGTCCACGGCTGGAGAACAGTGTGCAGTTCTATGGTTACTGTGGGGCAAGGGTAGGGATACAATGTGTGGTTCTATTGTTACCAAGGGTCAAGGCTGGAAGGGCAGTGTCTGGCTCTGTTGTTACCACGGGGCATGGATTGGAGGACACTGTGTAATTCTATGGTCACTGTGGGACAAGGCTGGGGGGGCATGTGTTGTTTAATGGTCACCATGGGCTAAGGCTTCGGGTCAGTGCGGTTCTTTGGTTACAGTGGACAAAGCTTTGAAGGAAAGGGTGTGGATCTATGGTTGATGAGTCACGGCTGGGGGGTAGTGTATGGATTTATAGTTACACGAAACACTGCTGGGGGACAGTGTGTGGGTCTGTGAATACCGCTGAACAAGGCTGGGGAAGAAATTATTCTATTGTTACTATGGGACTCTGCTGGTGGGCAGTGTGTGGTTCTGTGAATACAGTGGGACAAAGCTGGGGGGAAAGGGTGTGCTTTTGAGACAGGGATGTGGGTCAGTATGTGTGGCTACCAGTGTAGGGTCACAGCAGGAAAAAACAGAAAAACAGCATTTTACAAGGGAATCGAACTCAGTGATGAAAAGTGCCATTTTTCACTGTTTACACTTTTGGGGTGAAACATTTCACCCATCCCTAGTCAAAGCATGCAATTGTAAAAAGAAGACAACCCACTGCATCACATGAGAGGCAGGACAACAAAGAGAATGAAAACCCTCCCAAACAAGCACTCAACAGACAGTCTAATGGGTCTTTGAAGAAGAAATCATAATCGGATAAAACATAACCTTATTTCAATAAAAATAAAAAAAAAAAAGAAGTAAAGAAATAATATGATAACAGAATGGACCGCTGAGGCAAAATTAATACATAACTGGCTTACCATAAAAAAGCATGAGTTGTCAACATGTAACAACACAATGCAGTGGTGATATATAAATGTCAACCTAAAAATACCAGGGGTACAGAAATAGTGAATATGTACGGAAGTAAAAATAGTTACTTAATAAAGCTACATATACCACACAGAAAATCATTACAGGACTCTGAAAGAGAGCCAGTTGGTATATAGAAACATACAGCAGATAAGAACCATTCGGCCCATCTAGTCTGCTCATTTTCCTACTGTAAATACCTCAAACCTTATTTGGTCCTTGGTCTTTTCTTATGTTCAGGACATCCTTATACCTATCCCATGCATGCTTATATTGCCTCACTGTATTAACCTCTACCACTTCTGCTGATAGGCTATTCAGCTTATCTACTACCCTCTCAGTGAAGTAAAACTTTCTTACATTATATCTAAATATGTGTCCCTCTAGTTTTAGACTATGGCCTCTTGTCCTAACATGTTTACTCCTTTGAAATGTACTTCCCTCCTGCATCCTCCATATATAACCAGGCAAAAAGGTGTGATGGATTGTGGCTTAGCAACATTCACTGTGAAGTGGCCTAAATATTATGCATGATGGCCATTCAATGTATCACAATTATCCCTCTTACCAGCCTTTAAAACGGCCTTTACAAAAGCAGAAAAATCACTGGGAGTAGAACAACATAAATGTAAAGAGCTTCTAAACAAAATCAAGTGAAGAGGCAGCATAACTTGAGGGGTAACTTTCCTTTTTACTCCCAGGCTGGTATGCACAAATGTGTCCAGAAGGTGGAAACATATTCAAAGAAACCATTTCAAAGAAACTGATATCTTTAGGAACCATAGAAATTTCTACTATAGTCTGTTCTTCCTTATGTCCTAAGCAAAAATTATACCGCTTTGGAATGAATTGACATAATATAGTGGGTGCCAGGAGCGCTAAACTTCACCTGCTTCTTTTCTTTGTTAAATTACCTGTGGTAAAATGTTCATAACAATTACATACATGTGCTAAAATGTTCCTAACAATTACAGACATGAAGATAAGCAGACAAGGCATACATCGCAGACAGAAGACAACTGGTCACATCTAATCAGGGGTAACGTGCCTTTCAACCACTAGGCTGGTGGAACACTGGTGAGAGAACTGTTGCCTGCGCATTACTATGCAAATGGTGTAAAGATATACAGATTTCCACTGCACCTTGTTTCCACATCACGTTAAACAATGCACAGGAAAGAGACACCCAGAAATGTGCAAACACGTCCCTTCCATTGCCTCCCCTTGGAGCAAGAGACATTAAGTAGTGACTTTTCAGCATAAGTAGCTTAGTAAATTGTCATTAGACAGGCACAGGATTATAACCTCTTCAGTTTCCTAATTTAGAGCAGAATCATAGCAACACAATATCCCTAATATGTTTTACAGTCCTACCTTTAAAAAAAAAGTGGAGTATTTATGGCACAAAAACCATACAGGACTAATAAAATCTATAAAATTCATTTTATTTATTTAACCTCTTAAGGACCCATGACGTGCCAGGACTATCATGGGTAAACTTCCTTAAACACCTTAACCTTAAACGACCGGCCACGCACTAAAGGACCATGGAGCATTTTTTTTTTACGAATCCGATTCCGGACTCCCCGAATGGCGTGCAGCCGCAGGGGGAGCCCGGAATTCCATGACGGTCATAGTATGTCATGGGTCGTTCAGTCAGATGTACCCATGACGTACTATGACCGTCAAGGGTCGTTAAGGGGTTAAGGACCATTGGCGGTCCTGACACGGCATGGAATTCAGGAGTCCCTGCATGGCTGCATGCGATACACTGCCGGCCGAAGGGGTTAAATGATATTTTAACCCTTTGATTGCTACCATTTAAGAAGTTTAAAGCCCCATTTAAATTTAAATTAGTATATGTCATTTATGGTACATGTTGACCAGTACCATCTAATTTACATAAATTGACAAATATAAAGCTAATTATCTCATAAATAATTGTTTTAAACTAGAAAAAAAGTAGTTATCATAAATATAATTATAATTTATATAAATATATATTTTTGAAAGTCCTTTCCAAATCATATATTTTTGCATACCTCACAAGTGTCTTTGTTTAGGAGGAACAGTCCCTCTTTGAGACCCAAATCCCTCTTTCCCACCCTGAGACTGTATGGTGTGTATATATAGAGGTATCACATTTTTCCACTGCAATACAGCTCACATTAATGTTTGTTTAAACTTCAGTATATATGTGTATACATTAATATGTGTAAGTAAAATATGTTGTCTTGTCGTAAACAATTTATTGAGTTACAGATAGAGCTGTCTATAGGTCATGAAATAACCTAAAAATGATCTGTAATGCCTCACTCACCAGCCACGGCCCCAGAAACACACCCAAAACAAAACTGTTCCTCTTTTGCCATTTCAAATGTTGGGAAATATGAGAGTGACACTTTCACATTAACACCCTGTATGCAAAAAATGTCTCTTATGCATTGCAAAATGACTAGCTGGAGAAACCTCTATCATTGAAGTGATTAAAATCTGCACTGTGGAGAGAATTGGAGGACTGGGAAAAAAACAACACGGATTAGATAAAACATCTTTATAAATCTTGACTCTGTTATACTCAGTATGTGGGGGGTGACAAATTGCCTGTATTTTCAATTATGAGTTCCAGGAAAAGATTTATACTAATATTAAACTGCTTTACAGCTCACTGGATATCAACAGCTGTAATACATCACTAGTTATACCTGCAGGACTGAGTCTGCAGTTTTCTGTGGATCTTCTGTGTTATTGTGAGATAACGTTACCTATTGCCTGCTAATGACATCATAAGACAATACAAACCAATGTGCTGAGTAAGTGACTATCTTCCAATGATTTAAAAAATGATTGCAGTAATGAGGTTCACCATTATCTACCAAGAATGATAACAAAAGATAACAGAAGACTGTTAATCAACCCTTCCTAATCATTGGCGAGGGATGTGCAGTATTATAATAAGTAGGACAAAATATGTGCAAAATAGCACCTTACGCACAAGTGTGCGTGTGTGTGTGTATGTGTGGTGTGTATGTGGCATTACATCATCACTTAATTATGAGTGCCAGAAAGATATCCAACTCATTGTATTGCAATGCATTGAATAACTCTCTGACACTCAAAGGGCTAATGTTGGAAACACACTGAGGGAGTGCCTACACTTGGAACATGGAACTTTAACTTCAACTTCAATAAAAGGTTTTAGTGGAAATTCCTGTAAGAAAGATATGCATCCTCTGCATACCCTCATCAGTGGCATACAAGAAGAGTTTAGCAAACCAGTGTGTTAAAGGAACACCTTCTAATAATAACAGGATGCAAAGACTCCAATCTTCTCCCAATAAAGGCCTTCTTCCCGTTTTTCACAACTTTTGAGACTGTTGGTTTAAGATTGATATAAAGGGAGAGTAATACTTAGTTTTATCTTTATTTTATTTTGTAGGCATTAAAAAAGCATGAAGAACGATATAAGTCTTATCTCTCATACCTTTATGGTTTGAGAGATATTCACAAGCAAATGTTCCCCTCCCACCCCTTTTACCTAGTGTAAGCCATCTCTTCCCAGATGTGGAATGCAGTCCATAGACCAGACCGATAACAGCAAAGGGCAATCTTCTTCCTATGATAACAATGAAAGCCCTGCCCCCTTGACAAGTTTTTCAGGTTTTTCCCTTATCTTAATTGAAGTTTGTCCCTCTCTGCAATCTACCTGGGCACCCCCCTTCTGATCTGGCTGAGCAATGTTACATCAGTAAAAGGGGCGGGAGGGGGATACTTTGTAATTGAATTACTCTTGAACTACAACTCTGACAGAATTGAAAAAACACTCCCCAAAGTCCAAATACTATGATGATTAATTAGATCCGCTTTTATTATGAAACATTACTATCCCTTTAATATACTATTTCTTTGTATTTGAGTGTCCTTCAGATGCTACAGAGAAGCTCAATGCATTGTAAAACAGGGGAGTTGCTAGGTTAACAAAGAGGCATGGGGACTGGACCCAACTAATCCTGTATTATTTTGTACCCACAACCAAACTGAATGCCTAGTATAAGAGAGACTGGCACAATGTTTTAAAATTACATAACCAAAGCTGTAAGAAGACCAGGGGCATTATGAGTGAGCCACTGGAACAATAAACCCCTACACCAATATCCCTGTTGAGTAGCAATGCATTAGAGATCTAACACCCAAACACAGGATTCTGAATATATCCGGAACCCAGATTTAAAACGGGCAAATGTATGTCACTTCCTTATACTACAACTAGAGTCTTGATCTTTAAAGGTGAACTAACATCCCCTTATCCTAAACCACCCCCACACACACTTACTTTAGTATGGGCATAAACGCCAAATGGCCCCTAGGAATTTAATCCTTGTGTCTTTGATAACATTTTCTATCAGTTCTGAATGTCATGTTCAAAATGAAGCAGGCATAGAACATGAACCCACTTAAATATGGCAACCATCATGTCTACCCCCATGGACATGACATTGTAATGGTTTGTACGACACTCAGACACAGTAGGTTAGAATAAAACACAGTTTTATTAAAAAGACACAATTAGAATGCCCACCACGGGCTATAGAATATCACAGGAAAATATCAATCATGTACATATGCCTTCTCAGGCCCAGTATATAAAGGTAGAGAGTAAATACTGTCACAGGACAGACATATCAGGCTATTTCAGTACAACATGGGTTAAAGTTCATAGAAAGTATCAGTCTCTGATGTGGTGTGTTAGACAACGCCCAGGATGATGGTAAATGTAGCAAGAGACTGTGGTGCAAGGTGGAAGCACCTAGTTAGTAAAGCAGGACTGAGACTCTACCCTGTGCTGAGCAGAAACAGAGACCACAATACTCTGCTAGAGCTAGCACTACTGTGAGCCACGAGCACCTGACCGGTGCAGCAACGGAGTCACTGTACACTGCAAGAGCTGAAGGACTATAGCCAATAGCACCCGACTGGTGGGGTAATGGGAATACTGACACTGCAAGAGCTGATGGACTTAGAGCCAATAGCAGCCGACCGGTACTGTAACGGAAATACTGTATACTGCAAGAGCTGATGGACTTAGAGCCAATAACACCCGACCGGTGAGGTAACGGACACAACAGTGCTCTGTAAGGGTTAACGGATGGCTCAGTGTTAACAGAGGCAACAGTGCTCTGCAAGTGTAAACGGAAGGCTCAATGTAATGGAGGCAACAGTGCTCTGCAAGTGTAAACAGAAGGCTCAGAGTTAACGGAGGGAACCGTGCTCTGCAAGTGTAACGGAAGGCTCAGAGTAAATGGAGGCAACAGTGCTCTGCAAGTGTTAACGGAGGCTCAGTGTAACAGAGGCAACAGTGCTCTGCAAGAGTAATGGAAGGCTCAGTGTACCGGAGGCAACAGTGCTCTGCAAGAGTTAACGGAAAGCTCAGTGGGTTGGAGGCCACAATACTCAGTCTGCTAGACCAGCACTTGGTGGAAGTAAGAATGTCGCCCAAGCGACACGGAGAACAGGATCAGGATCGCTGGCCGAATCACAGCGCAGGAACGTTAGACAATCCGGGTCAGGTCACGGAGCAGGAACGTCAGCCAGGCCAGGTCGAATCATGGAGCAGGAACGTCAGACAAGCCGGGTCAGGTCACGGAGCAGGAACGTCAGTCAGGCCGGGTCGAATCACGGAGCAGGAACCAACAAGATTAGTCAAATGGGCCAAGTCGGTACACAGGAACGCAGGAACACAGCAACACAGTAGCACTGGTACAGGAACACCACGAAAGGGCACCTGACAGGTGCCAGAGGCCTGGTATAAGAAGGCCATACTGGGTGGGCCAAAATAAGCTCAGCCAATGGGAGCGCACCACACAGAGAGTGACAGACCAGAGCACGGGCACCGTGATAGACATCTAGGACAGACTGAACAAAGGCACACAAGAAGATTCATAATGAACATTAGAAATGTTTGGCAATAGAAAGGTAAGTTGGCTGTTATTATTAGGAGGTGTTAGTTCTCCTTTAAATGGATTAACACAAATATTATCTGTGAAACATAGTGGAACTGAAACACTAGTTCAATTCATATAAAATGTGCTAATATTGATGTGTTACAACTCCATAGCTGCCCTAAACTATAGTCTAGGGCATTATTTAATCACATAATGCTATAAAATTTAAATGCTAGCAATGCTTTGAGTTTAATTTATTAATGCTAGCACCAGTAAGAACAAAAAAACCTTCTGTTTATGAAGCCTTAATTACCTATAAACCAGTGGTTGCTTTAAAATTGCAGAGCAAACAATGAGTTGTGCTAATTTACTAAAGGTGAACCTTCACCAGTTAGATTTATGCTCTCAGGTGAAAGAGCAAGCTAAATGAAGTCTGAATCATGTTTTTTTTTTCCCTAATTAAATCATTGTGCTTATTGTATAATTTACTTATATCTGAAGAGGCTGACGTCTACAGGGGGGTTCTCTGCGGAACCACAGAGAGCAGATTGCATTTTCTATTCCTCCCCTCGACCGTGGTATTGCTCACCCATCTCCTATACAGAACGATTTAATCCTCCAGACTGTGCGCATGTCCCAGAGAGAAGAATTAGTGTGGGGGGAGCACTGCCAATCATGCTATACATTGCCAAGATGGCAGAGCTTTCCATCACAGATGCCATGATCGATCTGACAGTGAATTGGAGATAAGAAACATATCTTAATGGTAAAACGGTCCGTTTTGTACTGCAACAGTGTTTTGCAAATATTGCGTGGGTTTCAGCATAGGATAGTTCCACTTTAACATTAGCATCAGTAATAACAAAAAACTACCAATATTTATTCAATGGAATGAATGTAGGTATATATGCAGATATTTATTGTGGATACTGTACTATATAAACTTGTGCCTGTAATGTGTCTTCCTCCCACCCCTTCAGTTTAATTGTTGTGAAATACATACAAACAGAAGGTTTTTATGGGTAATCAAGCTTTTTTATTTAAAACCAAGTATACCTGTAATAGTATCAGATCTGTTCCCCTGCATTAACTGGGCTAGGAAAAAGGATTTCTGTAGCTGCCTCTGCAGGTCCCATTATGGACCTGAACTGTAAGGCATAGAAATTTCAGACTTTGATATCAGAATCTAAATTCTCAGCATCCACACAGGTAGCAATGGTGAGTGTCTAATGTTGACATTTGGTGTCTTATGGGAATGGCATTGAAGCAAATGAGGTTCATGGATTGTGTCATTGATTTCAGTTGTAAAACACAGTACTGACCTAATATACAATGGACATCACTATGGCACTCAATGGTTAACGTTGATGCTCATTATGAGCACAGGAAAGCCAGGGAGAGGGGTCAAGGTAACTTATTGACTCCTCTGAGGGAGACAGACATAGATAGATAGATAGATAGATAGATAGATAGATAGATAGATAGATAGATAGATAGATAGATAGATAGATAGATAGATTTGGAAAGGACAGGTGATGCTGAAGAAAATAAAAAGATTATGGAATATGAGTGAGTAAAGAAATATCTTTGGATAAAGAGACACAGAAAGGAACAAGGGGAAGCCTTGCTGCAGCGCCACAAGCTGTGGCTGAAAACTGCATTAATTCACTTGGCTTTTAACAAGACATTGAGTCAGCATAATCTCACCCCACCCTTCTTGACAGCTGCCAGAGGAAACCCTTAAATTAGCACACAGAGAAGGGGAACTGCAAATACCAGGATTCACTGCAGGGAAACACACAAGAAGCTTTTCTATTTCAGAGTACCTGGAACATACCTCCAATCAGTTTTCTCTCAGGCAGATATATTGCATCTGTTATGTTGCTAATCACATAGGCATTTTAGCATAAAAACATCTACACTTGTATCAAGAACACTTACATCTTTATTTCATAAAATATAAACAATGCATACCGCTAAATCTAAATTTAAAGGGAAACCGTCACCCATTTAATAAGCTTAAAATCTCTTCTCTGCAATAAATCAGTATCACTAGAGTGAGATTAAACTATAAAGGACATTATTCACCAAGCTAAAGAGGTTTAGTTCTGGCTCAAACCAGCCGCAGAGGGGATTAAATTAACCCTCTGAGTGCCAGAGTAGTACACAGCTTTTTGGGAAGCAATGCCGTGCACCCCTCTGACACTCAAAGGGTTAAAATTTAATTGATTTAACAATGCATTGGATGCCTCTCTCACACAGAAGTTTAAATGCTAGAAAGGTGTCTACACTGAGTGACACTGACTACAAGGGATCTGCCATCATATGGAATCTGCAGATCTGTCTGTCCATTGCTCTTTGATACATAAGCAATATCCAGTTGTGATCCGGCCAGTACTGAATATATGAATGGCAAATGTGCAAGGAAATAATCTGGTTTCCTTATGCATTGAGCCATTCTCAGCTTTATGAATTTCTGCTTTAGTTTACTCTTTATTTTGTTGTTTACGAGCATTCTTATTATAGTACATGTATATTATGAATTCAATAGTCACATTATAAATTAGAGTAAGCAACTTTGGCTCCCCAGCAGCTGGGAACTACAAATGCCATCACCACCAACTAGCCAAAGGCTGGTTGAAGATAACAGGAATTGTAACCACACAGCTGGGGAGATAAAGATTGCTTACCTCTAGCATAGATCTTAATGGAATTTTACATTCCAGTGAACTGTGGAATTGGAATGACATAGCCTTCTGCAGAGGCATAACTAGAACATTGGTGCATGAAGCACCATGGGACCCCCAACCACATTGCCCCCCGGGCCCTCCACAATGCCCCCATCTCCTACCACCCAATCCCTGGTGGTCCAGTGGAGTGGCAGGAGAGACGGGTTGGCGCGTTGAGCTCCTGCACGGTCCTCTTCTGTAATGCAGAGCGTTGGGCGATGATGTCATCTCCAAGCGCTCTGCATTACTAGGGCACTGGAGGGAGATTGCAGGCGCTACGCGGAGGGGTCGCAGGGGGCGGCAGGGCCCCTGGAGTTATAGGCCTGGCCGTGGGTGTGACCCCTGTGACCCCTATAGTTACGCCACTGGCCTTCTGTCTTTTTGGAATTGACATAGCCTTTGTACCAATGGTACATAAAGGTAGATTTGTCCATGCTCCCGCACTTGAAAACATTTAGCTGTCTTTTGTGGTGCCATAGTTTCCCACTTTTTGTGCATATGGTCCTTAGAAGGAGAGTTATGAAATTGTAAGGAAATCAGTGTCGCTGATATGCTGCTCCCTGTCACTGCTCATCCGAGATCATTCATAATTCCCCCTTAAGGCTTTTATGAATGATCAAGTGTATGTCTCTGTTTTTGAACACTAGCATTTCCTCCGGCATGCAGAGAAAGAAGGAGAAGAAGGACTTTCTGGCCCTTATCCAGAGAGAAAAAAATGTGCAGTTATGGAGCATACCAAGTGCACCATAGATGAAAAATACACATCTCCAAAATTCTCCCTGATCTTAAAGAGGACTTTTAACCCTGTGACTGTTCTCCAAATAATTTTATCGCATTGTGTTGGAGATCTCTCTAGCATCAAAGGGGTTAAAAAACCTTTTAAATCAATGATAATTGTCATTCATCCCCCCATGGTACAGCTGGTTTGCTCCTCTTTAGCTCTCTGCACAGTGCCCTCTGTCCGGAAACTGCTACTTTACACATTATGGGACTGTACATGTGTATATCCTGAAGCACAGGCATACACTCACTCTCTGACATGACTTTAAAGGAATAGTAATACTTTGTTTTATCTTTATTTTATTTTGTAGGCATTAAAAAACATGAAGAACGATATAAGTCTTAATTCTCAAACCTTTATGGTTTAAGAGATATTCACAAGCAAAGTTTCCCCTCCCGCCCCTTTTACCTAGTGTAAGCCATCTCTTCTCAGATGTGGAATGCAGTCCATAGACCAGACAGATAACAGCAGGGGACAATCTTCTTCCTGTGGGAACAATGAAATCCCTGCCCCCCTTGGCAAGTTTTTCAGTTTTTTCCCTTATCTTAATTGAAGATTGTCACTCTCTGCAATCTACCTGGGCACCTCCCTTCTGATCTGGCTGAGCAGTGTTATATCAGTAAAAGGGGCGGGAGGGGAATACTTTATCATTCAATTACTCTTGAACTACAACTCTGACAGAATTGAAATAACACTCTCCAAGGCCCAAATACTATGATGATTAATTGGAGCTGCTTTTATTATGAAACATTACTGTCCTTTTAATATGACTCTCCAGTCATAACTTGGAATATGGAAACTGAGTATGTCTGCGAGCAAACGTACTCATTCACTAAAAAATGAGCAAGTACATATACACATTAATAAGTAGCTTTGCAATGGTCCTTCGTAGAGGACATCGTTTACTATGTCGCTTTAGGGTTCATCTTCATGAAGCAATCACAATGTGAGTTCACTGTCCTTTGGTTTGTGTGTTTATGTGGATGTAGAACCTGGGGCAATCACTATTTTATGTGTGTGAGTGTTTGCACATTTTATAGTGTAACAGAGGTATTATGGCATCACATATCACAAATCATAGAAACTTCAAATACACATATCTCTGATATACATCAGTCAGAGAGATACCTCATACTGTCTCCAGCAGATACATAAAACACACAGGTACCTTTTACTGACTTCAGAGACATCATGCATGTATACACACATTTTACAGACTCCAGAGGCATCAAACGCACATAACTCTTAGTCACACAGAGACATCACACACACACAGATAACTCTTACTGACTCCAGAGACACCAGGCACATGTATATCAATCACTAATTCCAAAGACATCTGATACACACACACATGCATCTTACCCACTCATATATCAGGCACAAAGATAACTCTTACTGAGACATCAGACACACATATATACCCCTTACTGACTCCAGACACATCAGACAAACACATATACCAATTACTGACTCCAATCTTATTCACTCATACATCAGACACAAATATACCTCTTACTGACTCCAAATACATCAGCCATACATCCCTCTTGCTGACTCCAGAAAGTTCAGACACACTGATAGATCTTACTGACTCCATAGACATCAGACACAGACAGAGCTCTGACTCACTCCAACGGCCACATCAGAAACACTGATACCTCTTACTGACTCCAGAAACTTAATGCACGTAGATACCTCTTACTAATGCAGGAACACCAGACACACATACCTCCTACTGTCTCTAGACAGACATTGGAAATGAATAGCTCTTACTGACCACAGATAGACATCAGATACACATACTTTTTACTGACTCCCTGATGGACATCAGACTCACATACCACTAACTGACTCCCACATAGACATCAGACAAACGCAAGTATCTTACTGACCCCAGGTGGACATGAAACACACACACACCACTTACTGACACTAAAAGAGACATCAGAGAGACATATTTCTTTTTGACAACATATAGATATCACACACACATAAGTCCAACTGGCCTCACAAAGATATTACACACACACAATTACTATCATATACCTCCGGATGACCCCCACATAGACATATGACAGTCATATGTCTCTCACTGACCCCCTCTTAGAAATAAGATACACATAATTCTTACTGTCTTTGTCAGATACCCAAGTCTCAGACAAACACACTGCACATTTGATAACATTCCTTACAGATGGCAAATGCATCAATCCCCTTTATATCCTATAGACTGTACGTCTTATACCCATTGTTTCCTGGTTGTACAGTGCTTTTATGTTGTCACTCTCTTATACAGTGCTGTGAAATCTGGTGACAGTTTATTAGTTTTATAATAAAAATATACTTTACTATATTACACATAGATTATATAAACACAAACCTTTGACTTGACACTCATGAAGGCATCACAGAAGTGAAGTACGCAACCTTGGTCTTACCTTTATAACCCCTAAAAGGGAAACTTTAAAAAAACCACTATATAAGTGGCTTTTACATTTAATAGAAGTAATCACGTATTCAGATATCCTTCAAACAGCAGTCAATAACATCTGTACACTGTTTTGACATTTCTAGTTATCCTGATAAGGCCCCTTTTACACAGGTGGCACCATGCAGCAATGTTTTGTTGGATATGTCGCCAATTGCTACAACTTTTCTGTGTGTGGGGCTGCAGACAGACCTTTCACACAAGAATACAGGTGGAAGTTGTGATGATACACAACCTCCAGTGTATGTCTGAACCACATTAGCACCAAGCAGTAATATTGTCTGGGGTTCACATGGGTCAGCTGTGAGACTCACCTCTCCTGGGAATGGATTGTTGGTGCAATGGAACCCAGGAGGTGAGTAAGACAATATAGATGACAGAACTGTTGCAAGGGGCTAATCAGATGAAGATCATTGACCCTTACAAGTCTGTTGAAGCCCATTCTTTGTGTTGCCATTTGTATTATTAAGATAGGATAACCAGGTATATAAACAAGTTATATAAATATGGATGCAAAAACACACACAGGTACTTCTAGCTTCTGTGTCTTTATTTGAGAAAAAAAACTGCTCATTGCTTCTCTACCTGTTGCAGCAGGAAGGGGAAGTTGACAACAAAAATAACTTTACTTACACTTCTAGCAACTATACAATGTATAATATAGGCTACAGCACTGTGAGAGCACCTTCAGTGATATCTCAACACTTTGCCATGAAGCAGTATGATGTAGAGGCAGATTTGAACAGATCACTATGTATATAGAAAACTGCTGATATAATGCAAAAAAAATCTCTCTCTCTCTCGCTCTCTCTCTCTCTATATATATATACCTGACTGCTCAGTGAAGGACCTACATAGGAAAGTTAACCTGCTAAACAAATAAGAACCACTTATTCCTAGGTAGTAGCTGACCTTCTGCTTCCATTGCTATTAATAGGAGGTAACAGAAGCATAGAAAAAGCTCTCTTTTATCTCTTCTGTTAACTCATTTTAACTTCCCATTCTGCAGCCACCAACCCATTTAATATGTGCACTTGTTACAAATGGCTTACTCATCTTATTCTCAATGACAAGTTCAAGGGCATGCACTGCAGTGCTGTCTTCACAAACATCAAGAGAATATAGAGCTTGCCTCCCCCTCATCATAAATATTTAGGGCAAGCAATATAATGGAATTGTGCATTAATAATTATCAGACCTCAAACAGATCAGTTGCTAGGTGACTGACCAGTAGAATGGGAAGTCTTGTGGAAGATATGGAAAAACAGACCTGGGAAGCAAAGAGTTAAAATCCCTTTCTACTATTTTTACAGTACTGTAAATATTCTTTTTTGTTTTTCACAATGCTTTGGAGGCCTCTGTAACATTCAAGTGTTTAACCCTCTGAGTGCAAGAGAGTTGTCCAACACATTAGGACACAATACTTTGGATACATCTCTGGCACTCAAAGTGTTCTAAAAGCCCTAGTTAAATGAATGGGAATTTGCCTGGTTTTTATTGTCCCCTGTGGTGCAGGTGGTTTGCTCTATGATTACACCAGTTCCTCTTAGTACATTGGTCTTGTGCTGGGTGGGTGTGTAAAGCAACTGAAAAACTACATCAATTCTGGGGCAAATCATCTCTACTGTTGCTTTGAAATGTACTGGAGACCTTTCTAGCGTTCAAGGAGTTAAAATCAATGGCAATGTTTATTTGTCCCACTTAGTGCCTTTGGTTTGCCCCAGAATTGCCAACATTTTCTAAGATAATACCAACATAGTAATCTCCAGCTTTTTAGTGTAGAAAAGGTCCATTAATTCAGAGTTCATTTGTATATAAAAAAAAACGTTCCAGAGAGGACATATACTTGTTTTCTCTATAACTGCATTTGTCATGGCCAAAATGCTTCACTAGCCATAGTCAGTAATAAATTAAACAAGTCTGAGTTTAACCTCTTGGATGCCAGAGACATCTCCAATATGATGTGCTGGAGACAGCTCAGCATTCAAGAGGATAAAATGTCATACCTTCCCATAATACCTGGGAACTCTCGGGATCTGCCCTGGAGATTCTGGTTTTCAGATTGAATTACTGTGTCTCCGTGGACAGAGGCTGTGGTGAGTTTCTCCTCCTTCCCACCCTTTTCCTCCAACTTCCCTCCTACTTCCCGCCCACTTTATGATACAAAGATAATTAAGCCCCACCCAGTTAAGTCCCACTCCTTTATGATGCAAATCGCGTCATTGACATCCCCTGGTCAGTAGCACATGAGCCCTCTCCAGAGGCTTAAAGGAGCAGTACACTTTTTTTATGAAAACACATATTTTATAGAGCATTTCCTGCTGAATAAAACAAGGCCATTCCTACCGCTGTCAGATGTTTTATTCAAAATTTATAACAGTTCAAATAACCATGAGGTGAATTTACTGTGTTTACTTCCTGATAGTTCTAACTGACAGGAAGTGACAGGCAGTTTCTATCACATTCTATGGAGAACTGTATGTCTCTGACTTTTCTGACTTTCCTCTCCATTAGAATCTAACAGGAAATCTAATTAGAATTTGGCCACTAGAGGGCACTGCTAATGTAAAAAAACATGGGTTTAAACTGTAATAACTCTGGAAATATAAATCTCTCTGCAGTGGGAGTACCCTTATTTTACTCTATAGGAAAATCCCTACAAAATATATTTTTTCATAAAAAGAGTTTACTGCTCCTTTAAGATGAGGAAGTTCCTGGTTAAGCATACCATATGTGTTCAGGGAGTTATATGGTTTTTCCTACACATGACAAACATTTAAATATGGCAGTTCCATGTCACGATTTAAAAATGGGTGCATTATAACTTAATAATTAATACTTCTTAATAGCAACTCCCCACATCCAGAGAATTGTAATGGCCCCTATATATTTTCCTTGCTCCTTTTGATCAAAAGATAACATGATCAAACAGTGTTGAATTTTATGTCCATGGAGGCGGACTTGACAGTCACTAGCAGGAAAACAGGAGCTCAAACTATGCTCACTGCACATGGCAATCTTAACACTTTAAGGACCAGAGTGGGCATGTAGTGCATTTATAGCAATGTAATACACACAGCTCTGTCATGTCTGTCTAAATAGACATGACATCCAAGACTGATTGAAGATGTTATCTCTTGAATATAGGCAAAAGGGCAAATTTCCAGGGACCATTAGGATTTTTTGGCCATAGAAAGGTATAGTGAGTTATTGTTAGGCGGTGGCTTAGGCAATGTGAGGGGTCTGGACATGGGTGAAAGGTCACCGACAAAGGCACTAAGTGGGCCATAGCTGGCCTTGTCATACTTTAATTCTGTATTTTGAATAACATCATCCAGAGGTATCACTGGGTGGCTGAGGATGATGATAATTTTAGTCCCACAACAGCTGAAGGATGACAAATTGCCAACCCCAGATCTAATGGATTAAAATAGAAATAAACTGAGAATAATTACCTATTTTTTATTTTACCAGAGGTAGCAGCTGTTACTAATAATGGCTGTATTAATACTGGCCACTTATTGTTCTTTGATACAACATGTACACTAAAGCCACAGACAAATCACTGTGATCTCATTATAAACATGTTCTAATGTATGTCAGTCTAAGGCAGGACTGTTCACTCTTTTGACCTTCAGGTGTTGGGGACTTCAACTCACATCATTCCCAAACAGTCAATGTCTGATTAGGCAGATGGGAGTTGTAGTCTCAACACGTAAAGGTAAAAATATTGATTTCTCCTGATCTAATAGATATATTGTAATGTCACTACTACCTTTATGTTACACATTGGAAGACTTATAACCCTATATCTGTTGCTGGAATTCAACTCCAATCAACCTCAGCCAGCAAATGACTGGTTGAAGATGATGGCAGTTGAAGTAAAGCAAGTTCAACCTTTGCCACATCAATCTTGTTTCTGCAGATCCAGAGGAAGACAAAAACCCAAAACATTAAGGTAATTTCCTATTGAGCCGAGTGGGAAAAAAATAAAAAATGATTCCTTACACCAAAAGGTTGTCGGATATCTCCCTGGAGCAACATGCTATATGTCATGAATCCAACTGTCATAATTATCTATATTTTTCTAAGGTTAAAAAAAATTGTATCTAATACTTTCTTTAAAGTAGGTCAATATATGTTAAAGCAGCCTCCTGAGGCAGGTAATTGCACTTCCTTACTTTCCTTAGAGTAAAAAATTCCTGCCTTTGTTTATTTCAAAAGCTCCTTTCCACTAGTCTCAATGGATGTGTCCACTTGTTTTTTTGCTCAACTCTTTGAATAAAGAGTTTACCAGATACTGCCTGAGTACATCTTTGAAAAGTAATTATACCACCCCTTAGGTGCCTTTGCGCTGATGTACACAACCCTAGTTTGGTTATTCTTTCTTTATAGCAAAAATCTTCCAATTCCATTATCATCTTTGTTGCACAACTCTATTTTTCACAATTCAGTAATTTAAATAAACAGGTGCCCAGAATTGTACTCCATTTTTAGAAGAGGTCTTACCAAGGATTTATAAAGAGGTGGAATTATATTTCCATCCCATGTATCTATACCCCTTTTTATACATGATAATACTCTATTGGCTCTTGCAGTAGCTGAGTGACACTGCATGCTGTTGTTTAGTCTATTGTCTATCAGCAACTCCCATATCCCTCACTAGAAAAGTAAGCTCTCTCTCTCTCTTCTTGCAAAGTCACCATTGAAACGTGACCCATTTCCATTTATCTTAACCCCTTAAATACTAGAGGGGTGGGCAACACATTGTGAAGTAATGCACTGCACACCCCTCTGGTCTTTTACCGTTTGAATGTCAGAGGGGTATACAACACATTGCAAAGTAATGCATTGTGTACCCTTCTGGAACTCCAAGGGTTAAGAGCTCAAATAAAATATACATCTCCCTAAGCACTGCAGAGGTTTTTCTGCAAATGGGTTCTCAAGATAAGTAGGACACACACTTTAGTATCTCTTCCTATTAGCATCTGCTCTGGCTGGAACAATTCAGTGCTGCATAGTCTGGCTGCAAGAAGAGTTAATGCATCGAATGCCAGACCTTTATTTGTATTTATTTCCCCAGTTGGCATCTACTTTAACCCTTTAATTGCCAGGGCTTTTGATGGGTGTCATTTTAAGCCTTCCAGTACCACATTGGGTTATCTTAAAGAGTAGTGCCTAACTAAATGCTCTTAACACATAATGCACATATCCATTGTACACAATGAGGCTGATGTATTAATAAGAAATGGAGCAATTCCTGAGCTATCAAACTGTATAACAGAGGACAAATATAGGACTTGGCAAAAAAAATCCATTTTGTCCTATGGAAACTTTCTTGGAAGACCAGCAATTTGCTTCTTTTTCCATTGAAATTCCCACACATAGAAACCCTGTAATCTATATGCATTTTCACTTTCCTCCTATAACCAAGACATCCTACTGGGGTTGAGACTCAGTAGTATGTGTAGCTCTATGGCTACCAGTGAAATGGGATAAGGCTGGGACTTGGATTACAGTATGTGTGGCTCAATGGCTACCAGTGCAGTGGGCCAAGGCTGGGACTCAGATCAGTATGCCTTTTACAGTGGATAACAGTACAGTAAGACAAGGCTAGGGGGGGCAGTATGTGTGGTTCTATGACTACCAGTGCAGTGGGAAAATGTGGGGACACAGATCAGTATGTCTGGTACAGTGGATAACAGTACAGTAAGACAAGGCTGGGGGGGCAGTATGTGTGGTTCTATGACTACCAGTGCAGTGGGAAAACGTGGGGACACAGATCAGTATGCCTGGTACAGTGGATAACAGTACAGTCAGACAACCCAGGTGGGGTATGTGTGGTTCTATGGCAACAAGTGCAGTGGATTGAGGCTGGGACTCAGAGATCAATATACCTGGTACAGTGGATACCAGTACAGTCCTACAACCCTAGGTGGTTAGTATATGTGGTTCTGTGGCTACAAATGCAGTGGTTCTGTGGCTACAAATTCAGTGGGATGAGGCTGGGACTCAATGTACCTGGTACAGTGGATACAATACAGTTATACAAGGCTAGGAGTTCAGTATGTGTGGTTCTATGGCTACAAGTGCAATGGGATAAGGGTAGTGGAGGTCAGAATGTGTGGCTCTATGGCAGTAGTGGACAAAAAGGCCCTTTAGCTGCTGCCATTGATAGATGAGGAATAATGAAAGTTGTAGCCTGGCAGCAGCTGGATGGCCTCACATTGTCAATCCCTATTACTAGCTATGCAGTGGAACAAGGCTGGGGGTCAGTAAGTATTGTTCAATGGCTACCAATGCAGTGGGACAATGTTGGGGAAGGGTTAGTATGTGTAGTTCTATGACTACCAGTGCAATGGGACGAGGCTGAGTAGGGGTCAATATGTGTTGTTCTATGGTTACCAGTGCAGTGGGACAAGGCTGGGGGTCAGTATGTGTGGTTCTACAGATATTGTGGGACAAGGCTGGGACTCAATATGTATGGTTCTATGGCTGCCCTGGGACAAGGCTTGGGGAGGGTCAGTATGTGTGATTCGATGGCTGCCGATGCAATGGAACAAAGCTGGGGGAGGGTCATTATGTGTAGTTCTATGGCTTCCACTGCAGTGGAACAAGGCTGAGGAATCAGTATGTGTGCTTCTGCTAATGGACAAAGCTGGGACACAGTATGTGTGTGTAGTTCTTTGGCTGATCTGGGACAATGCTGGGGTCAGCATGTGTGGTTCTATGGCTACCAGTGCAATGAGACAAGGCTGGGGTCAGTGTGTGTGGTTCTACAGCTACTGTGGGACAAGGCTGGGACTCAGTATGAATGGTTCTATGGCAGCCCTTGGGCAAAACTGGGGGTCACTATGTTTGGCTCTATGACTACCAGTGCAATGTGTGGGGCCAGTATGTGTGCAGCAGAAAAAAAACAGAAAACTGGAACTTTTCATGGGCTTTCCACTGGAAGGTGAAAAGTGCTGTTTTCCCACTTTTGAGACTAAAGCTTTCACCCATCCCTAAACAAATACAGATTTCATAAATCCCTTGTATGTTTCACTTCAAATTGTGTAGGACACCTCTATAGCATTCAATGGGCCAACAGCTTCATTTAAATCAGTGGGAATGTATATTTGTTCCCAATGGTGCAGTTGCTTTGCCTCAGAATTGATCTACATCTTATTAGTTCCTCAGCCTCAATATTTCTATTATGTTTAAAATGTGTTGTCAAGTCCCTCAACTAACTGTGTGGACAATCCTAATGTTAACGTTTTTCTTTGGACAAGTTCTCATGCTGCACCTCATACAGCAGTCACACCAGAGACCTTTGCTATATCCACCCCTACCCTATGCAGGATCTATACTACTCATGCCTTGTTCTTGCAGAGAATCATGGACATAAACCAAAGATGGACAATTTGAGGTCCTCCAGCTGTTGTGAACTGCAATTTCCACCATCATCCCCAATGGCTAGCTGGAGATGACGGGGAATGTAGTCATCAACAGCTGGAGGGCCTTAGGTTACCCATCCCTGATAAAGAATCTGTTCCTTTAAGGGGATGGATGTTAGTAAAAATTTTAACCTCTTATCATTTTTAACGTGCCAGAAGGGTACACAACGCATTGCTTTGCAATGCGTTGTGTACCCCTCTGGCACTCAAAGGGTTAACCTCTTGGATGCTAGAAGCATCTCCGATGCATTGCAAACCAATGCATGTGAGGCATCACAAGCAACTAAAGAGTTAAGTAGGGTTTCTTTTCTTTGAGTTTTTCAGCATAGTAAAGCATTACAAGTATGCATTCATATTTGGCGCCTGTTGTAACTCTTTACTAAACATTAAAAAGCACCACTAAATAACCTCTTATTTTTAATACATGGAATCCAATTCCCCCATATAAATTCCCAGTTCCAGACGCATCATTGTTTATTTACTACTCACAAACCTTTTCTACATATTAAATTTCAACCATTTTCATTGGTCTGCTATACCCATTTTAACTTTTTAGCCTTTGCGTGCCAGAGGGCTCAAAGGGTTAAACACTAGAGTGTGAGCAATGAATTGCAGAGCCACATCTTGCTCTCTCCTCATCAATCAAAGGGTTACATTTATCAGGAGTGGCTCTTACTGGCAGGCATAAAGGTCTAGTCTGCATATTAACTCCTTCATTGCCAGTGATGTTCCTACTGATTTGTAGTCCTTCCTGGGAAATCAATGAGTTATTAATTATTTAGTAGAAAAACATGGGTTTCATAAGAAATAAAGCTCATTTTATATTGCTACCCTACAGTGCAGCACTTAAATATATGTATTTGTTTGAGTAGCAGAGGTGTGTGCAAAATAATGAGTGGCGCATCTCACTGACACTCCCAGTTGGGTTAAAGCCCCACACAATCACTTTTTTTCTGCTGCAGAATATATAGAACACATATTCACCAAGTGTAACCCCCTCCCATTCCTAGAGAGGGATCTGGTTGATCCATTAAGCCCCTGCAGTTCTCACTTGCAGCAGTATATAGCACACTGTGAAGCTGATGTACTAAGATCAGTTCTGGAACAAATCAGCTATACCACTGAGGAAAACTAAACATTTACCAAATTCCCAATGGTTTAATGGGAACTTTAACCCTTTGAGTACCAAGTAGATATCCAACCCATTTCACTTAAATAGTTAACCCCCTGAGTGCTGCAGAAGTCTCCCATGCATTGATGTGCACACTGTGGGAAGCCTCTATAACAATATAGGGCATAAAAGCCTCATTTAAATCAATGAAATGAGTATTTGTCTCCCATGGTGCAGTTTATCTGCCTCTGATAAAAATTCCATTTACCTTAATGGGGATTTTAACCCTCTGAGTGCTACTGAGTTCTCCAGTACATTGGGAATTATTATTTGTTCCCTAAGGTGCAGTTGGCTTGTTCCATTCTTCTTAGTACATTGGCGTGGGTTCGTGTGTGTGTGTGTGTTGCATGTGTGTGTACGTGTATGTTTGTGTGTATTTGATGTGAGTGGGGGTTTATGTGTATGTGCCCATGTGTGTGGTGTTTGTGTGTGTGGTATTTGCATGTGTGTGTGTGTGTGTGTTTGTGTGTGTGTGTGGTGTTTGCATATGTTTGTGTGTGGTGTTTGCATGTGTGTGTGGTATATGAATGTATACATGTGAGTGGGGGGTGGTGTTTGCATGTGTGTGTGTGAGTGTGTGCTGTGTGTGTTTGCATGTGTGTGTGGTGTGTGTGCTGTGTGTGTTTGCATGTGTGTGTGTGTGTGGTGTGTGTGTGTGTGTGGTGTGTGTGTGTGTGTGTGTGTGTGTGTGTGTGTACTTGAATGTGTGTGTTGTATATGAATGTGCACATGTGTGTGTGTGTGGGGGGGTGGTATGTAAGATGCTTAACTGGGACTCTGCATTGCACCTGCAGTACAGAGGATGGGTGTGAGAAGCCTTAATGCTTGCTGCAGTGAAACTGTTCTACATGGGAACAGAAGGCAAAAGACTTCTCTACATAAAAATAGGTGCAGACAGGATGTGAAAGGAGTTGAGAAAGATGAAATTAAACATGCTATAGACAAGATAGATTAAACATATCAGTACTGTTGGGCTGCAATGCATTGCAGCCAAAGCTGCAGTGCCTTCCAGCCAAATCCCCTGCTGCATTGCACAGAACTCCAAAGATTTCTGTAGATATGAAGGGGTCAGTTAACCCTTTTTTGAAGCCAATGCAATGTGCTGTAAGCCTCTCTGGAAGTGAATGGGCTAAATACTATAGCCATTCACTTTAACTCTTAAAATGCAATAGCATTATACTTACCCTTTTGAGTGCAATAGCTATACACTTCAACCCTTTGAGTGCCAGAGGGTTATCAGAATGCAAGAGTTAAAAATAAGGGCAATAATAACACTTACCTTTGTCGCTTCTTTCAGTTGGTGTTGCCATTGTGAAGACTGCAAAGGACAGTGCAGAATGTGTCTGTGTATGTGTGTGTCTCTACCAGCTTGTGTTTTTCAAGTTGTGATTGATAATATGGTCTATACAGTGTGTGTGTGTTGCCTTGGAATGGTGTGTGCAGGGGGACTTAAGAGTAACTGGTGATAGGAGTCACAATATTGTGTAGAAGGTTTGACTGAGCTGAATGCGTGCACAGTGTATATGTTAAGGTGTGTATGTGTGTCTGTGTGTAATAGTGTGATGGTGCTGCAGCCCTGCACACACAGCTGGGTAAGGTATATGGGGGATGCCTTATCTTCATTTATTCTCTTTCACTCCCTGTCTCCCAAGGGGCTCTCCCTAATAGCCAATCACAGTCATGCTGAGAGACTGATAGAACTGTGATTGGTGCTTAGCAGCTAGGTGATGCTGAGGATTGCTGCAGCTGATTTTGTGCTAGGAGTGCAGTGAGATGTGGGAAATATTAGGTTTATCTTCTCTATCTAATTCCATGTTCTCTCTTTCTCTCTTCTTTCTTCTACTATCTCTCTTTTAACCATCATGCTATTTTTCTAGGTTCTTTTTTCATTGGCATTTGCCTCTTTCTCTCCTCCTTTTCTTGTTTGTCCTTATGTCACCTTACTGTATTTGTGATCTTATCAATTTCTCCTGTGTTTTACAGTAACAATATTAGGAGCAAAAACATAGGAAAGAATATGAATGGAACTCATGAGGAAATGCCCTCACTAGGTTGGTCTACAGATGCTTTGATATTCACACAGCATACCAATATTTTCCCTATTTACAATCTACATCCCCTCCCCATTCTATTTATAGCCCATTTGATTCCTGCCTCCCCTTACTCTCTTCTCATTCTATATTAGTACACCTCCCCTCAAGTAACTGCCCACTTCCTTCCAGCATCCTAACCTATATCAGGGGTAGTCAACTGCTGGATTTCCAGCTGTTGTGTACTTCAAATCCCATAATCCCCAATCAGCCAAGGGTTGCTTGGGCATTATGGGAGTTGTAGTTCACTACAGCTGCAGGTCTAACAATTGATCACCCTTGCCCTAAATATTTAATTACTTTATTCTGTCATTTCTACTTCTATAATCCCCATAGAAAGAGTGCACTGCTTACATGTAGCTTATATTTGTGTCACCTCATCCCTTTAACCCTTTGAGTGCAAGAGGGGTACGCAACGCATTGCAGAGCAATGCGTTGCGTACCCCTCTGGCACTCAAAGGGTTAATACCAGCCATAGATAGGCTGCATCTCAACCTTTTCAGAGGTTAGCGACTTTTGGTTCTCCAGCTGTTACTGGAAGGTAACTCCTGTTGTTTTATGGTATTATGGGAATTGTAATCTTAACAGCTGGGGGCTTGCTAAGGATGATGCGAGCTGTATTCAAGAAATAGTTAGAGAGCCAAAGATTGAACCTTTGCTCCAGTGCTACAATTCTTCCTATACAGCCCTGCAGTTCTTTAATTGTGTATATGGATGTTTATTTAGCACCTATATGCTGGGGATGGGGGACTTCATCTAGTGGTGAATGGCTCTTTGGTTCAATTAGATCAAAGAATATGTGCTGCAATGCATTAGATACCTCTCTGGCACTCAAAGGGTTAATCATTTTCCAGTGGCTGAGTCATATCTGGCCCTCTCTCATGTAGTGTACTGCTTCTGTTCCAGAACCTGTGGACCAGGTTAAAGTTAACATTGTTCCTTTTATACCTCTGTGTTGTGAGGTGTGACCCGTACAGGAAGTGTGTCTAAGATGTAGGAGTTAACCCTTTGAGATGCGTTGCGTACCCCTCTGGCGCTCAAAGGGTTAATAAATCATTACTGTTGTCAGAGTATGTAGCAATTAGCAAAGCAGCCACAATGCCAATTATACTGCACTGCTAAAGAATTTACATATTTTCTGTGAAATAAAAATGCTACAGTGGCAATGAGAATTTAAATGCTGTGCAGCTTTTTTATAAACTAAAAGGAAGCAAATGAATCTAAATTAAAAACATAAACAAAACAACCGAACAAACAAACAAACAAATCACAGCCTGTCTGTGCCATTTCTGGCAGTTTTCATTCATTTTGATATGGACGCTGAGCCCATTTCTATAGTAAGAAGGTGGAAAAAATGGCTCTGCAGATTTGAAAATGTTTTTATTATTTGCAGCATAACAGACATTGATTAGAAAAGAGCCACGGTGTTCCATTTTGAATTCTCTATGATGTTTTTGATGATCTAACTGATAGAGGGAAAGATGATGATTACAACAACTGTGTCTCCTGCCCCAAATATGTGAAATATGAAATCTAGACATCCAGACAGTCCTGTCAGTTGCAAGTAATCAATATATTCATTCTACAAAAGATTGTGTCAGTTGCCAACTGTGATTTTGATAACATAATAAAAAAATCCCATATTATGCTGCTTATCATGCCAGGTGTGTAAATGGGCACTAGGACATGTAGATCTAAAACCCATGGACCTACTTACTTATGTAAGAATATTAGAAACCTTAGCATAGGCTACGGTCAAGACAGAAACACATGCTCACCAAAGAGAAAAACCTCATGTTAAGCCCACTTACATGAACATATCCCAACTGCAGTGGTGACTACCCTCACCAGGGAAGCCAAAGCTGTTGCTCTTCCAGGGGGGAAGATGAGCAGCTCCTGTGGCAAGCAAAATAATAATGTTTCCGTACATTGCAATTACAAGTCAGTGCCAAAGCAGAGCAAAAAAGAACACAATCCACTGTCTAAAACCAAACACAAACACCTTAATGAAAACACAGTGAAGAGAAAATGACAATCACAAATACAGATCAAGTTAATCTACATTCCTCAAGCACAGAGGAAGAGTATGTCTATAATGGAAAAAGCAACTAAAACCTCAAATATACTAATTCAAGTCATGGTTGATTCAACTGCCATTGTGAATTTGATTGATGACGAAGCATATAGTTAATTATTTCCTCACAAAAACTTAGAAGTAGAAGCCAAACATGCAAAAATAATGGCACTTTCCACAGTGAGGTGCTTTGATAGACCAATTAACACGTGCACATCCATCAATGTTTTTATCCAATCATATGTTTAGTTCACTTTGGAGGGAATTATTAAATATTTCAATTGACGGTTGTATGTTTGATGATTAAACATGTAGTGCAGAACACATAAGATTAAATGGAATTTTTACAATTCTTCCCAGATGTGGCTTTTTAATGATCTTTAATAAAGCATTTGGATTTTATATGTTTTTGGCCCACTAATGTGCTTTGAGGCCTGAGTTCAGTTATATGTACATGGATTGAGTGACGAGCCAACTCTCTCTGGCACTGGATCCTGAACGTACGCTGTATAACTGGTGATCGTTTTATATTATTACTCCTGCCCTTATAAGTTGTGTATGTTTTGAGCAAGTCTAAGTTACCTCTGGGCAGAATTCAGTGTATTCTTTAGTTCATCTCCCCACATTTGTCTGAGTTAACCCTTGGGCCGTGGCTACATGTTCATTGTAATCTCTGTGGACCCTTTCCTTCTTGTGGCAGACAAGGAATACACTTTCATGAAAGTAATTTATTTCAGACTTAACTGTCATCCCCCACTTAGACAAAAATTATTTTCTATGGAAAAATTTATGCAAAGAACAAACACTTTCAACTATTGTTAGATTGTAACTTCCATTATCCTCAGCTGGCCAGCATCCTAGTGTGGATGATGGATTTTGAAGTCCAACAACAGATGGAAGGCCGTATGCCTTCCACCCCTATTCTATAGGCTAGAACATTCAGCAGTGGATTTCTCATTAGGCAGAGTAGACAACTGCCTATAGTGTCACATTCTCAGTGAAGCCTCAGCTGTGCTGCCCACACCTTCATTCTGAGATGTTGTGTGTCCTTAAGAATCCTAAAGCCCCTGCCATACACCAGTTCTGAGTTTTTGTGACTACTGTATTTACCAGCTTATATACCTCTTTACTAGCCATTATTTAACATGTCTGATGGAAGAGAGGCCTCCAATACATTGCAGTCAAGGAGGTAAGAGCTTTTTTGCTGCTTATCTATTGTAGTCAAAGGTTATTTTCTATGCCAGTCAATAATAAATAAGGCTAAGGACAGGGTCATGTGAATAGTGGGTCATAGTCATGCATGGAGCTAAGTGCACCTAGCATGCTTTTCCGATTGGTGACTGAGATGTTAATCTGGCCCTGAGACAAAAAGCTGCTCCTTACAGAAATGGTACAAGAAAAAAAAAAGCAGCAGATAAATATTTTATTTAGAGCTGCACTGGAGTAATACATTTATGCGTTTCTCTTGTGTCTTCCTCCTCCATCGTATGTTATCATTTCTTTTTCTATGAGACTCAGCCCACAAGATCTGAAAACATAATGATGCTTTCTCTCTGACTGTGTCCTAGGCAGCATCAAGCATATCCTACTGTCTATACCTTCCCCCTTCCTTTTCTCCATTTAAAGACAGACATTGTATGACACTGGATGTAAAGCACCTGCATATTTCATGCAGTTTTAGAAAATAACATTCCTAAGTACCCTGTGCTCTCTCAGGGCCTGTGCCTAATACATCAGCTTTCTTATTAACATTCCTACATAACAATTCTACATAACATTTTATTTAGTCACCAACTCTCAGCCGTTATCTTTCCAGTTTGGTAGCACATCAAAATATCTTAGCCCACCATTCCCACTGACTCCCGGGAACTAATGCCATTAGAAAGGTTGCATAACATAACAACATTTACCACTTTTTTTTTTAAACTGTTTTTAATAACGGACCATACCAGGCCAATCACATGACAATAAGATTCACATGCAGATACAGTACCAGTGAACATGACAATAATGCATTCATGAGAAAGTACAATGGACAAATTGACACAATCAGCCCAACATAGCCCAAAAACTTTTAACTTTTTTTAAACTCCCATCCCTCCCACCCCCCACCTCATCACCCATCCCTTCCCACCCCCCTCTCGCTCTCTCCCCCAAATCATGTACTCCCACATAACCCTGAAGGGCAGCAGACCACCCAGACCCCTTCCTAGTTGGGTCATCTTTGAAGTTGTGATGCAGACAGGATTCCAACCATAAGATCACCGTACCTATCCTAATTACAACTTTGTGGTCCTCTCAAGTGCCAACAGCCCCACACCTTATCATACTTCCAGATGGTGCCCCTGTGCATATGAACCATCTTGTAGAACGTTTGCGTCATCAGTTCAACCCAAAGTTTACAAGTAGGAGCCTTGTCCGCCAGGGATCGATCTCTCCAACACCCTCTCCACAGTCTGGATAACATTCTTCCAGAACTCAGACACCTGGGGGCAATCCCACAGCATATGAATGAACATACCCTCCACCCCGTCACATCTACGACAAAACTTGCTCTTGGTGCTAGACATTGAATGCAGTCTCACTGGTGTATAATAAGTGCAATGTAGTATCTTAAGTTGTATAAGTTGATATCTTGTGGAAACGGCAACCCCAGATGGTGCTCTACATGCGTCATCCCACTCCCAGTCGTCAAGTGGTCCTATATCAGCTTCCAACCTAGCCTGCAAGTTTCATCCCACATCAGTCAGCCTCACTACTGCCCAGTTATATATGAAGGATATTGGTTTCAGTCTGCGTGTAAGAGTCAAAAGAGAAAGCAAGGGAAACAGAGCCAGCTCAGGCTTACAGGCTCCCCACAGGTCTCTAAGAGTGTGGTTCAGCCTCAAATAGGAGTAGAACATCATATTCGGCAACTAATATTCAAAGTGCAATTCCAGGGTTTCTAGGTGTTTCAGTCCCGCTTTACCCCATAGAGGCATGTCAGGATGTAGTGCAGTATACCTCACTGCCACTTGAAATTCTCACCATGCATCGAATAAGGCCGTCGACAGTAGTATTGGCATCCTACTCACTCATGGTTGGACCACGAGTGAGTAGGATGCCAATACTACTGTCAACAGCCTTATTCGATGTATGGCTTAGGTCCGTTCCTGGCCAAATCAGGTCCTCTTCCGATTGGACAAAGGAATGGGGCGTAAGGGGGTCAAGGTACACCACCCCAGATTGGCACTGCGCATCCAAATAATACAATCTAAAATCAGGTAGGGCAATTCCACCCAATTCTTTCTTCCTCGTTAGGTTCCGTAGTCTGATTCTTGAACGACGGCTGCCCCAAAGGAACCTCCGAACAATCCCGTCAATCTGTGCGAAATATTTATTGGGGATACTGATCGGGGTGTTTTGAAAGATGTAAAGGAACTTGGGGAGGAAGATCATTTTGATTAAGTTAGAGCGTCCTATCAAGTTCAGCAGAAGGGTCATTCAGATACCTGTTTTATCTCTAAAAGTATTAATAATAGTTATTAAATTATCTTGAATAAAACAATGAGGGGATGCCCCAATTGTAACTCCCAAGTAATGGCATTTGTCCACCCATTTCATTAGCGTTCCCGCTACAGGTGTATCCGCATCCAGTCAGTCAACAGGCAACAAGAAGAACTTCTCCCAATTAATCTTTAATCCTGAAAAGTCCCAAAGGTGTCAATGAGATGAAGTACAGTGGAGAGAGACTCATTAGAGTCTCCCAAGAACAAGAGAAAGTCATCCGCATATAGTGCAATTTTTTCTTCCCTGTCGCCAAGTTGCCAACCTACAGTATCTCCTCTTTGTCATATCATTGAGGCCAGAGGCTCAATGGCCAAAGCAAATAGGCCAGGCGAGAGAGGACACCCCTGTCTCGTGCCCCTATATAGTAAGAAGTCCTCAGATCCCAAGCCCCCCTGCAGACACCTTAGCCGTAGGGGATATATATATAACAATCTAATCCAATCTACAAATGTGGGCCCAAACCCAAACTTATGAAGCACCCTCCCACAGGTAATTCCATTCCACCAGGTACCAGTACCCTGTTCCCAGAGTTGTCATGCATAAGTTGCAGATGCAGATAAAGTCTCCTTAAGCTGTGTGCGGTAGAATGCCCTGGGATAAATCTCGACTGATCCCTGCATATTAAGGCTGAAATTACAGTATTAAGCCGAGCAGCCAGGATCTTAGCCAAAATTTTTATATCAGTAGTGAGCAATGAAAAGGGGTGATAAGATTCACAAAACCTCAGGTCCTTACCTAGCTTAGGCAAGACTACAATTGTAGCCTCGGTAAGACAGCTAGGAAGCGTCCCCGTATCAAGAGCATTGTAGAAAGTGTTGAGCAGATGGGGCCCCAGGATGTCAATAAAAGAACAATACCATTCCGCAGGAAGGCCATCCCTACCCGGAGATTTACCCATTGGCAAAGTCTAAACTGCCTCAACCACTTCTCTCAATATGATAGGCAATCTAACATATGCCTTTAATCTTCAGACAAAACTGGAAGCTCGCAGTCCTCTAAATATTCAGCTATCTGGCCCTCAGTTTTATCCATTTTGGATTCATACAACTGGTAACCAGAACCATCAAAAACAGCTGGCATTACTGAGGGGCCCCTATTTCCCCTAACCAATTGGGGAATGCTCTATCTCATTTTCAAAAATGTTATGATGCTGGAAAAAAACTCGGCTAGTATTAAGCTTGGTTATCTTAAGGGAGAGATTGGAGGAAGCAACTGCGAATGTAGCGTATGAATCCGAATCACCCCGAGTGGCAAAAAGCCTCTCAGCCTCAACCACCTCGTCCTCCAACCGCTCAACCTATGCTTCTGATGTTTTACAATATCCGCTGTAAAGGAACCCCTCGCCACTGCCTTGTCTGCATCCCTCACAACCCCTGTGGGGACCGGGTTCCCATTTGTGTTAACGTAAGATTGCAGAGTGTTAGAATGTGCCTGTTTAATATGATCAATTGTCAGCCAAAATGGATTAAGCTTCCATTCTCTCTGAATCACGTTGCCGCCCAAGGAGCAAGTCAGGGGAGAGTGGTCTGATGCCACCCCAGGTAAGAATTCACATTCATTCATATTATTCCATAATAGTCCTAATTGAGGTAAATGCATAGTCAAGTCTGGATAATGTTTGTGAGTAGCGGAGTGGCATGAGTACCCTCTGTGGAACAGTCTCCAGGCATCTATCAGTCATGTCATCAATTAATGTCCTGAACTGTCTAATGTGAGTAGGACTATCTCTAGTTGAGCCCCCCCTTCTGTCCAAGTCAGCATCCATAACCATGTTGAAGTCTCCCATACAGAGAATATTATAATTAGTTTTGTCTGAGATATACGACAGAGCCTCCCTAAGTACCAGGGTATCAAAAGGGGGGGGGGGGATATATATATTAAGAAGGACAAACAGAGCTCCATGCAACCTACAGGTCAAAAATAAATATCTGCCCTTAGGGTCAGATTTAAGATCTATAAATTCGAACATAACCCTTTTGGATATCAAAAGGGACACCCCTCTAGCGTACGAAGTACGCGTAGAGTGATAAAGGGACTGTAGCTAGTGTCTACTCAAGGACCTTGTTTTCCCGTTCAGCAACTGGGTTTTCTACAACATGATCACATCAGGGGCCCTCTTTCTAATATGATTCATTATCAAAGATCTTTTAATGTGGTCATTTAGGCCCCTGACATTCCACGACAGGAATTTTCATAAGTTCACAGCTATAACTGCTCAGGAAACAAAGGCAACCTCAGCCCTGGGACCACCCCCAACATACAGAGCAGCAGAGAGAGAGCGAGAGAGAGAGAGCCCAGGAACCCCAAACCCACACCCACCCAAGACCCCCACCCTATCTCCACTTCCCCAACTCAACATCATCCCCCCATCTACCCTCCCTGTCCCCACCCCCCCAACATGATAAGGACCTCATTCCCGAACATGGCCAGAGTAGGACGCTCAGCTGAACCCAAGAAGAAAAAAAAAATAAGATTGTAAACAATATAACACTAAAAAGCATCATGAAAACTGACATGTGTAGTCCCACAGTAGACCAGTAAGCAAAAAGATTAACAGGTAGAATCTTAATCCTAATACAGCAACCTCCCCAGCAGGGTTTAACTCCCCAAGACTTAATTTAGTCCGCACAGCATATCGCAGATGGGGCTGCTAGAAAGAGGTCAGGAACAAGCCCGCCCCCTAGCACGACACCACCACCTCCAACAATACCTCCCGCCCATATACACACATTGCCTAAACCCCACAACATATGTCAAATGGGGCCACCTGACAGAGGCCAGAAATAGGTCATCTCCCTCATGCGTCACCATCAGCTCTAACACCACCCCCCTTCTGGAAACATATGATAGCCTCCCCTTCACCCTCCAATTATCATAAGCATTAGTTATCAGACAGTAAATAAACATCAGAATTATGTAAGCAATAGATATAAACATAAGCATCATCCTCCCACCCCCCCTGCTCTCCCATCCATGTAGAAATAGGAGCTCCCCCAGCAAGACCTGTGTTACCAGTCCATGGCCCTCAGCAGCAGTAGTGGTCGAGAAGGTGTCAAAGGGATCATAACGGAGAGTCGCCTCTTAACCTTATACACAGTCCAACACACAAGAGGGATCAAAAACATACGTGAGGATCACAAAGTTCCAGAGTTCCAGGGAGGGGGGATAGCATCAAGGGGAAATCCCATTGAGAGGGGAATCAGTAGCGATCCAGACCCATAAGTGAGAGGTCAATTGTCAATAATAGGATTTATCATCAGGTATGACAATAGGTGCAAATTCACTCACAAAAGGATAGAAGCAACAGCTGCAGACTCCACTCAAGCTCTGCCCACACTCTCCAACCAGGATGCAGCCTCAGTTTCAGAGGTGAAGAACATGGTAGAATTCTCATACACCACCCTCAGTTTAGCTGGATATTGCATAGAGTAGGAGAAGCCACGATTTCTTAGCCTCCGTTTGATGTCAACAAAATGGCGGCGCATCTTTTGAACCTCTGGGGAGAAGTCAGGAAATATAGAAATACGGTTATTTTCATACTCAATAGGACCCTTAATGCGAGCCAATCGCAAAACTGCATCACGTTCCCTAAAATTCCGGATTTTAGCTATAAGTGGTCTTGTCTGGGCCCCTGGCGGCAGTCTGGTCATTGGAACCCTGTGTGCACGTTCCACCACAAATGAATTGGACAAGCCTTCTGTTCCCAACGTGATCTTCAACCAGGATTCAACAAACATAGTCGGGTCATCACTCTCTCCTCTTTCTGGAATTCCCAGTATACGGATATTATTCCTCCTAGACCTGTTTTCATCTGTCTTTCGTTGCAGTGCCTTGACCTGGGATTTCAATGACTCAAGAGATTCTGAAATGGGAGGGATGGTTTCTTCCACCACAGAAATCCGTCTCTGGGTATCCGTGATTTTCTCTAGCAGAACCTGGTTGTCCGCACTAAGTAAGTTGATTTCCAGTTGCACAGAGTAAATTTTTGTGGTAAGAACGTTTTGACAAGTAGTAATAGCCGCCATAATATCAGCAAATTGCGTATTGGATGGTTCTCTAGTATCTGAGGAGGAGGAGGAGGACGTGGATGCGGGAGATAAAGATGCCTCCATTATGGCTTGCACTGCGCCTTCCGCCAGTTGTTTCCTGGCGTACTTGCTCAGTTTGGCATTAAATTCCCCTGACTTCTTCCCCATTGCAAAGAATATTATATCAGACGTATGAAGAATAGGAAGCCCAGACCAGTGTATACAGAGCAGGTAGAATGAGATCCGCAGCTGATTATACCCCTGGGACTATCAGAACACGCCAAGAGGAGGTTGGTTGAAATTACATATTACAATGGTACGTAGCCCCCGTATCTTTCCATAGGAGCACTAGGGCACATCCAGATGTATTCCCTAGGCAACAGAGGGACTACACACCCCCAAGGAGGTCAGACAATATCCAAATGTTCCAGTGTGCAGCTCCTAGTGGTACAAGAGCAGCCGTAGGAGACTCTCCCAGGATCCAATGCACTGAACATCTAATCATTAAGCATTGTTGATGAAGCACCAGTGTTCAAGTTACTCTCTCAGGTGGCACCAAGTGCTAAGATGTCTGAGCTCAGAGGAGAGCACAAGTAGTTTCCAATAATACATGGGAGAGATGAGGGGGAACATATACAGGAAAAAAACAAACAAACAGGGGGATGAGTATTCACAGGATCATGCAGTAGTCCCTAAGGAGCTAATTTAAACAGCAATGCAGGATCAGGTAGTTAAGTAGAGCAAGGATAGGCTCCCCAGCAGTAACATCAGTATTGATGTAGGACGTGAAAAAAGCACAGCCCCAGGACACAATGTATATCCTGTGGTGCCTAGGTCACTGGGATACCCCAGGAGTCTCCTGGAAGTGTATGAAGGCTTAATGGATAGGGGGAGAAGGGCACCAGGGAAAGAAAAAAGTAAACAGGAGGGTGCTCTAAGATGGAAAGGAATATTATAGGAGGGAAGGCCAGAGTCGGGAGGCCACAAATAACAGAGTAGTTTCACCAGATTAAGCCCCTGGCTGGGATACTCACTAAAGATGTTCCAGGGATGCGAGTCAGCAAACTTGTTGTAGCAATGCAGCACCAGAGAGTTATGTTTCAGGGCCCTACAGACAGGAGCTAGACAGTCAGCCAATGCTAAGTGTCCAAAGCCTCTCCAGGACTGAATCGCCCCAGTGCCATCCGTTGTTGTCCCCCAGACGGGCCAGGGAGGTCCAGCACACAAAAGCCCTGTCTTCTAGACCCTGCGCACTTAAACAAAGTGCCAGGGAGCACATCAGTGGTCGCTTTGCTGCCACGGAGTCCCGCGCGGCTGGAATAATATGCAAGGCCGTAGCTGAGTGACCTAGGCAGCGAGCAGCGTGAAGATGAGCTGAGCTGAAAAAGAGTGGTATCCCCGGGTAGCCCCGGATCCGCAGGGCACAGATCAGAGTAGCAGCCTGAAAAATATTGCTTCTGCTGAGCGGATGGCAACAGATTGACAGTTGAGTAGCGGAGCTATTCGAAAATGCGTCCGCTCAGTATGGCTGCCTGGCCATGCCTCCAATATTTATCACCTTTAAAGGGACAGTAATGTTTCACAAAAAAGCAGCTCCAATTAATCTTCATAGTATTTGGGCGGTGGAGAGCAGTTATTTCAATTCTGTCTGAGTTGTATTTCAAGAGTAATTGAAAGCTAAAGTATCCCTCTATCGCCCCTTTTACTGATGTAACACTGCATACCTCAGAGCAGCAAGACTATCTAAATGGATCTCAGAGAGGGACAATCATCAGGAAACACCTGAAAAACTTGTCAAGTGGGGCAGGGTGTTCCTTATGCTCACAGTAAGAAGATTGTCTCTTGCTGTGACCTGTCCATTCAAGAGATCAGTTTCCACATCTGAGGGGAGGGAGCTTACACTAGGTAGAAGTGGTGGGATTGGGATACTTTAGCATTCAATTACTCTTGAACTACAACTCTGACAGTATTGAAATAACACTATCCGTGGCCTAATACCATGAAGATGAATTGGAGCTGCTTTTTTGTGAAATATTCTCTGCAACAAACAATGTCTTATATACATAACCCCTGTAAAGAATGTAAAACTGCACATAAACCTCTAACACTCAGGGCTTGATGTTATTATTTATATCCCGTAAAACTCCCAGTAACTTCAAAACATATATCACATAGAAATCGTACCCTATCCTGCAGGTATTCTATGTCCTACTCGTAGGCTAAGCTGTGACATTTAATGTGCATGGCAGCTGATTTTCCCTACCACATGTAAATTTGGAAGGCAAAATACTGAAAAAGCCAAGAGAATTAAAGGAAAATAGCAGTTAGCATGTAAATGTCCACATTTGACATTGTCAAAGCAAGTTCAAATCCCAACTAATTAACCGATAGCAAAGTTGCAATTTCAACCCAAACCACTGTATACTGTATATGCCCCAGCATCATTGATATGCCTTGCTTGTTTTTGGATATTTATGAGCAATACAGCAAGGCCCAGAAGGGGACTATAAATACAAATAAATACACATATATACAAGCATACCATATTTTTATTCTATTACACAATATGTATTGTATATTTATATATAATAAAGTGGAGAGGCCAACACACAGCATGGCACAGTGGTGACAGTGCTTGAAGTCCACACAGCCAGACAATATGTACAGCAATATGAGTGGGTTGTGGAGCAGGACTGACTTAGGGACCCAAGTATCTGGCCATAGAGCAGAATATCCTTGCCAATGAACACATCTGGTCCTTCACATGGAAGACCAAATGGATTGGTCAGCAGAAGACAGAAGCTTGCTGACAGATGCAGTCAACAGAGTGTTCCGTTAAAGGTGGAACAGACTCAATCAAAATACATTGGTCAGGCTGCAAGCAGAAAGTCAAGAACAAGATGGGTAAATTGGATTTTCATATAGGTGACCCATCTGCACACATCACTTTCAATGGCTGAAAGAAGATGTTTTGCTGGAATCTCCATGATGGAGGTGTCAGTTATTCAATGTGGCTACGACAGACTCCTGTGAGAAGAATAATTGACTCCCTAATGTTTATTACTTTCTGCTTTAAATAGAAAAAAAAACTGATAACTAAAATTGCATCACAACCCATCACAGTATCAGTTCAACATATATCAGTCTTTTTGAAACATACATAAAAGTACAATTGAATACAAATATCATACCTGGTGCCAGTGACAATTTGGTTAAGCCAGGAGTAGGCAACCTTTGTCTCTATAGCTGTTTACGGACTACAACTCCCATGAGATTAGTAGCCCCAAAAAATGGAGAACCAAAGGTTGACTACCCCTGGGACAAGCCATGCATAATATAGTCAATTCATGTAGTATACCATGAATAATGTATGTGGCCAGAAAAGATGCATCTGTTCTTGCTTCCTAGGATATTACAGATATAAACAATTCAAAAGGTCAAAGCCAATATATTATCCTCCTGCTGCAGTTATTCAAATGCAAAACTCTGAGGAATATGAGAGAGTTTTGTTGGAGGTTATTTCAAAATTCATAGAATCCTTATACTTGTTGCCACCACCACCAGTCATGTTGTTATGTGATATGCCCCACTTATGCTACAATAGCTGTGCCAGAGTTTTACAAGCCGATGGTTAGTGTGGAGGGCAAAGGGCTGTAAACCTCATATAGCAAGAAAGTTCATCTGACCACAGATATCTGGACATGTAGCTATATGATGGTTACTGCTCACTGGGAATCTTTTCCACCGGTGGGTAGCAGTATACAACAACAGCAGGTCACCATCAGTAGTAAAGACTAGCAGTAGAGTAGACCATATCATTGGCATGACATTTCCTGTATGCAGAGCTTTGATAGAAAATCCTACAAGGCTCCATATGTGTTAAATAAACTCCAGCATGTGATAGACAAATAGTTCATGCCCTGATATTTAAAGCTGGCTTTTTTCTGCTGACAATGGGCCCAACATAATAGCTGTCTTGAGAATAGCTAGTATGGTGCATGTATTCTGCTTCGCCCATGTACTAGATCTAGTTGTTACTTGATTCCTCTCTGAACCTTATAAGTTCAAAGCAATGCTAAATATCACTCATAAATTAGCTGATCTTACCATTTTTTAATGCATTATATTCCACACAACTACATAACAACCTGCCCCATCACCAGCTTAAAATGGAGGACCTACCCAGGTGGAATTTCACATTGTACATGCTAGTCTGTTTGTATGAAAAGAAAAAGGCCATTGCCAGGTATACAATGCAAACTGGAAGACACTGAAAGGGGTGTTTCTGTCACCTGATTAATGTCAGCTAATATGTGACTAAGCTGCTGAAGCCATTTGAAGAGACCACCGTGCTGTTTTTTTGAAGGCGGTGCAGGAACCAGAGAGATACTTCCACCAATATATTTACTACAGAAAATAATGAAAAGCAACATGTACCTGCTGGTGAATTACATGATAGAATGTTTTTAACAGGATCCTTGCATAGTCTACATTAAAACTAATGAAGAATACATTATTGCTACATTTCTGGACAACAATAAAACATATGTGGTGGTGGTTACACTGGCTCCTCTCTATGGGTCTTGCTCCCAGAATATTGATTATTGATAATCGATGCACATGAACACCATCTAACCCCAAATGGACCCACTGCATGTGTGATGGTTACAGCACACTTGCAGATTAACTATGCTCAAGGACTAAACAATGACCTGTTTGAGTACTAGCAAACAGAACAGTGTGCATGGTCAGCACTAACACATACTGCATTGGAAACCCTGAGTTGCCTAGCAGCAAGAGTGCAGTCAGAGTAGGTATGCAGTGCAGCTGATAAAAATTGTTAATGACTGTATAGCATGTGTATAATAGTTAATAATAGTTAATAGACTTTATTTTATTTTTTTAAATAAACCAAAATCTAAAACTCTATGAGTATCATTTAGCACAGGTTGAAGAAAATACAGACGGAGAAGCATCCATCATATGTAGTAGTAACAGCAGCACACCCACCACATTAAATTCAACTTTTCATTTTTTTAAATCTTTTAATAATACAGTTCCTGAAAATAATTATTAGCAGAAGAACAGAAATATAAGCCTTTAAAATCATTGTTAGCAGGCTTACAGAAAAGCAAGTCTTGAAAATACTATAGCAAGGTATGCTCTAGTCTTGCAGCAAGACAAGCATTTAAAAATAGTTTGAAGGGTTGTCTGCAGCAAGGCTAGCCATGAGAAAAATCACTTGTACTGCAGGCCTGCGGACCTACTACCAGCAGTGCCAGATATTGGCATGCCACCACCAGAACCACCATCCTCCAAGTGATTGATGTTTGTTAATTTAGTTCTTGGTAAAAATCATCATCCCCTCTGGTGGAAGTAGTAGCAGTGGGGACATGATATAGTTAGTGTTAATGGTTCCTGCTAGCACCCCAACAAGCCACCACCACCACATCAGGTCCATCTGGGGAGAAGTTATCAAATCGCCATAATGCTTCTCCTCCTGCACATCCACTAAAATTATGTGTTCGAATTTTTTTTGTGGAAGCAGGAGGAAATATGCAGTTTTCAACAACTACAATGTGCACAGCATGTGGAAATATTATGATACAAGGGAAGGACTGGGATCACACTTGCCACATCTGCTCTCATTAAGGAAAATAAAGGTCACTGGCTTTTGGCAGTGGTTGACTGGAATCTCCCATCACTCAGAACACTTAATAAAAAAATTCTTACCCTCCCTACTATAAGCTTGGAATATTCAGCATAATGGAAAGAATGCAGGTACTCCATTATTCCCTGAATTCTACTGGTCTCAACATTGCCATGTGTTGTCATTGCACATGATGCCAGATACTGACATCTGAAGATTCAGTGCCTAATGCAAGCATTCGGTGGGTTTAATGCCCAATTTCATCAAATGGGCTATTGGGGGATTTTCATTTCTCCCTTGTGCAGTTTGTTTGCTGCAGAATGTACCCTTTTTTGTTTATTGATTGTGACTCATAGTATTTACACGACAAAATTCTTCACTACCAGGGGATGGGAAAATAAACATTGGCAGAAGAGAGGGGATCAGGTCTCAGAGATAACCTCTGTATGCATCTTCCTTGTGATTCAGTGCTGGTAATGCCAAACATATTTGTAAGAAAACATAATATAACTGCTCTCTTTTTTTCTAGAATCTGATATGTATTGATAATTTCAATCGAAATAAATCGTATATCAAAACTAATGTCAGTTCATCTTACAGGGTCATTTGATGCTATCTTTTTCATGGCATCTGTATCTTTTTCAATCCACTGGGGAATATGTATCAGGATATCACAGCCTGTATGTTTCAGAACAGTGGGTGAGGTGGTTACAACTCTGAAAGGAAGTCCATGAGGTAACTTAACTTCTCTTCCATATCGATGCAGTGGTGAAGGTCAAGTAGGAGTTCAGCATCTTTTAAAGATAAACAAATGGAGATCTTAGTGTTAAATTAATTGTGTTTAATACATTATTCTTTCAGTAAAAGAAGTTCTCAATGTCTTTGTTCCATGTATCTGCACCTACCACAGTATCCTGTTCCACTTCCTCTGATACAGGCACCATCTCAAAATCTCAAATGGATCTGGATCAATCTCACTTAAGAGACGTGTGTCTACAGGAACAATGTATAGTAAAGAAAATGCCAAGATAATGTAAAATAATTGGGGGTGGCATACTGCAGCAAGCCTTCAGATTTTTAAAGATACCTGAACCTGGTTTTGTTAAGGCTAGAGGTGCACTTAATAGTACTGTGCATGTGATGGTGTTTAGGGATTAGCTGCAGGTAGGAAGAGCTATGGTTTGCAGCCATATCCTACAAAGATTAAATCACAATGACAAGGAAACACATGTATAGTAAAATTATAGTAGTGTGCAGTGGTGAAAATATGGTTTGTCACTGCTTTTCATATTACCCTGATGATTATTTTTGTGTGTCTGTGCCTCTGTCTTTAGTACAATTAACCGATGCTCATGTTAGCATTAGTTACTGTCCTAAAGGCTATCCCCAGGTAAGGGTCCAATTCTAAAAATCCCTGAACATACTGGATTATCCCAGAAAAGACTGCACGGACCATTTGGACGTTCATGGAATGAAAATGCTACCTATAGATGACAAGTTGTCCTTAAGTGGGGCAGCTTTTATAAACAAGTATGTAGTTGATATCCCTCATTACATGGACATGCCACACATTCTGTAGAACTCCTAAATGGCCCTTCACAAATGCATCTGGGTTAAGGGCAGTGATGTATCACCTGACCTTCCTTTTCAGATCTATAAGCAACTCACAAAATCCTGGGGAATGCAACCTGTAACATCACAGATATGTAGCTCTCAGTGGATCGATTGGATCCAGATATCATGAACTGGAGGACACATAACAGCTTTTCCATGTCAGATAGTTTATAACTGGTGGTGGCAATGGAATCAGTGCCATCTTTTATGACCTAATAGAGGTCCACGGTGCTTTGGTATGTTAACCTGCGCCAGGCTCTCACCTCATCATCTATCATCATGACAAACAGTGTGACCTTGTGATCTCTGTGGCTGTCTCCTACTTCTAGACTGAGTCCCATATGTTTCTTGTACTGTGGGTGCCTGTGGATGTTGTATATCTTGCCTGGGCAGCAAAGGTGTTTCAGATGCTGCTTCACCTGCTCCTACATCTGAAGCTTGTATTCTTGGTGCTACCATAGCTTATGTATCCAGGCTTCCATGTGCAAGTAGATGCCAACCTGAAATGTCAGGATCCACAGGATCACTGACCTCGCTTGTTCCTAATTCACACCAGTTTGCAACAGATGCAGCAGTAACAGAGTGTGAGGGAAAGAGGCAAGCTGTCTTTTAGAGATCATTTGAGGCAGTGGGGAACTATGTAATTCACCCACAGGCTCAGAACAGTAGTAAGCATCAGCTGTTCATAAGGTGAACCTGGGTGTGAGGTGCCATCCCTAGTCACCAGCTGGACTTGTATCTCAGAGGTAATGGCCTGCTGGTGCTGATCCCATTCCCTTGGAGCTGCATAATCATCCTTTTGCTTAAACATCTCATCATCATCAGCAGCAAGAAAAGCAGTCGCAAAGGCAGCAATGACACCATGGCATTTGCCAATGGCCAGTGGCAACTGGCTACCATAACATGACCTCCTGCACTAGGCCAGAAGGTTTTTTTTTCTTTCTCTCAGGGCTTATTCTTTATATACCAGAGACCTACAAAAACCCAATTTTGGGGGGCTTGTTTCTAACAAGCATAAGTCCTACTCATCACTGATTACTCAGGGCTTGTGTCGCTAACAAGCCTGAGTGTTTAGGACAAAAAGTGTAAGTCCTACAAATCAGTGTTTCCTCAGGGCTGGGCCTAACAAGTCTAATTCCTCTAACAAATCAATGTTTCCTTAGGGCTTGTGCCAAACAAGTGTAAGTCCTACAAATCAGTGACTTGGCTTTTAACAACAAGTCCTACAATTCATGCTCTACAAAATACTCTACCACTTCAAGTATCTGCCCCAGCCACAGCTTATGTCAGAGGGTCCCTGTCTCTGACACTCTATGTACCAATTTCTTATGTTATTTTTTTTTATTTTATTTACTTTTATTTTTATTAACTATCCCCCCAATCCCAGTCAACAACCCCCCCAAAAAAAATCCCTGTTCAACTGATTCTTTCCTCACACTCCACCAACACAGGCCCACTCAGACCACTTTTATACCATGCCTGTAGGAAATAAAAGAGGATTTTAGTCTTACCTGTTAAATCCTTTTGTCTTAGTCCATATAAGTTACTGGTAACTTTGGGTAGGTGACCGCCCCTTTAAGTAGGCAGGAACAATTCTTGGAGAGAATGCTGGGTGGATCCTACCTCCTCTCCTTAGCTGCATCTAGCCACTTCCTCTCCACAAAAAAGATTTGAGACACTAACTAGCGACTAGGTAGTAAGAAGGGAAAAGAAAACTCCTGTGAGCATGAACCTGAAAGGACTCCCACGTTTGGTCACAAGAGAGCCAAGCATGGTCCCTTGACAGGGTGGGAGACCAGCAACCTATATGGACTAAGAGAAAAGGATTTAACAAGTAAGACTAAAATCCTTTTTTCTTTGTCGTCCAATATAGGTTACTGGTAACTTTGGGATGTCCAGCCATTGAGTTTCCCAGAGGTGGGAAGTAAGGCAAGGACCATGCGTAAAGCCCCCAAATTCAGCAGAGCCTATATGAACCATAAGATCATAGACAGCCCAACAATAACAATGAAGTGTCAATGGACACAAAACCGGTGCATAACCATACCAGGAACGTAGCAGAGCACACAAACTCAAGCCAACTGGGCTCAAAAGTGAAGGAGCACTGAAGAGACGAAAGGAGAACCTAGACAAGCAAAACTGCCTCTAGGATCTTCCATCCCAAACTGGCATCGGCCGACGCCAGCACATCAGTGCGGTAGTGCTTAGAAAAAGTGTCCACAGCTGACCAAGTGGTAGCCTTGTATAACTGATCAGCTGAGGCTTGATTCTTGTAAGCCCCAAATGCCCCAATGGATCTAGTGGAATGAGCCAAAACGAATAGTAGACTTAATCCAAGACACTATGGTCACCTTGGATGCTGGTCTCCCTGTCCTGGTACCCTCAGAAATGACGAACAAGGAGTAAGGCTGGCAAATAGACTCAGTGCGGTGTACACAGAACTTGAGACATCGCACCACATCCAACAAGTGAAGAACAATCTCCTTGTCTGATGTCGGGTCAGGACAGAAAGAGGGCACCACAATTTCATTATTAATGTGGAATTCTGAGACCACCTTCAGGAGAAACTCCTGAGAAGTGTGAAGAACCGCTTTGTCCTTGTGAAACACCAATAAGGATGGTTTACAAGACAGGGCATGCAACTCAGCAACATGGTGAACAGACACAATCACCAGGCCATTTTCCAAGTCATCACGTGCAGAGGAATAGTAGCAAAGGACTCAAAGGGAGGGCGCTGAAGGATGCCCAAAACCAAGTTAAGATCCCACTGAGGAATAGGGCTCCTAAAAGCAGCATGAGAATGAGCAAAGCCCTGAAAGAAAATTTTGACATCAGGAAGGATAGCAATAAGTCTCTGAAAGAAGACAGAGAGTGCAGAAGTCTGAACCTTAAGGGAACTCAAACTGAGGCCCTTACCCACTCCATCCTGCAGGAAGGACAGGACCGTGGGAAGATCAAATTCCTGGGAAAGATCCTTATCAGTGCATCAAGAGAGAAAGGTAAACCAGACTTTATGGTACGCCTTAGAGGAAACAGGCTTGCGAGCACTAAGCATAGTGGCCACCACACCAGAAGAGAAACCCTTCCTCTTCAGTACTGAGGATTCACTTTCCATGCTGTCAAACCCAGACAGTCCACATCCTCCTTCAACAGGTACCCCTGCAGAAGAAGATCCAGGAGCTCCGGAAACCAAGCTTGACGAGGCCAGTACAGAGCAATCAGAACAACTAGAGAGCCCCCCAGACACAGTTTCTGCAACACCCTGTGTAGCAATGGGGCCTTCAGAAGTAAGTCGTCCATGTAAGGAATTACTCTGATGCCATCCCAGTGGAGGACAGCCACTAATGCACCCAGGACTCAATTGAAGACCTAGGGAGCTGTAGTCAGACCAAAGGGAAGAGCAGAAAACTGAAAATGCCCTTGGTCACAAGCAAACAGGAGGTACTGCCGGCTCTCTGGATGGATGGCAATATGCAGGTATGCATCTTCAAGGTCCAGAGAGGAATTCTCCAGGAGACATGGCCACGATCACAGTCCACAGGGACTCCTGGTGGTAATAAGTCTTGACCACAAAGGAATTGAGGTCCTTGAGGTGCAAATTTGGACAACATCTGCCATCTTTCTTGGAAACCACAAAGAGGTTGGAGTAAAAACCCAAACCCATTTCCACCACTGGGACTGATTCCATAACTTCTTTGTCTAAAAGGGTCCGGATGGCACCGTGGAACAGACGGTGCTTCTCCACTACCTGAGGAGAGTGAGAAAGAAAAAATCTGAACGGGGGAAGAGAGACGAAAGGGATACTGTACCCCTCTGACAACCTGCAAAACCCACGGATCCCCCACTGTGTCTGTCCAGACACTGAGGAAGTGGAGCAAACAACCACCCACTGGTACGTGGGGACCGGGGTTCGGCGAGTCATGCCAAAGCAGGTTTGGAAGTCTTGGGCTTGGTGGAGTACTGCTTGGCCCTCCATTGTTGTTTGAGCTTGAAAGAGGAGCGCAGAACCTGAGGAACCTGGGGAACCGCCTGGTTCACGGATTGCTTCTCAGCCTGAAAGGGACGAAAAAGCCAATTCTGCTTGACTGGAGGCTTCTTCCTATTGACTAAAGGCAGCAAAGTACTCTTACCCCCTGTGGCTTCACTAATGAGGTCCTTAAGCCCTGGTTCACAGAGAGGTAAACATAAAATACAAAAGGAAGAGGTACACTAACACTATCAAATAATTGCAATGTCTTGCAGCAAATAAAGTTAAAAATATCCTTTATTGATATAAGAATAAAAATTATACAGTGTACCTTTTATCCATGTATGAACAACCAGGGAATAGCCAGTGGGTACCATTTGTTCTGATGCCAAGATGTTTAGATTGACATATTTCGCTCAACCCTGAGCTTAATCGTGATCGGTGTAAAAAGAACACCAAACAGAAAAGTACGCTGAAAAGGCAATGAAAGAAAGGCTTTCTTAGAGGTAGTGTCTACAGACCAGATCTGGAGTGAAAGAGCCCATCTGGCTACCACAGACATGGTAGAAACCCTAGCCACCAAGCGGATGGCTTCAAAAATAGCAGCAGAAACATAATTCTGAACCTCAGAAATGTTGGCAAGAAGTTGCAACATATCAGCGGTAGGAGCTCACTGACAGACAGCCACAGTCAGCTGTTCAGTCCAAACTGCAATGGCCCTGTTCACCCAGGCAGCGGCAAACGCTGGGCGCAACGAAGTACCAGCCGTATCAAAGTCTTTAGGGATGTCTCAAGCTTCCTGTCAGTCCTGTCCTTGAGGACAGATTCGTCTGCCACAGGCAAAGCAGTGGACTTAAAGCGTCCACCTTAGGTGGATGAGCCCATTGAGCTAATGCCACTTCAGAAAAAGGGTATAACTTCTTGTCAGGAGCTATCCGCTCGTCAGACACCAGACGGTCAAGAGTGGGGTTAGGTGGAACATAAGTGGACTGCTTCTTAGGCTCCTGTAAAACATCAGAGGGATCCACGGGAGCCTCTGGAACCAAGGGAATGTTTAACGTGTTTAACACCGCCCTGATCAGGCCCTCAGCAGAGGGATCAGGGTCAGCCTCAAAGGGATCCCCAAAGAATTGGGAAGAGATCACGCAGAACATTCCCCCCTCATCAGAATCCACCAGTAATTCCTCTTACGAGGAGTCGGAGACATCAGGTACTCCCTGCGGCTTTGGTAGGGAAGACCTGATAGGAGTAGGGGGTTGCCAAGACTGTAAAACCCCTGCAATTGGGATGGAAAGAGCTGTAAGGTAGACCTTAGGTCTCTAGTAGTGGCCTTAAACTCTTGCATCCAAAATGGCTCTTGTGCATGGCTGGAGGTCCCTGGGGTAGATGCAGGGGCAACAGCGCATGCTGGGCATAAATGACCTGAGTACTCTCTAGGTAACCCTGACTGACATGAGGAGCAGTGCTCAATGGGGGGCACAGACACCCCGGTAGCCTTAGTCTTAGGTCTAGCCCCAAGTTCCAATGGAGTTGACAGTCTCACAGTGTCAAAACGTCCCAAGTATAAAGAAACAACCCAATACAGTGTGTAAGGTTAAAATTTCACCCCAGAAAGCACTAATTTGCACTTATCTGGCAGGCGAAGGGTTAATCTGCTGAGGAGAGAAGGAGCATCCAAGCCCTGCATAGGATACTTGTGAAGGGAAGGCAGAAAATGCCTGCCATCAGCGGGAGCAATCAGAAACAAGCGAGAGAAGCAAGCACTCATGGGAAATGTAGTTTTCCCTAAAAAAAGTACCCCAACAGTGCCCGAAGCCACCTGAGCCCCCTAAAATATACAGAACATTGACTGGATGATAGAGTAAGGGCAGACAAACAAAATGAGCCATGTCTGAAGTTGCTACGTTGAGCGGTTGCAGAGATATGCCCCAAACTGTAAAGTCCAATAGAGGTGAATGGAGCATGGTGTCTATGTGGTAAAGAGCAAACTCAAATTTGCAAAATTTTACAGTGAAGTAAAAAAAAGTTGTAAAAACACCACAAAACAAGTTAAAAGTCAAATTAACACTGTACCCTGAAGGAAAAGTGTGAAACCTCCCAAAAAGATGCCATTTGGCAGACAAAGGGTTACATTTACCACAAAAACACTGCTCCAAACCACCAACAGACATACAGACAAACCCAATGAGTGCAGGAGTATGTATTAGGAACTCCAAAGGAGACCTCTTTGCGGAGAGGAAGCTTGGGACAAGTGGACCTCAGCACTCAAAGGGTTGCTCACCTTTTTCAGCAGGTCTTCTGTCTTCAGTTTACCATGTGTAAAGAAAAAGCCTCAATGGGCAACTCCTAGGGAAAGAATTTGCCAAGCAAGATGTTCCCTCCAGGGCTAATAGGTCCACCATTGCACCTGGAAACTGAGCTATCCACTAGGGAATGTCAGTAATGGTAACTATAGCAGAACTGTTCTCTTGCCTGTATCTTCATCAAGGAACAAATCTTTCTGGAGAGGAAGTGGCTAGATGCAGCTAAGGAGAGGAGGTAGGCTCCACCCAGCATTTTCTTCAAAATTGTTGCTGCCTACTTAAAGGGGAGGTCACCTACCCAAAGTTACCAGTAACCTATACTGGAAGACAGAGAGAATAAAATGTGCTGTGTGTAAATTCTGTCTTGCCATTGATAACAATGCAATGAGCTAGGTCAAAAAAGCAGAAAAACTGTACTTTTCAACCAGTCGGTAAGTGCCATTTTTTGCCGATTTTGGTTTGAGGCAAAAATTTTCACCCATTCTTACTTCGCACTGCATAGTGTGGAAGGCACTTGAATATTAGGATAATGTGAGAAGATGCTGAATACTTACATTTAGGGATGGGTGAAAGGTCATGCCGTGTTCCCGTGAAAAAAAATCAGCAGAAAAAACACGTTGTTGTCTGCTTTTTCGTGGGAAAATACGCTTTAAAAAAAAGCGATTAAAATCTTTGCGTTTTCTGCTCATTGGCCAGAATTCTTCACCATTTTTTCACTGGCTAGAAAGTTTCTACCCATTTATTTACATGTTTTTCGCCTTTTCACTATAAAAACATGATTATTCGAGGAAGTGAAACACAATAGAAACAGCTACAGAGTGAGGTGGATGTGTTCTGTTGTTCTGCTGTGATCTTTTTGCAAAATTGAGGCAGGAGAGGCTCATAGTGACTGCTATCACTATGAGAAAGTTTAAAAGTAATAAAAGGAGAAACTGAAAGGACCTTTATGTGTCCACTGAGTCTGAGTCTGAGGAGGGAGTGAGCACTACAGAAGCAATGCTAGCCAGTCCCCCTAAATCACCCTAGGGATCAAAGGGAAATTAATGTCAAGGGAGGAAGAATAGGGTAGTAGTGATAGTAGGACAGTTCAGCTGCCTGCTCCTGCTGCCAGACATGCTGCACCTGCTGTAAGATATGTTCTGCTTGCTGTTAGACATGCTTCCCTTGCTGCCACCAGTGCTGTGCTTGCTGTCAGATGTTCTGCCGCTGCCACCAGTGCTGTGCCTGCTGTCAGACGTGCTGCCCCTGCTGCCAGCAGTACTGAAGCTGCCAAGCAGTCCTGCCAGTGCTAGTAATACTGTTAAGAAGGTCCAGCAGCTTTTTAGCGTTAGGAGTGAAGGAGGGGGTAATCGTCATATTAATAATGACTGTGAAGAGGAAGAATCAGGGACTGAAATTGATGTGATTGGTGTTAGTAGTAGTAACAGTGATGGTGAAGCATCCGGTGGGACTAGTGTTAGGATAGTGGTAGGGGAAGCAACTGAGAACATCCGGACTAGTGGTCAAGGGAGCCTGAATTGTTTCCACTGCAATAATACCACCACCCCCAGGAGCACAGATCAGCTGCCTGTGCCTGCTGCTAGTGCTGTCAGTCTGTCTTCTTCAGGTCAACAAGAAATGGCAAGTGTGACATTAGGGGACCCTCTGTCACATTTTTCATTACCTCCTCCAACCATCAGTGAGATGTCTGTAATTGAGCAGCAGCAGCACAGAGGGACAAAAGGTGGTGGTGGTGATTCTGATGATGGAGAAGCTGGGGTGGAAGAGACATTGATGACCTTTTTAGCCCAAACTAAGAAGGAATGGGAGACAGTGGTGAGGATGGGCATCACCATCAGCAGTGAGCTTTTGGAATTTTCAGAGTTTGCTACTGCTCTAATTCCTGCTACTGCTCAGTTGTAAGGGCAGCAGGATGCGGAGGAGCAGGCTAGTGTGCCACAGACCACAGTGGACACAGTGGGAATGTGGTCAACAAGTGATCTGGGACTAGGACAAGTTACACTTGCCAGCAGCAGCCGCAATACTCCTGGTCCTAGTTGCAATGCTTGTTCTGAGGCAGTGGCAACAACAGCAGCAACACCATCCTCTGCTCCAGTCAGTGAAGGGGAATGTGAAGAAGAAAGAGGCCATTATTCTCCACTTGTTCCCCTTCCTCTGTGGTCCAGGGTGTGGGACTATTTTTCTCTTGGAGCAGGTACAATGCAGTCATCACCAACAGCACTGTGCACAATTTGTGACAAGTCAGTGAGAAGGGGAAAGGAGGGAACACACCTTGGCACAACCACCCTGATAACACACATGAAAAACAGACACCATGACATTTATGTCAAATATGTTAAAACCAAACACCCACCACGGAAATTGAGCACCACTGTTGCTGTACCCCCTGACTCTCCCTAAAGGCAACAAGAGGTGAGGCTGAGATCAAAGAGGAGGAAGAATAGAGAAACCCAGGCAGAGGCTGAAAGTTCCATGATGAGCGAAATAACTAGCTCGCCATCACCTTCTTGCTCTAGGGAATCTACATCCTCTGCCAATCCACCTCGTTCATCATTACCTCCCCTGCCAATTGATAGCCACTCTGTAGATATTAAGATGTGGCAGTTTGTGTCCACCCATTGCACACTGTGTGGTGCACTGATCACACATGGCAATGTGGTGGAGGAGAATTGCAAGTAGGGCATCAAGTGGCATCTGAGGAGATTCTGTACCACAAAATATGCTACGATGGTGGCAGGGAGGGTTCATCATTACTATTAAACTGTCAGAAAGTTGTTTTTTTTCCTTAGCGGGGTCTGGACAAGGGGTATAGTGACAGCAGCAGTACTTGGTTTCCGATGTCATAGTGTTTGGATACAGTTGTGCTCCCAGATGTTATTTACCACACACACTGTGCACATTGCAGTTGCTGATAAGAGGCAGAGTTCTTGCTCTCAAGGGAAACATTAATATTCTAATAACAACACACCCATGATTTTGGAGAAGGGGCAGGTGGAGAAGAATTATTGGCCAGCTTCTTCGATCTCCACGTATACTGGGGGCTACTTATTGTGCTGCTACTGCCTCAGATGCATCAGGGGAGCTAGTCGTGGCAAGTGGAATGTTCATCATCCATCACCCATGTTATCACCCATTCCCTTTCAGCTGCCTAATCATCCTGCTGCTTAAACAACTCAGCAGCAGCAGCAATAAGAACAGCAGTTACAAATTCTGCATCTACATAAGGGCATTGGACAATGGCCAGTGGCCACTGGCCAACACGACATGATCTGCTGGCACTAGGCCAGTAGGGCATTTTGTTTTTCTCAGGGCTTTTGCGTTAAAAAATAAAATACATTAAAAAAAAAACATAGCCCTACAAAAAAATAACCAATTTTGGGGGGTTTGTTTCTAACAAGCCTAACTCCTACAAGTCAACGTTTCCTTAGAGATTTTTCCAAACAAGTGTAAGTCCTACAAATCAATGTTTCCTCAGGGCTTGGGCCTCTAACAACAAATCTTACAAATTATAATGTACAAAATGCTCTGTCATGTCAAGTATCAGTCTACCCCAGTGGCAGCTTACATCAGGGGGTCCCTGTCTCGATTATGTTACATACAAATTTCTTATTTTATTTTTTTGTTAACTATCCACCTAATATCAGTCAACAAACCCCCCAAAACAAATTTACTGTTCAACTGATTCTTTACCCAGACCCACCAACACAGGTACTCTTTTATACCATGTCTTATGGGGTTATTTAATTGTATTTAGGATTTATTTTTTATTAACTGTACCCCAATCCCAGTAAGCATCCCCCCAAAAAAAAACATTCCCTGTTCAACTGATTCTTTTCCCACACTCCACCAACACAGGCACCCTCATGCTTCTTTTATACTATGCCTTTGGGAAATACAATAATATTGTCTATGTGTTGTGTGTTCTCATTGATTTCAATGGAATGAGCTAGGCAAAAAAAGCGGAAAAACTACACTTTTCGCAGGTAATTATTCGCCAAGCAGGAAGTTCTCAAACAATGTGGCGATCTCTTGAGCTCTGGAGATGAGGATTAGGAATAAATGGTTAACAACTCTGATTTTTATCTGTGTGCTCTCTATGTCCCTATCTCCCCCAGCAATTCTTAACAGTCTCCACTGGTGCAATGAAGGCAGGGAAGAGAGGAAAGAAAACCTTTTGTGCATGCAGCACTTCCATTGGGCGACACTATGCCTTGGTTCTGACTCAGATCTGTATCATGTCCCACTTGTACCCCGTTCATCTTGGCCAAGATTTAATTGGGGCTATTTTGAGTCAGTCTAAGACAAGGGACGTCTTGACTACTAGTGCCGACACACTGGATATCTGTGAGATTGCCAGGAGTATATATTTTAAATAGTTCAATTTATATTTTATATTTTGAAGTTAATACATTTCTGTTTTGATACAATTGGAGTTCTGAGATATTTTTCCAAGCATTGTGATCAATCTCCTGATAGAGTGATAAAAGCCGGAAGGATATTAACTTCACAGGGATCCATGGAGCTCCTTCTCCAGTTCTTTTTTCTCAAGTCCGGATAACCATTTGGAGAGACCAATGAGAGTCTAGTGGGAGATGGACAAAGTAAACCTACATGTAAGTGTACATGTTACATTTGCTTTTGACATTAAGTAAATGTAATTGAGGGAAGTATCTCCTTCCTTTTATGTTGACGGCCAGAGGGAGAAAAAGTTGTGACATCACACTCAAGAAGTCGTATTGAAATTGGTGAAATGGATCGTATTTAGCCTAAACTGGGACCAGTCTATCTAAATGAAGGAGGGCTATACCTTAATTTAATCATAATATCCATTGACACCTAACAAATGGGAGCATACAAGTGGAAGACTCCCTGACATACTTTTGACGAACTGAAAGTACTATTGATTAGAAGTACAGGGTGACTATTTGAATATACAGTTCTATTGAATCTTGGATTGGGACAGTATTTATTGCAACTATTTTGTTGACTTTACCTGTAACTCTGTTATAGTTATTCCGCATGTTGTGAAAAATTATTCTATATGGAATTCACAATTTAATATTGATTTTATTGAAGTGCCATTAGCACTTTGCCTTTTATTCTTCATGCTGGCCCCCATTACTGCAGGTCAGGCTGTTCATATGGAATGGAGAAAAAAAAGAGCCAGTGAAGGAGCTCCGTGGATCCCCGTGAAGTTAATATCCATCCAGCTCCAGCCCCTCTGTCAGGAGATAGATCACAATGCTTGGAAAAATATCTCAAAACTCCAATTGTATCAAAAGAGAAATGTATTAACTTATATATTAAATATAAAATATAAATCGAACTAATTAAAATATATTATACTCCCGGCAATCTCACAGATATCCAGCATGTTGACACTAGTCATCAAGACGTCCCACGTCTTAGACTGACTCAAAATAGCCCCAATTAAATTTTGGCCAAGATGAACGGGGTACAGATCTGAATCAGACCCAGGGTATAATTTCACTCAATGCATTTCATGTATGGAGCACTTCCTCAGGGAAGATTTTTTTCACCACACCCCCATTCTTGTTCCACTATACTAGAACCACACGTAGTGACATACTAACTCCATGGCTTTGTCCCACTGATAGCTGTAGAATCACAAATACTTACCTCTAAGCCTTGTACCACTGCACCAGTAGCCATAGACAGAAAGTCTGACCCCCAGCTACTTCTGCATAGACTGCGGTTACCTGCTCTGTAACCGCAGTCCGTCGCTCTGCCTCTGCTGTCCTCCCTCCTCTGATGACGGCGGCTTCTGTCTGTAAGCTAGAGTGATCTCATTGGCAGAGATCGATATCTAGCCAATGAGATCGCTCCAGCTTACAAACAGAAGCCTCCGTCATCGGAGAAGGGAGGAGAGCAGAGGCAGATCAGTCTATGCCGAAGTAGCTGGGGGACAGACTTTCTTTGTTAAATTTACAATAAATAAAACTTAGAAAAAAATAAGTAATAATGTTTTAGAAATATTCAATATGTAGCCTAACTATTTAGGCTATCTTATAAATGGTGACACATCCACTTTAATGAATGCAATGTTAGCAGTCACACTCAGACATAATCTGAGAAAATCAGAGTTAGATTTTCATAAATAATAACTCCTAATTATAAGTAAAATTTAACCCAAAGAGGTGGCCAACTCTTTGCAATGCAATGCATTGGATATCTCTCTGGCACTCAGAGGATTAACCATAAATTTCCCAGCTGTTGTTTGTTTCTGGGAGAATTTTAATGTTAACCCCTTAAGGACCGGGAAAATCAGAGGTGGATTTGATTTAAGGACCGGAGCAATTCTGACCTTTTTGACTATGTCTTTGTTCAACAGTGTTTTTCCTCTTAGGCTTTTATTTCACCCCCATAAATGATATACTGTTTTTTTACAAACAAATAGGGCTTTCCTTTGATACCCCACTTATATGGATAACCCACCATTTACTTTATTAAAATTAAAGAAAAAGGTAAAAAAAATGTAAAAAAACCCACCATTTTTGTTTTTTCTCTTGGGATCAATTGGGCGCAAAGGGTTAATTTTTTATGGAGACTGCATGAAAGGTATGACTAGTCAGTCATACCTACAAAATGCATAGTTTACAGTGGCCACTGTCCCCCCCTGGGTGAAAATCCCCATGTCCCTTTTTCCCACCCTATTTTCCCACTTTTTTGTTCATTACATTTGGCGGTGTGTGTAAGTTTATTACATGACTCCACAACAATCACACTTCCAATTTTGTTTCTTGAGATTTTTTTTTTACAAATAAAATATTTAATTTAAAAAAAAAAAAAAAGTGTGGTGTTTTTATTTAAAAAAAAAAAAAAAAAAAAGTGTATTTAGCAGGTCAGAAACTGACCTGCATCTAGACATCCTCCTGCACCAGCAGTGAAGGGGTTAACACCCCCAGCTGCTGTATTTTTTATTTCCACTAGGTGTCTCCTCCTTGCTTCTCTGTCCCTTACTTTGATGTAAGGGACGCATTGGCAGAGAGGAGACACTAGAGGCAGTAAGTAGCACTGCCTCTTTCATTGCTTTAGAATGCCGGTACATGTGATCGCTGACGCAGCGATCACATGACCTGGCACAACCGACGGAGGCTGAGACTGAACGGTCCGGTACTGGACCGCTCAGTCTCAGTCTGGATTGAATGGTAGCAGTGTGCACGGCGGCCAGGGGAGGGCTGGCAGCTTGTGGCCTGGAGGGCAACAACGATCAAGTGGCCCGATTTTACTATCGTTCCAGCCCACACCCTTTTTTTTATTTTGAAATTGTCATTAACCCTTTGAGTGCCAGAGGGGTATGCATACACCTCTGTCACTCAAAGGGTTAGTGTTGTGAAGTAAGGCAAAAAATAACACGAAGCTTAACTGAAATGGGGTTGCACTGGTGCAACTACAGTACTTACAGTTTAAGTAAATCTGCACTAGTAATACCATAGAACTTACAAGAGAAATGGGTTATAGCTAATAGTGTAGCTCCACTTGGATTGTAGCTCCATTTCAATTGTAAGATCTGTGGTATCACTAGTGTAGCTACATTTACAGAACAAGTGGGAGTGGCCCACCAGCCCAGACATATGACTGGCCCAGGGGGCAATTGCCCCCCTGCCCCCCAGGCCAGCCCTCCCCTGACGGCGGCGCGCTGCTACCATTTAACACTTGACGTACCAGGACCGTCACTGGTCCTTAAAGCAAATTTACCCTTGATGGTCCTGGTACGTCAAGGGTCGTTAAGGGGTTAAATTTAAAGCACATAGCAATCAGCAGCTTTGATCATGAATAAGCGAGTTATGCGTGAAACGCGTTGATCGGTGGGATGCGACTTAGTTACATCTACTGGTATGCGGCTCCATGATACAAGTCTCTCCATATAGTGAATCAATATACAAAAATCTTCTTTGGAGGTATTTTGAATATTTTATTTGCGCATTACAATAAAAGTTGTTTTTATGAATATGGATTAGTTTATGGATGTGTGTTTCTTTTGGTGTGCTGTCAAATTTTAATGTTGCCTTTAATCAAAGTTTTTTGTTTCTTTTGTTTTATTTTGCATTTGAATAAGACTTCTCTTAAGTGTAGTGTTAGGTAATAATAATTAGGTAAGGACATTCTAAAATAGAAAAAAGCACAGAGAGAAGCAGCCAAAGCAATAAAAGGAATGGAGGAATTGAAATATGTAGAATGTTTGGCTATAAATATGAGTTAGCAGATCAGGCATATAAAACTATTTCCATCAATCAATCTTCAGGTTAAAATGGAAATGAAATTATTTAGACTCTATTGCAATCCCCAAGCTTTCTGTGCCCAATTCAATATCATTTACCTTATAATACTTGATACAAAAGACATTCCAGCGAGATCAGTAAGTTTATAACCCCTACAACTAGAAATAGCATTATATTCATTTATTGTGTAGATATGTCTACAGTTTTATGTATTCTATTAACCCTTTGAATGACTGGCATGTGCATCGCATTGCAGGGTAATATGTTGTACATCCCTCTGCTCCTCAAATAATTAAAGGTAAAGCGTGGCACAGTGTTAGCCACAGAAAAGCAGGAGACTAGTA